>CALNXI010000149.1:290109-339456 GCA_942486025.1 Porites evermanni
CTGTTCTGGTTTTTAAGTGCATGACGAGTTGTGCTCCGGAGTATTTGACATCAAAGCTCGTTGGAAGATCCGCCGTCTCGACAAGGAATACGAGAAATTCTCAACTTTTGAACATACCACTCTTCCGCACTGCCAGCGGCCAAAGGACCTTTCAATATAGAGCAACCTCTCTCTGGAATGAGTTGCAGCCTGCGCTCAAACTTAGCCCATCCGTGACGGAATTCAAGTGTTTACTCAGGCAAAAGCTTCTTAATGACTGCTTTATTTAATTAATTTAATTAATTTTATTGACCTTTGTCTTCTTTTATCATTGTTATATTCTTATTGTCATGTACTTGGTTTATAATTTTGTAATGTAAAATTGACTCTGAAAAGCCCCGTGGGGACGAGCCAATAAAGTATGTATGTATGTATGTATGTAATAAGCGCCCACCCTCAAGGTCCAAAAATTTCATAAGCGCCTAGGGCGGTTAATCGAATAAATACAGCACATCCTTTGTTAATCCCTGGATGAACGTAAATGTTTAATATACGTAGTTTGAAATGTCATACGTCTGCAACCGCTACCCCGTGAGGGGCACAGAGTAGGGAGACGATCCCCCCCCCCCCACAACACGGGCTAGGGGGTGGAGACGTGTGACATTTCAGACTAGTCCATACGCAGTTTTTCTGGCAATGCAGACTTATTAGGCGCATAAAAAACATTAAACGATATCGTCTTTATATTTTCACACTCCCTGAATTGAGATTCCATAATTGTGATCCCAGAAGCGTCGGTAACCACGATCAGACATCGACAACAGAGCTGCAGACACTGCGGACCGCATGGATGCTGGAAAACCCACCAACCACAAGTGAGGCTCGTAATGCTTATCACTAGAGACTACAGTGGAACCTTAGCCCACCCATACTAATAATAATAAAAAAATATAATATTTATATAGCGCCTATTAGCGCCTATACTTTTCAGTGCTAAGCGCTTTACAATGCTTCAAAAAGGTCTGGTTAAAAAATAAAAATCCTAAAATCATTTACCTATATATATACATACTCACAGAAATACAAAATAAAAAACATTTGAAAAAACCTAAGATAATTCGTAAACTCGCTTAAAAAGAAAGGTCTTCAATCTAGATTTAAACTTATTTACATCATGGATCGATCTAATGTCAATAGGCAGATCGTTCCAGAGTATAGGGGCAATGACTGAAAAAGCCCTTAAACCGTATGTCTTTAAGTTATAGGGTTTAATAACAAGACGCCACTTGTCTGAAGATGAGCGAAGGTACCTTGCAGGTTCATAAACATGGATTAGGTCAACCAAATAATCAGGAGCTAAATTGTTGAGTATTTTTGATACTCGACACAATCGCCTAATGAAGACCAGAAGTACGCAGTTTGTAACGTCGTTAATGAATAACTAAGTAACGACTAATCCCCAGATGAACGATAAACCAGTCTGCGAGCAGGCTCACTGGCAAGTTGTTTTGGCGGTGGAGCCATCAGCGCTTGCTGGCAGGAAGAAAGGGATGGGGAAAAGCGAGCCTGCAGACCAGCTTTTTTTTAAATTTCGCCCCTTAAGAGGTGTCAAGACACTATTCAATAGGGGCAAAGCAAAATGTGAACAAAAGTGACAGAAAGTTGCACGAGGCGATTTTTGCGGCAGATAGCAAAATATAGTCATGGAAAAAAGGGGAGAAAGCCGCAAGAAAACCCTAACCCTAACCTGCCAATCCAGAAAAAATGATAGTTGCCGACATTAAGTATGGAATTGGAGAATTGCTCTATTCTTATCGCCGGTTTCGTCCCGCTGACGGTAGCAGCGCATTAATACACCCCAAACTAAGTAATAAGATGAAGATGCTATTAACTGTGCCGTGCATTTTTCTGAAACCACCTTGCTCAGCTTTCAAAATTCCTTTTTGAACCATGTAGTCGTACAGTCGATTGTTGAGGATTGATGTAAAGACGGCTTGCCTAGAGCAGAAAGCATAGTGATACCTCGGTAAAATTTTCGACTTTGGATCGATCATCCTTTTGTTGAATAGGTACAATGAGGCCAAAACTCCAAAGAGCAGGGTATTTGCTAGTATCTAAGATTCGATTAAATAAATTTACTAAATGCCCTTTAATGGCGTCCTTTCCGATTTTTATTACCTCATTTAGTATGTTATCGATACCTGGAGATTTGTTTGCCTTGAGTTTGTTAATTGCAGCTTCGAACTCTTCATCAGTTATTGGATAATCAACTGGGGCTTCCACTCTTTCGTTATTGTGGGTTTCCATATTCGTCTCCGGATCGATCTAGTATAACATTTTTATTGAGAGGGGTCGCATTCTGTTGCTTAATAAAACTGTTCCGTACTCACTGTTTCAACTCTATGTGTTTTTCTTTTTCCTAAGTTAAAGATTTGTCCTATTTGTCGCCAGGTCTCTTTGGAGTTCTGCATATCGATATTAGACAAGCGACAAGCCTTTGCTGATATACTCCTGTTTCTTCCGTCTACAAGTTTGTTTGAACCTCTTCTTTTTGTTGCGCAGTAGTTGTCTCAGTTCTGAATTATTAGTGTTTTTAGAAATTTTCTCCCCAAGGGATTGCAAGTTTTCTTTTTCTGTTTCGCATTCCTGCTCGAACCATTTGTTTTGTGATTTGCATATAATTTTGCTGCCTCTCGCTTTCAATCCGGCTTCTTGCATACTTCCACCAAAGTTTCACTTATTAATTCAGACGCAGTATGTCCAGTATCGATGTATCATGTCAGTTTTACAGCTGCTTCTAACCTGGATTGAACTGTTTGTGATTTGAGACCATCCTTAAGTCTGTCCTTAGACTTGATATTCCAGAAAAGCCTATTATATTCGGTCAAGATGAGTTCGTCTGATGTTTCAAAAGAATCTTGGTTAACAAAGTTAGCTTTTATCGCTAATGATAGGTGATAGTGATCCGAAAAATGTGGCATTAATGAGTTAACAATAACATATTGCACATTCCTTAGAACACTTTTTGATCCTCTGACGTAATCAACAACACTGCTACCGTTATAATGAAAGTAGTTCTTTTTATCTTCCAGGTCACCAACAATCCTTCCATTGAGAATTCGTTAATTTAACGCTGTGCATGTTTCTAACAAATTTCTACCCCTGGCGTTCACGGTACCTGAATCTTGTGACCGTCTTAAGCATTGTTTCAATTGTTCGTCATTCTCATAGTCTTCAGGGACATTCAGGAAAGCGTTGTCATCATCCAAGACTGTTTCCTGAATGTCACCCGTTCGTTCGACAATACAGCTTCTTAATAGTACCCCTGCGGACCGCATGGAAAATGTGTTTTCTCTGTATACCTCCTTTATTAATCCGCGGATAAACGTAAAATGTTCATACGTAGTCCATGAAATGTCATTCGACCCCATAACCCGGGGAGGGTGCGAATTTTGGGGTTGTTTTGGCGGTGGAGCCACCAGGGCTAGCTAAAAAGAAGAATTGGAGGAGAAAAAGTGAGCATGCAGACGAGCTAAGTTTTTTTTAAATCTCTCCCCTTAAGAGGTTTCAAGTACTATCTAACAGGAACAAAGAAAAATGTGAACAAAAATGACAGAATGTTGCACGAGGAGGTTTTTACGGCTGATAGCAAAATATAGTCATGGTAAAGAGGGGAAAAAAGCGGCGACAAAACCCGCTAATCCAGCGAATGATAGTTGTCGACGTTAAGTATGGAATTGGAGAATCGCTCTATTCTTATCGCCGGTTTCGACGGCTCCCACTGACGGTACCACCACATTAATACACCCCAAACTCGGACAAGTGAGCCTGTTCAGATGCTTTCATGTTTTAACTATTTTAAAGAACCCCTAAAGATGTAACATACACCTTAATGGAACTCGAAAACATCTGTTGAATAGAAATGCTTTAATATCAGGTTATTGCTATCAGCTGAGGGCTTTCGCTTCCTTATTTTACCTGTGCAGTTAACGCCGTTTCCGGTATATCCTGGTTTGCATGTACAAGCCTTTAGTGTTGTTACAGAAAGCATTGGAGTCGCACTGATGCTTTTCTGTCTCACACTCGTTTATGTATATGTCTCATACTCGTTTATAGAACGTATTGACCTATTAAGAAGATGATAATTTTCTACTGAATGATTCCTTCAATGGTCTTTTGAAATCTTTCGTAGAAAATCATTTTGATGATTACAGTTGTTTGATTGCGTGCCACAACAAGGAAGGTGGCTAAGCCAGACAACACACCACTTCATGGAAAAACTGATGGTTTCTTCGTTATGTCCTTCCCTACCTACCCACAAAGACGAAATGTGTTTCCTCTGTATACCTCCTTTATTAATCTTTGGATGAACGTAAAGGAATCTGCCGGTTTCCCCGCTTTCGAGTCCGCTCCGTTCGAGTTGGACCCCGAATTCGAGTTCGCCCTTTAAGGTGATTCCCTGGTTTTGCACTGCGCATCTCTTACTGCGCATAACAAGATGGCCGCCGTAAAAAAGAGCATGTGAAGTAACATTATTAAAATGAAGTTGACTGAAGGGAAACGCTATTGGAATTTTTGCCTGCGGTTGTTTCTTGCCGAAGTGAGAGTCAACGCGTTGGGATTGTGCATAACGTAGGCAGTACGCGTGTTGCTAAGTTCGACTTCCTCACTGAGAACCTCGATAGTGGATGTTTAACTTGTGCTTACTCACTTTGATTTTTATTTAAACATTTTCTTTATCACGTTGTATCCTAAATGTGATATCTCGATGTAAATTCTGTAAAAACAGATTTTTTAATACTCTCTTCCCCCTTTCACATACATTCTATTTTGAAACTCGCCCCAGTCCTCTCTCAAAACTCGGGGAAAATGCATTTGGTGTGCACTTTCTGTAGCTCTACCGCAAAAACGAGTACGGTGACCCCCATTTTTTATTTCATGATTTTAATAAGGACAGTGCTTCCTTTCGATGAGAAAAAAATTGGCACAAATCTATGTTCAGTTTTTTGGCAATTTTACTAAATTGTACTGATTGAGCTATCACGGGTCGAATAGCGCGTGTCGAATTCAATTCTACTTTGGTGCATAAAATAAAAACAGGAGCATTAAAAGGTATTTTTCTGGTATGTAAGTGGATAAACAATACAATAAAGTCAAATTCTGTGCGATACCAAATGCATTATCGAAAAAATCTCTCGTATTTGTCTAGTTTTGGGCTGCGCGGTTTTTGACAAAGGGTCCAAAATAGCCGTATTTCTCAGCATTGTGACGTCAAAACCAGCACGGTGACCCCCACTTTTTACTACTTTTTTATCATCTTCTTGACTTGTTACATCAGTGTACCAAGTTTCATCTACAATCTATGTTAGGTTCTTTTACTAGGGAATCACCTTAAGCGCACAAATAATTGCCTAGTAATCCTTTTAGCAGCATTCGAGTTCGAGTTCGAGTTCGAGTTCGACTCTCGACTCTATCGAGTTCTACCGTTTAACTTACCATTAAAACGTATGCATCACAATTATTTCGACAGAGATCAGCCTGAGTGCTTAGCGTGGTTTACGGTAGATTCGTACTTGTAACTTTACTCTTACTTAGGCCAAGAAAACACACATAATTTATAGAGACTACATGAAAAAGGCAATAAAAATAAGATTTAACCGAATGTCCATACACAGTTTTTCTGGCATATGCAGGCTTATCAGGCGCATACAAAACATTAATGGTATCGTCTTATTTTTACACTCCCTTTTTTTCAAAATTTAAACCCATCAGGCCCATACAATAGTGGTGTTTCTTGTAGCCCAACCCTTAGGTGCGTCTCCGTTGATTACACCTGTTTTGCCACTTTCATGAGGCCCTGTTGGGCTAAATTTCGACACTGAAGCGAAATGGCCTTGAAACAGCGACACGGGGCAGCAGAAATGGCGACAAACGACACAAAGACGGGTTGAAACTGCGACAGCGACAGAGAAAAGAGCAATTGTTGATGGTTATTTCTTTTGACAAATGTCCGCCTGTTTTGTAAAGTGTGCAGCCCGTGACAAACGAAGTCCCACTAGCCTCAATTGTGGTCAAATTGTTGAAGATAAAACAACAGGGAACAAAAACGTGATACCACTGTTCCTGCGAACTCAGCAAACCATTTCAAGTAATGGCAATAATTGAGGTCACACTTGTTACTAACGTTTTCGTTCAATCAATGTTTTTCTGATCATTTACCTTGACAGGTATAGAGTACTAAAGTGATGACGTCATAAGAATGAAATTTCTGAAATTATGGGATTTGTCAGGATATTCTGAAAGAACAATGTCCAAGAGGCCTACTTGCCAAAAATGAGCATTTGGGGGCAAATTGTCTCTGAGATCATAGCCCAGTTATACTCAGAAAACTCCATACAAACCCTTCTAAATTTTTTTTGGGTCGACCCCAAAAAAATTTAGAAGGGTTTGTATGGAGTTTTGTAAGCATAACTGGGCTACGATCTCAGAGACAATTTGCCCCCAAATGCTCATTTTTGGCAAGTAGGCCTCTTGGACGTTGTTCTTTCAGAATATCCTGACAAATCCCATAATTTCAGAAATTTCATTTTTATGACGTCACACTTTAGTACTCTATTACCGTCACCCGTAAAACCCTCTCTACAAGAACAATGGTAGGAGCCAAGCGTGTTCTTGCAGTTTGCGTTGACGTCACAAACTGGTGGCGTCTTCAAGCACTCATCTTCATCTAATGATATAAATCAGACAGCATAAGGAAAATGTGAGTTATTTCTTAATCAAGTACGCAATTGATCTGCAGAATACAAGGATGACTTTCTTTCGATATGCTACGGACAGCATGTATATCGGCTCATGAGTAATCTAACTGGTTTCGTTTTGGAACTACGTATCTCGCAAAACCTCGTGAAAACTCGGCCCGGTATTGCACTCAAGTTTAGCCCTGCCAGATGCAGCTGGACAAACTAATAAGGAGAATGGAGGGATCCAGTTGAGAGTGTGTTTGGTGTACAAAGTTTTACATATTTCATACCTTCACGTTTCATGTAGAATCTCAGTTCATCCGTTACAAAATGATCAGGTTTCTCCTCCTTGGTATGGCTGTTAAGCTCGCACACTTTCCCCGGGATGTAAAAATTGTAACTTGCACACCTGGGGTTTCTTTCACAGGTGTTCTGGCACTCAACAATTGCCCTCACTGCAAACTCTTTGAAGGTGTGACCCTTGAGAGCTTTACCAGGTACTGATCTCTCTGAAGTTTTGCATTGCCCACCAACAGCCTCACTTCCATGCATCTGGGATATAAGACAAATTGTGAAAAGTGCCAGGGACATCATACAGAGCTTGCACTTCGGGTTCTGAAACTTTAAAACAATTTGGAATAAGCATTTACAGCTGTTACTTTAATTTTAGGAGTTCCTCGAGTCATGAATTCTCAGTTTCGCAGCAAGCTCAATCATGACAGATCAGTGTTCCACATTGATGCCGTTCAGAAAGGCACTCGACTCCATTGGGGTACTCCGATCCCTATAATGGATTAGGCTTCATGTATATGAAAGGGTAGGGATTTTACTAGTTGAAGTATATAAAAGGCCCAAAAGGGCTATGAGACTCATTTAATGTCTTTTACATGCCTGTGAAATAGTCGAGAAATCGTTTTGGTTTTGCATTTTATTCATATTTTTAAGAAAGTGTATTTACAGCAGTGAAAAACTATCTGGCAAAGTTCTAAACTAGGTATGGGGGGAAGGGGGGAAAGGGTACCATTTCTGGCAAAATTGGTATATGAAGGGGTAAGGGGATTGACCTCGGGTCGTAGCCTCACCGTACAAGGTTTCTGCCCCGTATAAATCTTTGTTGAGTAACTCCCTTCCCACCCCCGGGAAAAATATTGCTGTCCACTAGAGAGGCACGAACTAGACGTGACCACACAAAGTTCTGTAAGCTTGGGTAAAGCTCTTCTCCGAGTATCAACACGCATATGATGAAAACTTGCCCAGAGCTGAGTTTTTACGAGGCGATTACATAATTATCTTCTTTCGTCTGCCAATTTCTGGACTTTATCTATTCATCCGCCAGGAGCTGCATGGGGGTCATTCCTTCGCACTTGCGGGTCCTTCAGACGCCTAATTAAGTTTTTTTTCAAACAAATTAAAAACAATATCGTATACAAAATATATTTACAATTTACGATTAACTTCATGAAGAAGCTTAACGCTCCTCACCAAGATTTCCAATTTCTACGGATTATTTCGTGAAGTTTTTTTTGTATCATCATCGAGAACAAGAAAGTGAAATACATGTTGACTTAAATAGGCTAATTCATCAGCAAAAACAACAAAGTCTTCATAATTTATTCATGAAATGTTATCTCAGATTCACTACTTTTTTGTTTCCCGAAGATTTTGAATTGCAGTCAGCAGTGTGAACTTCCAGCACACTCATCTCGATTTAATTTTAACTAATGAGCCCTACAAAGGAACAATATACTCTGGAGTTCTGCTGAACACTGAGTTATTGAATAACGCTGTGTAAGATATGAAGAATTATGGTGATGAAAGCTTATGTTATCCACCTCAGCAGGCAGCCTTCAAGACCTGCATAATTATTATTCCTATTCTTTCTTATTGAAAATTTGCCAAACCCACGTAAAGCCACAAATAGTTAGTAGATGACGTTTAATGGCCTAGTGCCAACCACGATGCAACGCGGTCATTTGTTTCTTTCTTGAAATCGTGCTTGTGTGAATGGCGCACTCTGATTGGTCACCACTTTTGCCAAGCTTTTTCGCAAACAGACAAAATAGTCATTTGAGGTCGCGTCGTAGTTGTTTCTCGTCATTAAATGGTTGCACAGTTCGCCTGTAAAGTCATTAAATTAATTTTAGATCTCATGGAAGTGGATGAGTCCATTGACATTTCAAGTTCACCTTAAAGAAACGTATACAGTGTACGGCTCAGGAGGAGAGATGCCTAGGTAATGTGACAAAATGCTCAGGTGTATTCAAGACGCAAGGGACCGTTTTTATTTTTCAGGCCTGTGCGATGGCAATAGCTTTTAATTGTTTTTCCGAAAATGATGAAAGAAGATCATGGTAATGAACATCTAACAGGCAAAGTTCATTCAGACAACAGAAAGCGCTTGATACTTGCATACAAAAAGGTCAAAACATGACTTGTTCGGGAAACTTGTTGAATATTAAGAGTCTTCAATAAAACGCGTAACGATAAGCGAATGTCATGAAAGCAAAGATGGCTATTCAGCAGAAAATGTACCGCGACAATTCATGAAGTAATGGTAAACAAAGCTTGAAAGAATTATTAACATTTTTTGACAGGTTCGTCGCGAACGGCTCGTGTGAAATTGTTTAGGACCAGTATTGCACAGCACACGGTTCGAAGGGATGAAGTTTTTGAATGGATAGTCCGGAGCCGTTCGAACGGATGGCGTGAGCCGTTTGGCTATCCGTTCGACAACGGCAAACCCATGTACAAAATACTATAAGAAAAATATTAAAAGATAAACAGGGAAAGTATTTACAATAAGCAAATGAAAAATATGAACAGTATTGCTTTGAAATAAGACGATAACGAAAGCCTTTTACTGCTATCAGAAATTTCGTGTAACACGTCAATTCGCGGCGTACAATATGCATCAAGGTAGGCAATGAACCTGATGGACCTTCAGAGCGGATCTACGTAATAATCAACCCGGCGACTAATTGGAAAGAGTGAAAAATGATTTTTTTTGTTATAACGGATACTTTACAACACTTTTGTTTTATGTCTGCTTGGCGAAGTAGTACGTACTATGTCTTTCTATCCCGAACGATTTTTGTTTTCTCAGTCCCAATGAAATGAACCAAAATAGAGAGAAAATACAGATGCACTTTCAGAGACACAAGTATCCAAAAATAATTAAGATTGCCATGTGAAGAAATCTGTCATTTATCGCGCGACCTTAAGTAAGAAAAACGTTAGATTACCAAATTGATTTGAAAGTATATTTCACCAACTACTACATGATAAATTTCTGCAGTTTGATTGGCTTAGAGCAGTAGTATTTCAGCTTAATTTGAAATACCTACATGTGAAAATTACAAACCTTTTGCGGGTAGTAGTATAAACAAATAATAGCATGATTTGTACGTGATATTTGGCATAAATACCACTCGGGATATTTCGAAATTGTCTCAAATTTCACTCGCCTAACGGCTCATGAAATTACGTATAACAATTTCAAAATATCACTCGTGGTATTTATGCCAAATATCACTACTAATCATGCTATTACCTATACATACCTGGAGCGGCTAGATCTCCTTAGAACACACAAAAAAAGTCAAATATACCTAAGGGGGATCATTCCTGAAAATCTCTCGTGGAAATGCCATATCGCAAACAGGTGAAACATTTTGGCATTGCTATGCTATATCAAGTTCTATAACACTCTTTATACTACTACAAGAGAAATTTCTGCAATTTGATTGGCTTAGAGCAGTGGTATTTCAGCTTAATTTGAAATATCTAAATGTGAAAATTACAAACCTTTTGTGGGTAGTAGTATAAACAAATAATAGCATGATTTGTACGTGATATTTGGCATAAATACCACTCGGGATATTTCGAAATTGTCTCAAATTTCACTCGCCTAACGGCTCGTGAAATTACGTATAACAATTTTGAAATATCACTCGTGGTATTTATGCCAAATATCACCACAACTCATGCTATTACCTATACTTATTATATGGCTGAGTCTGTTTTCGCAATGCGATTGGTCAATTTGCGGTCCGTAACTTGCTATACGGACCAAATTTTTTAAAGAAAATGCTCATTTCGGAGCTCTAATTCTCTTTACCTCGAACGCCTGTCAACCTTGAGGACTTGGATGTTGACTTTGGTCTTCAACATTTTAAACTGAGTTTATTTGTGAACGAAGGCGATGAAGAAACTAACTCGTAATCTTATCGAAGAGGATTCTAATCAGTCTTTGAAAATTTCATCGTAGTACACAGTTAAGAAGACGAAAATCGACTGGCAGAGATTCGAAAGGTTTAATGAATGAGTAATTCCTTCAACAAGTATGATAACAAACATACCTGCACCCGATCATCTTGACAAGCTTCTTTGCCATTTGCAGTGTTTTTTCAAAGACCAACGAAAGAAAAATAGAAGCGGGTTCGAGCAAGACACAATAATGTCCAGTTTTCAAAAGACTCCAGCGTCACATTAACGAGTGAATACTTACAGTGCTCTTAGTTTCGACCGAACAAACCTTAAAATATGTCTGTTAACCCTGAGGATTGGGATGTTGACTTTGCCTTTCCAAATTTTAACCCAGCTTTGTTTTAATGAGAACGAAGCTGTTGTAGAAACTGAATAGTAAGCTTACCGAGGAAGAGAATTCTAGTCAGTGTTTGAAAATTTAAATGCAGATCACAATTGAAGACGAGAATGAACTAGCAGAAAGAGAGGTTTTCCTAAAAACAATTAACGAGCGAATCCTTCGACAATGACAACAGACTTACCTTGAAAAGCTTCTTTGCCTTTTTTAGTGTTTTTTCACAAGGACAAACGGAGGAAAGATGGAAACGACTTCTAGACAGACACAGTGTCCGGTTTCCAAAATACTCCAGCGTTACATTAAAGAGCTAAAACTTACAGTGCTCTTAGTTTTGCGGAGTGACCGAATAAACTTTTTCAACATGGCGAATTTGTTTTTGCTTTCTCGGAAAGCCTTTGTTATGTGCTATTGTTTTCGTGCGCCAATAAAAACTTTCTTTTTTTGACGCCTGTCAAATGACTGTCAAATCGTGCGTCCTGCACTTGTCCGCTTCGCTCTTGGGCCATAAATCGATGGAAAAAAACTCGGTTCGTAATTTACCGTACGGACCGAAAACTCGGCTAATAAGAGGTATATATATAATTATCTCCAGGGATTCACCATCCAAATGCCTCTTTCACTGTAAAAAATAAAAATGTTAGTAGGAATTGACAGTTAAGATGCAGAAAGGTCAATAATTGGAGATATCTACCTGGAGTTTTGAAAACCGGGTTGCCTGAAATCTTAAGTCAAGTCCAGCACATTGAAGGCAATCTTTCAAAACTTAATTTGCTTAAAGCCCTGATACTTTTAGTGTAAAAATAACAATCTCGCTCTTCAGGACTAACCACCCTCACCTCTTAACCATGGGCTCCAAATAACTTCCTGGAAGTGACAGAAATCAGTGCAAATTCCAGAAAATTTGCACGAGGGGGGTAACAGTCCGTCCCGTAGGGACGGGCTGTTGCCCCCGTTGGCCCAGATAATATTTTTTGAGGGGGGCTTCCGTCAAACTAAGTGTCATGTTGTTGCACAGACACAGGGCTATCATCTGGTATGCATTTGGGGTAGCCTGGTTAAATTCCAGGGGGGTGGGGTTGTTGTAAAGACTATGCTTTGTGCTAGAGTGCGGATTCGCTGAGTTTTTGTCCAGGGGCTACCCCTAACTTTCAAAGCTCAATGTCTCCCTCAAATTAAGGGGGGGTTGTGTCTGACTGGGTGCCATGTTGTTGCACAGACACGGGGCTATCGTCTGGTATGCATTTGGGGTAGCCTGATTAAATTCCAGGGGAGTGGGGTTGTTGTAAAGTTTGATGTGTTTTTGCACTCTTATGCAGTTTGTTTGTGCTGTTTGCATGCAAGCAATGACCCACTCTGTTGGTAATGTTCCTAGTCAGCACGCAGTTGAACTGCTGGTTTTAGGACTTGGTTTTGTTGAGCAGTGGTTGGCTTAGATTGTTTTTGGGAGACCAGCTTCAATTAAAAATGGGGTGAACTGGGGAACTGGCTTTGCAATCGGTGACACCGACACTAAAAATTGCTTCTTAAAATGCCTTATTTTCCAGATTAATGAGGAAAACTTCACTTTTGTTACGTTCAAGACAGACGATTCTATCAAATGGAGCTCAGGTATTCAATAATTTCCTTTTGAGGTGAGATTTTACTTTTCAAGTAACAAGGGCCATCAAATTAACAATCAGTGCGAGAGACTGACATTTTTTAGTAGCCCGGTTTTCAAAAAACCAGGCATATATACTTTACCACATATAAAGGACACCACCACATGAGGACACCTATCCAGCCTTATTTATTACATTTAGCAGAAAATTAAAGCTAGTGCGGCAATAAGACACCTTTAGTCAATTTGTTTTGGACTTTATTAGCAGAAAAAAAAGGCCGAGCTAGATATTCACTTGTAACATTATACGGCTATTTATTAGCGATCGACAAATCTTCGGTTTTCTTACATTTTATTCAGTAACTGAAACTTTATTCAAGACTATTCAATAGAAGTATGAATACACGCGAGAAGATCATCAAAAGATTTCTATATCTTTTCTGGTTCATCCAGGTAGAAGTCCTGGCATATAATTATGTCTGAGCGCTTCTAGGATATATAACACGTTTAGTATTTCGACCCGTAGCCGAAAAAATAAAAATTAGGCAGTTGTTCTATATTCTTTCAGGTTCATCCAGGTAGAAGTCCTGCAATGATGTTATTATGCCTGAGCGCTTCTAGGATATATAACACATTTAGCATTTCGACCCGTAGCCGAGAAAAAAAAGTTGTTCTATATCCTTTCTGGTTCACCCAGGTAGAAGTCCTGGCATATGATTATGCCTGAGCGCTTTTAGGATAATTATATAACATCTTTAGAATTTCCACCCGTTGAAAGAAAGATATCCTATCTTTTCGTCGTACTAAATCAATGTAAGTGTGCCACACAGCACCGAACTACAACAAGGGGAGCACTAACGAGCTCGGGTTATATTGAACTATAGATATTTCATCGCTTTTGCTTGTGTTGGCAGCGAGATCGACTGCAGACTTTACATGTAATATGTTTCTTTTTAGACGAAAAACCAAAGCCGTACATTTTGTTAGATTCCGCGCTGTTAATTAATTACATTTCTCGCCCTAGGATGATGACATGATTGCGTGAAAATTGACCCCTTTATCATATTAGATGCGAAATACGATCAGAGATTAATGGAATAGGGAATGTTGCAAGCTACTGGCTATCCAGCTGAGATAGCTGACTTTTACTCAGCTATCTCAGCTGGATACTGAGGGGTTTTTTTGGTTGGTAAGATCGTGCGGCTCGTTATGCGTGACCTCTGCAGGCAGCCTCCAAGACCTGCATAATTCTTATTCTTCTTCTTTCATGGAAATTTGCCAAACCCACGTAAAGCCACAAATATGTAATCAGCAGATGACTTTTAAGAGCGGATCTACGTAATAATCAACCAGATGTCTTGGAAATAGTGAAAAATGATTTTTTTTTCTGCCACAACGGATACTTTACAACACTTTTGTTTTAGGCCCGCACGTACTTTCTATCCAACGATTTTTTTCCTCTGATCAGTCCCAATGGAATGAATCAAAATAAAGAGAAAATACAGCAGAATGCATTTTCAGAGACTGATGTATTCAAAAATAAAGATTGCCATGTAAACTGAATCTTAAGCTTTGCCATTTATCGCGCGACGTCAGAAAAACGTTGCTCTGCGAACGGCCAGACCTTCTCGTGGCTCGGATAAACACGTAAAGTGCCCCTCCCGTTTCCAGTATAGGAAACGTGAAATTTATTAGGTGTCCCGCCTCAATTAGTACTTTCATGCTAAACATTTACAATCAAATGAAGAGTTGTTTTCTTGTCTTATTCAGTTTCTTCTTATTTTCCTCCATTCGATGGCTCTACCGTTTTATCACCTCCGTATAAGCTGACATATTTTCTCCTCAATCTTATATTCATCACGTACCACTAAACAAGATAAGCTTCAAAAGCTCATAATTTTTTGCTGAAAGTTGCTGAAGGCCAAATATTCAAAGAAAGTATTTTTCAGGAATAAACCTGTTTGCGATAATTTAACTTACAAATTGTTTCTTAATGTTATTGTACTCCAGATACTCCAGGTGTTTTACTCTGAAAACTTTCAGAAGAAAATGACTATTTCTCAATGTTGATTGAGAAAATACCTGAAAAAATACTGATATTTCGGCTTCTTTGTTTGCATTTCTTGATATATGCTCTCTAAAGCTTTATCTCATTATGCTTTTTGTAAATAAACTATATAGTTAACTTATTAAAACATTTTTATCTCCTTTTCTCTCAATTTTGGAAATAGGCTTGTCGTATTAATATGTGTGTATAGCCACTGCTCGTATTTACTGCGGCTAATGCACATTTTTTGTAAAATTCCTTCAGAATTTTCGTTCCTATACTTTCATCGCACCGGAAGGGGAGACAGGAATCTCTCAGTGAATATTTTTTGAATTAAATCTTTTTCGCATGTCAGATTCCGACAGTAGAGTATCAGCAGAGTATCAGCGGAGTATCAGCTCGCATATGAAAACTTGGCCAGAGCTGAGTCTTTACGAGGCCATTTGAAGAATAATTATCTTTTCCCTCTGCCAGATTCTGGACTTTATCTATTCATCGACCAAGAGCTTTATCTTCATGGGGGTCATTTATTCGCACTTGTGGTTCCTCCAGACGGCTAGCTAGTTAAGTTTTTTTTCAAACAAATGTAGAACAAATTATCTCCAAAAAACATATATTTACCATTTACGATTAACTTCAAGAAGAAGCCTAATGTTCCTCACCAAGGTTCTTAACTCTACAAATTATTTTGTGAATTTTTTTTTTGTATAATCATCGAAAACATGAAGGTGAAATAGATGTTGACTTAAAAAGGCTAATTTATCACCAACGACGAAGTCTTCATAATTTATTGATGAAATGTTATTTCAGAGGAACTTTAAATGATCTCAGAGTCACTACTTTTTTCCAGAAAGAGTTTGAATTGCGGTCAGCTGTGTAAACTTCCAGCACACTCATCTCGATTTAATTTTAACTAATGAGCCCTATAAAGGAACAATATATTCTGGAGTTCTACTAAACAGTTATTGAATAAAGCCTAGGAGCCCATCATGGGCTCCTTATATAAGGCTGAGCAAGATATGAAGATATATGCTGATGAAAGCAGATGTTATCCATCTCAGCAGGCAGCCTCCAAGACCTGCATAATTCTTATTCTTATTCTTTCATGAAAAATTTGTCAAACCCACGTAAAGCCACAAATAAGTAATAAGTAGATGAATTTTAAGAGCGGATCTGCGTAATAATCAACCGGATGTCTTGAAAATAGTGAAAAATGATATTTTTTCCCACAACGGATACTTTACAACACTTTCGTTTAAGGCGTTTTACACCTGCTTGGCGAAGTAGTACGCACTTTCTATCCAACGATTTTTTTCCACTGATTTGTCCCAATGGAATGAACCAAAATGGAGAGAAAATACAGCAGAATGCATTTTTGGAGACTCATGTAGTCATAATAAAGATTGACATGTAAACTGAAATCTTAAGCTTTGTTATTTATCGCGCGACGTCAGAAAAACGTTAGTCAAGTTTACTAAATTGATTTCAAAGTATATTTCACCACATACCTGGACCGGCTACTGTTGATCTCCTTAAAACACACAGAAAAGGTTACGAAATATATCTAAGGGTGCTTATTCATGAAAATCTCTCGTGGAAATGTCATATTGCAAATAGGTAAAACATTTTGGCGTATAATAGACCTTTTTACCTATACGGCGGCCATATTGAATTAATTCTATTTAAGGAATATTATAGGATGCCCTAGCCTGGAAAGCGCAGGCGTATTTCCGGTCGTCGGAGGGAGAGAAGGGACGACCGGAAAGGCGATCATTATTACATCAGAACACGGCACAAGGATCTTTTTTCCCATTACAATCTTATTCTAAGAAAACTTTAAGAAAAAATGTCCCGAAAAGCGCACGAAAATACAAACGAAATGAGCTCATGCCCCCTGGGCATCCTATAATACTCCTTAAATCGAATTAATTCAATATGGCCGCCGTATCGGTAAAAAGGTCTATGATGCTACACTATATCACATTCTGTACACTCTATACTTTACCACATAGAAAGGACACCTATCCGGCCTTATTTATTATCTGATTCGGCAGCATAGAATTCATTTTTTTCCTCCAATAACGCATGCCTTGACTTCCTCTTAGGCTCATCGCAGTCTATACTGTACACAGACGTTGTTTTATTTTTCTTTCGTTCTTTTCGAAAACATCGGCGAGCTTGCGTGCGAAGCCAGCGTGCGAGAATGAGCGTGGAGCGCTTGCCTTGCGCTGGCGGTCAATAAATCCCCTGCGGTTTATATTTTATCACGCGCGCTCGACGGACTTCAAAGAGAAAATAGAGGGTCTGTGAAGAGGCTAAACGCAGTCCAGCAAATCTCACGCAGTATCTTTTCAGTACCTTGGTAGGCCATTAGCTAACTCGGCAGAGCACTTGACTGCAGAGCGGGAGGCCGCGAGGTCGATCCTATAGGCCGGACCAATACTGGGAGTCTTAAAATAACTGAGTGAAAGTATCGCCTTTGCTCTGCAAACGGCCAGACCTTCTCGTGGCTCGGATGAACACGTAAAGTGCCCCTCCTGTCTCCAGTATAGGAGACGTGAAATTTATTAGGTGTCTGGCCTCAATAAATACTTTCGTGCTAAACATTTACAATCAAATGAAAAGTTGTTTTCTTTTCTCGATCTTATTTAGTCTCTTTCAATTTTCCTCCATTCGATGGCTCTACCGTTTTATCACCCCCTATAAGCTGATATATTTTCTTCTCAAGCACATTCGTCACTACGGCACTAAAGAAGATTTCGCCTTCAAGACAGGCTTCAAGAGGTCATGATTTTTTGCTGAAAGTTGCTGACGGCGAAATTGCTGAAGGCTAAATCATAACAAAGAAAGTATTTTTCAGGAAAAGGTGGTAAAATTTGCAATAGCTAACCTTCCAAATTCATTTTTAATGTCTTTTTAATCCAGATACTCCGGGAGTTTTACCCTGAAGATTTTCAGAAAAAAAAACGACTATTGAATATGTTTTTGCCCAATGTTGATTGAGAAAATACCTGAAAAATATTTCGGCCTTTTGTTTTTAATTACTTGATATTTACACTCTAAAGTTTTACCTCATTATGCTGTTTGTAAAGAAATGTTTATTAAAAAGGTTCTATCTCCTTTTCTCTCAGTTTTTGAAATGTGCTTTTTATATGATATGTATGTAGCAACTGGTCGCACATAACCAGGGGCAGCCAGTGTTGCACAGTGAGCTTTGAACTTTTCTTCTACAGCCTCAATTGTGACCGTGAAAGGCGTAACGGACACTAACGGAAAACCGATCGAATGGGAAAAATGCACGGATAACTAATGCATGGTTAACAAACAGTCTACAAAGCATTCGAACAGTTTCACTTACCTTTTACCCTGGGTGCCAGAGACTTTTCTAGCGCCGTTTCAGGTTTTTTTCAAGTACCCAGGATACTAACCTTTCAAACGGATGAATAAATTATCCGAACGGATTGGCAAACCGTTCGAACGGAATAATAAAATTGCCGAACGGATCGGGCAATCCTTTCGAACGGATAAATAAAATTTTCGAACAGACACGGATTTTATTCAAGACTGATAAACTGTTTCCAAAATAATCGTTCCAAACGGCACTGATGATGTTTATCCATCATTTTAGTCAAAGTTATAAAAATTCTTGTGATCAAAAAAGAAAATAGTGTTTTGATTTCTATGTCATTGCTGGGCAGCATGACAGCTTTTAGTCTCTGTTAGTCTAGTCCACGGACCTCTTAACAATTCGAACGGATGTTGCAATGCTACATTTTTTGAACGGATAGGCAAACCATTCAAAAGGATCCTAATTTTGTGAAAATGAAATGATCAGCATGTCACAAGCGTGGGACGAAGAAAAAAATCTGAGTCCCCCGCAGGATTCGAACCTATGACCTCCCAAACACCGGGAGGACTCTCTATCCACTTGAGCTATGGAGAACTGATGGAGAGCGAGGCCATATACTAGGTTCATACTTGACAAGCGTCCTGCATACAGGCAAGCCGTTCAAACGGATGCTCATTTTTTTCAAATGGATAGGCAAACCATCCAAACCATTCGTTGATTGACCGCTTGAAACGGCTTTCTTAAAGCATTCAGAATCGGATCACGAATGGATAACTAATGCTTTTTCGTTTTGAAACAGATAACCGTTAGTATCTGTTTTGCCTTTCACAGTAACAATTTTATCCTGATAATCCCTGGAATTCCACACGAAATTAGAAAAAAAATTCCACACATTCCCTGCCAAGCACATGGAGCAACAGAGTGACTTGAACCTTCTTATCCGTTTGATCGAGTCCGCTCACAACTTTGAACAGGTCCCATGACATTTTCCAGCACCGCGATGCTTCGCCTTTATTTGTCGCAGCAGACAGACTGCGGACTTACTGCGGACTGCAGTCGAACCTCGATGTAGCAAAGGGCCAAGGGACTGGCAAAACTTGTTCGCTATAAGGAGGTTTCCTTATATCGAGGTTCTTTTTCATAGCCAACGAGGCAACCGAGCTAAGAAGCGAGGTTGACTCGGCAGCAGAATTATAACGCCGCGCAATGTAGGCAAATTCTCTCAAATTCTGCGTAACCCTATAAAATTTTCATTTTTGACCATATTATGGTGTAAGTAAGACTCCATATTTGGATAGTAAGGTCATGGTCTTGTATTTACAACTCGTGGTCCGAAATTGGGTGATTCAGTGTGCAGCTGTTCGTTGTCTGTTCTAGAAGACCTAACAGGTGAGCTGAAGCTTTAATACGATTTCTACTTTGAAAGAGCAATTAGTTCTCTGGTTTGCTTTATAAATTGCGTCTAAAGCAGCGGCTGATCAAGGAATAGGTTTTTACGCTCAAATTTTTGTCAGAACCAGCTTGTTCTTTGCATCTCGATTTACATTGAGGTCAAGTGTTCGCTTCTCGACTCAGAACCAGGGTTTTCAGTGTTCTCCTTTACTTCGTGAATTGAATTTTAAGCGGTAGTTGATCAAGGTATAGGGTTATTTTCCCAAAACTTTTATCAGAACCAGCTTGTTCTTCGCAGGTCGATTTACATTGAGCCAGTCCTCACCTCCTGTGAGGAATGCAACCAAGAGACTATAAAGGGGACAGAGAGGGCATCCCCCATATACACCCTATTCCATAGGTAATTCGTCTCCAGTTATTTTTAGAATCGGGATAAAGTTACCTCGCGCGAGGCGTGGATGTTGCGTGGAGGTTTCGCATGACCAAACGCCGTGCAAAACATGTCGGGCGAGAGGCAATGAAAGCGTAAAAAGATCGAGAGCATTCCTGAATATTGAAGCGAAATGAGTCGGCGCTCACCTGGGAAAAAGGAATCGCTGGACTCTTTGACAACCCGTGAAATCAGTTTAACTCGAAGTTGTCGTAACCTCAGTGCTTTAATAAANTCTCTCAAATTCTGCGTAACCCTCTAAAATTTTCATTTTTGACCATATTATGTTGTAAGTAAGACTCCATATTTGGGTTGTGAGGTCATGGTCTTGTATTTACAACTCGTGGTCCGAAATTGGGTGATTCAAGGTACAGCTGTTCGTTGTCTGTTTTAGAAGACCTAACAGGTGAGCTGAAGCTTTAATACGATTTCTACTTTGAAAGGGCAATTAGTTCTCTGGTTTGCTTTATAAATTGCGTTTAAAGCAGCGGCTGATCAGGGAATAGGGTTTTACGCTCAAATTTTTGTCAGAACCAGCTTGTTCTTTGTATCTCGATTTACATTGAGGTAGGGTGTTCGCTTCTCGACTCAGAACCAGGGTTTTCAGTGCTCTCCTTTCCTTCGTGAATTGAATTTTAAGCGGTAGTTGATCAAGGTATAGGGTTATTTTCCCAAAACTGTTATCAGAACCAACGTGTTCTTCGCAGGTCGATTTACATTGAGCCAGTCCTCACCTCCTGTGAGGAATGCAACGTATTTGCGGACCTTTTTTTTTAGAATTTATGTACGTCTTTCGAGAGATTTTATCAACCAGCATGTTTTTTTTGCTGCTCGATTTACATTGAGACAGCCCAAAACTCCCGTGGGCAATGCAACGAACTTGCGGAACTTTTGTTTTGAAGACTATCATTATGTCTTTCAAGAGACTCTTTGTCCTGTGACACTCGCTCATCAGATCTTTGTATTTCAATTTTATATTTTTATACCTCTGATACATTCCGCCCCATTCTTGCCCTTTTCACACATTTTACTTTACACCAATTTTTTTCTCATATATATTAGCCTGCAAAATATTTTTCTTATCCCTGATAACGCTCTTACTCGGAATTTAATTATTATTTTTGATTTCAGCAGTCAAAGGCCTCATTTGAACTATATTTTTCGTTTTAACGTTTATAGTTTTGATACGATAGAATTTTCCATGAAACATAAGTACTAACTTACTCATATTTACCAACAAAGCTTCAAGCCATCTTGTTAATAATGTTTAATAAAAGTGAAAGCCTAGAATGTGCCAAAGTTGTTGTTTTGAAGTTGGGTGCCATCCTTTTCGACATAACGGAATACATTTTAAACCTCTAAATTTATGAAAAAAATATCGCGAAGATCTGAATAGGCACATTCCAAAATTCGCCTCGTTGGCACTTGCCGGAAGGTACCCCTAGTATACTTTACTATTGCTGGGGTTAAGAAGATGGTTCGTTCTCTCATCAACAAACACTTGAATTTAACGCTCCGCCATGACAACAGGCAAGCGGGT
Organism: Porites evermanni; assembly: GCA_942486025.1. Classification (NCBI taxonomy): domain Eukaryota; kingdom Metazoa; phylum Cnidaria; class Anthozoa; order Scleractinia; family Poritidae; genus Porites; species Porites evermanni. Next base: position 311,787 of record CALNXI010000149.1, read on the forward strand.
AGGATTTCTACCCCGCGGGGGCTACATATACTTGGGTCAATTTTTGCTGGGTATGTGCCGCTGGCCTCTTAGAGCCCCTAAACCATTATAGTCTATTCTGTGGCCAATCATAGACCCCATCTCAGCCAATTTGGGGCAAAAATGTAATTTTTGCGATCCCAACTTAGTCACTTTCTATTTATGTATCTATACCTTACACCAACAGTACAAACATTCTGGTACGTTTGTTAACTGATAATATGAAGAACTGTCTTACCCCCAAAATCAGAAAATGTGCGACCCCAGTCTAGTAAACTCTATTGAAAATGCGACCCCATTATAGTCAATCCAGTCGTGAAAATGCAACCCATCCAGCGGCACATCCCCATTAGCCCCTCATAAGGGAGTACCCTCCCCGGGATTACTACGCGATTTGAATATTCAAGCATAGCGACCACATCCGCGCGACAGTATAGCACTTGCTACGAAAGGGACGGTACTACAAGCATATAAAAAATAAAATACACGGTCTTCTAAAAAACTAATATATAGATTTATCCAGGGCTATGTTGGCTTTGTTTTGTTATATTTCGACTTCTGGGCTATTTTAGTTCGATAATAGGGTTATTGTGAAAGGTTTGAACCCAGGAGTCATTTCAAAAGGTTGATTTTGATGGTCCGGGTGAACGTAGTCCTGAATAGGACTGTTGTTGTTGACAGTGACTGACGTTTCGACAACCTGTGCGGTAGTCATAGGGTTATTACATGTAAATGTAGACCGAGCTTTCTCACAGTCTACCCTCTAAGCTGCTGAGTAGGGTAAAACAGGTACAATAACTGTGTATTACAGACCCGGTGGACACCAATATGGCTCCTGAAACAATGTCGCATATGTCTCCAAGCAATATTCGAGGTTTCACTATATTATTTTTGGGTTAGAAAACAATGAGACTGTTGTTATCACATTTTCATTTGCCAGATGAAACCAATAGTCCGCAGTCCGCGTTTTACACTGACCGAGTTAAAAATGGTGAACTCAAATATATGCTGGTTTGCCGCTGACTTTGCGGCAGTTATGTTGATACAAAGAACAGCAGTGTTACCCCCGCTACTGGGAACTTGACTCTTTTTATGCAAATTCTGCGCTACAAAAATCATTGTCTTGTTTTGTTAACAAACATGCATGGTAGCCTTGTCACGTGGCTGCAAGGTCCTCTTAAGAGAGTTTGAGTCAGGAAATGGATGCACAAAAAACCCTGTAGTCGTTCGGAAATTCAACTTCTTACATTAAATTAGAGGAATGGTAGTCTTAAACAACTATCTACGCTTTCAGGAGAGCCTACCTTTAATATTTTATAACGTCCGGGTCAACCGAGCTTTTGCATGCTTTGTGAACTTGTTTCCCATTGCTGAGGTAGCACATTTCTGTGCATGCAAATTAGCCAAACAGCGACAAATAAGCAGCCAAATGGTTAGCCGTTGAAGTTCAATACAATCGGTGAAATCACTGTAAAGTTGAAGCTCTACACACACGCGCCACTTTGCAGGCGCCATCTTGGTTTTTTCTTCTGGGTCCCAGGCTTCACTCAGCGTTAAGAAGTGGGTGGAGTCGGTTGGGGTTACAAGGGAGGGGCATGGGGGCCCGAGCCCCTAGCTATATTATTTTTATGCAGGAGCCGATTACTATTAAGTAATCGGCTCCTACTTTATGCTAAACTAAAGACCTCAGGGCCAAGAAAATTAATTTTAGAACAGCGACTGCACAAAACTCATATTTTCTTGAAGGAAATACGTCATTTCCTTGGCTATGTGAGGACCATTCTAAGACTTATGCCTTTTCTGCAGAAGTCAAAAATAAACGGAAAGGTTCAAAATTCTTAAAAAGCATTCGCCTGCTGTGTCAGGCACTCAGGTAGTTAATTAAGACGTCGCGGAAATAAAACAATCTCACCTGCTAGCAGAAGTCTCTTACGGAGTCGTGAAATGGTTTTATTGCACGACTGCCCTACTTATCTTGGAGCCTGTGTGGGAAAGACATGCGATCAACATTACAATCGTGATATGTGTTGGAAACGATGTCCCTCGTGGCTTAGTCGAATTAAAGGGATTTTTGTATAGCTCATAGGAAACAGAAGACACTAAGGTAAATCAACAACGAACAAAAACAAACACTTCGTTGTCTTCTTTAATTTTATTTTTATGTACTCAAATGCTGATCTGAAAAATTTCAAAGTAAAGAGAATACGTCTGTGGCTTTTAAGAGTTCATAGTGCTTTTTTGGAGTAAAAAAAGAAACTGAACAGAAAGAAAAGAAAAGTGAAGGAGAATAGATTTGTGTCGTCTGTTACTGGCTTCTGAGATTCCCTTACGGCCTCTTACCAGCTTACAATTGTAATGAATGATTTTTTTCAATGTGCGAGTTTAAGGAACTGAACTAATAATAAATCGATAAGAGTAGATTTGGCCAGCTGAACGAAGAGCGACCCTTGTGTGCTGGGCCGCAAACAATATTCCACGAGACAATGAGTAACAGACTTATCGCCACCTCAATTACTTCAATTTGCAACTCTTTGCCCACCGTCATGTACCGTCTAACGACTATATATAGAACAGCAAACGGCGGGGGAAGGGGCTAGTGGACAGCGAGAAAAGCACAATAAGACAAAATCACATGAACGTGTTTATTTATCATTCTTTTTTACTCTTTGTTTGAACTAGAAAACAGTCATCATGAAATCAGCTCCATGGGCAATTTAGTAACAGGTTGGAAGAATAAAAACTATTGAAAAAAAAAGAGTATTTTGGCTTGAATTCTTTTTCCATGAGTGATGTTTCTCTTGGCATCCCTTTTGTGGTCCTAGAAGTCCTTATCGCGACCTCTCATCTTCAACTTCAGGCTCAAGCACGTCCGCCGTTCATTCAGACACGTTTTCATGTCTGGCTCACGGATTCGTCTACACGATATCCAACTTACCCCCTTTGCGAGGTCAATGGATTCTCCCTGACCAAGTATAAGGAAAAGGGAGGAGACGTATCTGGAATAAATCTGGAGTTCGTTTCGATTCGAGCTTACAAATGCTCAAGCTCCGCTAATTGAAGAATTGTGGCGGAAATAAATTTATTTTTGATGCAATAAATGAAGTGCAAAGTGAGACTCTCCATAGGTTCACATTTTGTGTATCACCATTTCACTATTTCAATTTCCATCGCAAAAATAGACCGGCTGTGAAGAGTTTATCTTAACTGCAGGGTCACAGGCAGTTCACTATTGAAGAAGACTAAAAAATCTGGTACACATATAAAAAAACTTTTCTAGAGAGAGACAGGGACGCCAGAAACGTGGGTGGGGGCTTAGGGACATCTAGAAATCCGCCTCAATTTTGCTTAGTGTTTATTTCGGTCCTCGATCTTTCACAGAAAACCACTTTTTTAGCAAACTTTAACATCCTATGACATTATTTTATTATATTTGGTTAAAAACAGAATCCAAAAGAACATGATCAGAGGAGGTGAGAAACGCGTAGGCGCCGGGCGGGAGAAATCGCTTTCGTTTACCAAAATAACTAAAGAAATTAAATGAATCAATAACATTGGCGAGCTAATAATCGTTATATGTATTGGAAAGTCGATGGAAAAGGTTACATGTGTTTGGAAAATCAAGCTTTCTCGACCTTGAACCTTCGACAATGACTCATGCCGGTTCCGTGTCATTTCTCACCTCTACTGACGATCGAATTCAGAAGTATTCGTCGATGTTTGGCTTTTCCTGGACAAATCCATCGGTGAATTCCAATGCTATATAAAAAATGTGTGCCCTGATGTTGCTTTGGGTTAATAATCACGATTTGGGCTTGTAACTAGTTCAACTGTACAAGGTTTAGTTGTCTTGAGTATTCCGGATACGCCCCTCGCTTTCTGTTTGTGACATGCAAATCAGCTAAGAAATGGTATCTAATACGCATGCGCATCAGCTGACTGTGTCCCTTTAATCACAACCTCTAAATATAACTCCAATGAAATTCACGTATCCGCGCCCTGAGATCCACTCTATGTTCTGCTATTCTCTCTTGTTTCAACTACTTGCGTGGCTAACAAAACGCAGGATTCTGATTGGTTCTCAGCAGCCTTTATTTATTCTAAATTTGGATGATGCAGCAGTTTTTATCAGTTGTCAATATTAGTTACAAATTAGGGTGCGCGTAGCTTACGGTTTATTGGAGAGGGGAGAGTGGGATTCGCCCCTTGCTCGACGTGCTCCCCTTCCCAAAAAAACTGTCATCTACGCAGGCTAAAAACGAATCAGTTGTGATGCATGTGTGTTAATTACACGTTAATGATGTTTGATGTTTGTGATGACTCTAAAGGAGTTGCACTGGCTACCAGTGGAGCAAAGAATAATCTTTAAGATAAATCTTACTTGTTTTAAGATACTCAACAATTTAGCTCCTGATTATTTGATTGACCTAATCCATGTTTATGAACCTGCGAGGTACCTTCGCTCATCTTCAGACAAGTGGCGTCTTGTTATTAAACCCTATAACTTAAAGACATACGGTTTAAGGGCTTTTTCAGTCATTGCCCCTATACTCTTGAACGAATTTCCTATTGACATTAGATCGACTGATGATGTAAATAAATTTAAATCTAAATTGAAGACCTTTCTTTTTAAGCGAGTTTACGAACTATCTTAGGTTTTTTATTTTTTATTTTTGTGACTACGTATATATATATGTAAATGACTTTAGGATTTTTATTTTTTATCCAGAACTTTTTGAAACATTTTAAAGCTCTTAGCACTGAAAAGTATAGGCGCTATATAAATATTTATTATTATTATTATTATTATTATTATTATTATTATTATTGTTTGATCAGTTCTGTCCCTTCTACGTCCAGCCATCCCTCTCTAAAATTTCCTGCCCCGTTAATTCGACTCCTGTCCAGCATGCTAAGACATGTTTCATATATCTGCTATCTTCTGGGCTTTATGGTCAAATAATGAGGCTCCTACATCACAGTTCAAGTCTCCAAAAATACCGACCTCTATATTCTAGTTTTCAAATTCTAAAAATTATATATAAAATTTTGCACTGAATGTTTTCAATAGTATACTAAGGCGGTATATCCGATACTGAAGGAGTTCTTCGAAATGGCAATTATTATAAAATGAGCTGAATCTAAAAGTCAACATAGAAAGATAGAATTAGAAAGATTACGTTAATGAAAAAAAACGATGTCGCCCGCAATCACTAATTTTCGGTTGGCTTCAACAGCTGCTAGTACTTCTCTGTAAAGTACTATCACATCATTTTTGGCCAGGTACATAGGAATTTAAGCAGCACAATCCTTAAAAGCTTAAGTGGTTGGAGGCTTTCGCAGGGGCTTGCCAGAGAAAAGCACAATTAAGTTTCGGATGTATCGGTACATCAAAACCCTCAGTCTGTACCACAGTAACGGAGATGACACGAATGTTCCGGGGGTGTTCCTCTGAAGTGATACAGGAAGAAATCTCCGCAGTTGATTACTTCAATATTGATGGACCACCTGCAGCAGTTTGATTGCCAGTTGAAGCAAACCTTTTTGGTGACTTTTCCTTCTTCTACTGACAGATGAGCACCGTTAAGCCAGCCAGTGGCATGGGTACTACATTTGTGAGGAGCAATGCATGAAGTAGGCATTTTTGTCCCTGCGTTACCTTGGAAACGATACCATCCATGTGGGAGTGAATTATCACAAAGAAGTGGGGATGAACCATGGGACACTTTCCTGTTACCGTTGGTCAAATTTTGGTAGTTGAGGCAATCTGAAACTTTTTATAAACATATACTTTAGCTTACTTTGTTTGTCATCTTCTCTACCAAAAATAAGGCAAACAACAGCGTTGAACATGATAAAAGTTGACGCTTGTTGTTAAAAAGAATCTTCGATGAACGATTGGTTGGATTATGTATAAGTACTCTTTCGAGCAGTCCCTCTTTGGCGCGTCAGTCGAAGGTCACCCGCAAAGGACCATAGTCTAGTTTCGACTTCAGCGACTTCGTCATAATCGCAGAACTCCAAGCCCTGATAACGAATTCCTACAGATTTAGCCTCCCTGAAGTGAATTTATTCACAAGTTCCAGTGGCAAAAAGACCAACTTATACCTCGATCGATTTAGTCCATTTTTAGGTACCTTTCTGTCGGGATATTTGGGACTTAAGAAATGTCGACTTCATACCGTGTCAGTCATGTTAGTGTGTCATTAGGGAGCTAAAGCAAAGTCGTTTTAAAACGACGCATATCAATCGGAACTTGGAATTTTTGCATTCTTGGGCAGTGGTCTCGCCCAAATTTTCGCCAAAAATTAATCGTCTCAGCTTATAAGAGTAAAGACACTTGGCAGTGAAATTTGTTAGCGGCAAGACCTCAGTAAGTTTAGTTGAAAAAGAAAAGGGCCGTCATTCGGTTTATCACTTTAAACAAAGGGAGTTTTCGTCCGAAATGAAAGCGTTATACCGTCTCACACTGTAAAATGGTCTCTCTAATTATGTGAGCTGTAGTCCTTTATGATAGTGGCCACTGGTAAAGCTGCAACGCATCTATCGGACGCACTGTCCACAATTTTCCCCTTCCCCTTCCTCTCCAAACCCGCGCGCGCATCCGCCGCGGGTGTAATGGGGAAGGGGAAAGAGAAAATTGGGGTCGGTGCGTCCGTACACCTTTTTCGTAATAGACTGGGTTAGTTTTGGGACGCCAGCCCTTCTTTTTTCGGATTTGACGAGGCTGCAATGGAAACTGGTCCAAAATCGCTCTTAAAGCAGTCACATAATGCAATTTAACACGACCCACGTGACCCAGAATCACGTGCTCTTTCAATAGGTCTCGAATGGTGTATAAATCTTACTTACCCTTGCAGGTTTTTCCGTCCCCGGAGAATCCAATCTTGCAAGTGCACAGATAAGAACCACGAGTGTTTGTACAGTTGGCATTGACGTCACAAACAGGAGAGGTAGCAGAGCACTCGTCAATGTCTTATAAATAGGCATAAATAGAAAGACAAATTTCGTTAAGGTCAAGAAATATAAAAACTGCATAGCCTTAAAATGTCTCGAATGGAGCACTCGTCGGTGTCTAATAAATGGTAAGACATAAATTGATCATGTCGGCTGAAGCAGTCAGTTTACGGCTTATGGCCCTTCCATTCCTTATCGTACTGTACATTGTAGTTAACGTTTTTATCTTTTAAAAGTATAATTTAAGTTTTTGCAAGAAAGAACCCTGAACATCCCTCAATATATGTTGGTCTGCGGTGAGTTGATCAAGATGGAAGCGTCGTCTGTTTAATTTCCGCTGACGTAATTATTACTAGGAGACTTGTATGGTAACCCAACGAGAATTTAGCCCCCTGATTGTAGGTAACATAATTGTAAATTATTTTCAAATTGTATAAACTGTTGTTTTTGTTGTAGCTAGCCGTGGTCTCAAATATGGACATATTCCAAGGTTATGCCCTTCTAGAGGCGTCACAGCTAGGCAAGGTGAAGAGTATTGCATTTTTTATTAAAAAAAAAAACTCCTGGGCGCCCAGCAATTACTCTGCTAGCAAGACGAGAACAATGTAAGACCTCATTCAACCTACCTAATCGGTTTATTTTTGAAAACGCAACCTTGCACGGTGAGATTTTTTTAAAAACGCTTTGTAATTATAAAATAATAATAAATAAAAAAACTTTTGAACAGCATCTTACAGTTTTAATGTGGACGGGAAAAAACAAAAGTTTTGTAAACGCCGAGGTATTTGCCGGATAAACTTGATCAGAACTACACACATACATAAAACACCCGAAAGAAACCTGAGGACAAACGTATAACCAAATCCAGGGGTCAGTCTATAGCCTGTGTTCTGGCAATTCAACAGAGGTGACAACCGTTGATGCGAAAAGAAGAGAACCAGAATGGCATGAAACAGCAGTTTACGCTGTTGATGGCTTAATAGGGAGTTTAACCAGTGACGTTTTCAGAGCGACGCCATGTCAACCGGAAGAAGGCTTTTTTCATTTTCAACATGCCTTGATGCAAGCAAATTTGTATTGCTATGTGTCTTTACTCTTATAAAGACGATTTGCCCAAAAATTTGTTTAAAAAAGTCTTGGCTCAAGAGCGGAAAAAGTCCACTTCCGTTTGACGTGCGTCGCTCAAAAACGTCGCCGCTTAAACTTCCTAATATGGAAGGCCGAAAACGTTCAAAACGCAGCCACAATAGTGAGCCATGATGACGCCTAAGCATTTCCCATCGACAAGAAGCAAAGGTTAGTCGACCTATTAAATGTCCACCAGCACGTTTAAGAATAAGTAGCCCTCAGTGTGTTTCTAGATGTAATTCCAGTGCAATTTAGAACTTACCGAAAGTTTCCATGTCACAGTGAGCTAGAACAGGAATATTCTCTTTTATGGTGTATAACCAGTACTTGCCGCTGACCGCTTGTTCCTCGCTTGCTTTTATTTCCTTGCAGGTTTCAGCCGGCAGTTCAGGAATTGAACCGAGAGGGACTGGAGAGACAAAACAGATATAAAGAGAAGTGTGACGTCATGTTACCATGGTAGCAAAATTTCTGGATAACAACAACAAGGAGTTTTTGCAACGGCGACGGCGAATAGCAAAAAAATTAGGTTTATATCAGTGGCAAAAAAAAAAAACAACTTTGCACGTGCATCACGCTTTTTTGTACATTTCTTAACCGCTGTTGAACGAATGCGACATGAAACTTCCTAATTTCACGCGCCCACTTTATGAAGTAGGTGAGCACAACACACAAAGTTTTTTTTTCTTTTTCTAACCTTTGATACGGTCCTTTCGGATTCAACCCAGAAAATTTCGCCAACATTTGACAAATTAAATGAAATTAAGATCGAAGAAGTTTGAAACAGTGCAAATCCACTTTTTAAATGACATTTTGGTTTGTTGACATCCAGAAATGTTGCTACCATGGCAACGTGACGTAATGACTTCTCCGCTCTATTGGATTCTGTTTTGCATTCGCCTCTTTAGAAACTGGTGGAAACTGGGCCAAATTACCTTTCACAAAGACTTCTGGGATCCCCGTTCCCAGAGCAGTCCCAGACTTCTTTGCGAAAGATAAAGGCCCAGTTTGTCCCAATCACGCTGAACTCTTTATCGATCTTTAAGTCCTCGTGGCCTAAATGCTGAAATGTATTACTTGAAGTGAATTTACAACAGCCACAACACCTGAACAGGTCTTTGATTGTTTTCAAATGTTTCAATAAGGTCTCAGTCACTGTTTCTTAGGTAGTATTGTCTTAAAAACCTTTTTACCTCTGTTTTTGTATCGTCTAAAGTAAAATCTGTTTGGATCTGACACGAAATCCTCAGATCTGGCTTCCTTTGTTCTGTTATTAAACTCGCACAAGTGAAGAGAGATCACCCAATTGAAACTTTGGCATCGATCGTCTTCTCTACACGCAAATAAGCAGTCTAGCGGGGAGTTTGCCTCCATCGTTTTGTAAATGTGGCCTTGTAACATCCAACCCAGTATGGATATCTCGTATCCACTGCTTGAGCATTGTGCAGTTACCACTACGCAGTGCACTTGGCCCAAAACAGATATAACGGACATGCAGAAGATTTGTTTCAGCGCCTTCATGACTTAACCGCCTTCAAAAGAAAAATTTTAATAAGTTAGACTTCGATTAAGCCTTGAAACATATTAATTATCAAGGGGAAAATATTATTAAAGGGTAAATATACATGCGGTGAACCAAGTAATGCAGACTCGAAGACTCAGCTGGTGATAGTTCTTGCTGCGGGAGCTCCTTAGCTATAGAGAGTAGAGTCGATGCTCATTACGATTCAATAAAAAGGCGAGTATGAGCGAGTACTTCATTTACAGATTGTTGATTAAGGTTCCTACTCAAATTCGATGGTCCCAGTATTTCAAATCCCCTTTACTGACCGTACGTTCACGTTTGATATTGCCTCAAAGTAGCCGTTTTCGATACATAGTTTTAAAACCCTTTTTTTCAGTCATGTCTAACGCTTTCAAAATTATAGAAGTAAAAAACAAATTAGTTTTTAAGGAATCAAATTGTACCGTTTGCGTCTTTTAGCTGGAGTCTGCAAATTTGATGGGACAACTTGTTTTCCCAGTAGGCTCCTCACTCATGCAAAGCCCACTTTTGATGCTAATAACTTTGCCGTTTAATTATTTATGGCTACCCACTGGTAAGACTCACAGTTATGTCCAGTGCTTGTTAATATTGATATTGGCCAAAAAATATTTCAGTAGTTTTCAGCCCAACATAGCGTTAATTGCAACATTGTTGCGACTATGCTTCGAATGGTTACAACATTGTCCCGGCATTGCAACGCTGTGTTGAGCTAAAAATCGTCGTTGCGAATCGTCTCGTGTAACATCTTCTTAAGAAAAAAGAAAGATTGTAAAAGAGAGAAAGAAAAAAAAAATGTCTAAGTGAAATACAAAAGTGAAAGAGAATTTAAATAACAAAGTTCATATACGGATTATTCTGGGGGATTTACTTTAAATCTTACCACTTGCCTGTTTTTGTCGTCTGCGTAGCTCGTTTTCTTATTAATACTCTGAAGAGAACACTTCCATTTTCAGCTGCATTTGTTTGGACTACTGATGTTTGGTTGTTTTGTTACCAAAGAACAAACTATATGCTAGGATTTTTCAGCTTTGAAATGGAAACTAGCTCTGCGTCGCTTTCCCTCAGCGCCATACTTACAAATTCTGCATTAAAAATTAAGTTGCGTACATACATTATTATTATCATTATTTTTTTTTTCAGAAAAGAAAGACATTAGAATTTCATACGTGTCAGACCACCCTTCATTTTTATTCTGTAGATTTATCATTTGAATTTATGTCCTTCAAGGCGTTATTAATTTTTTTCGAAATTTGAAAGCATGAGAAAAATTAATCAACAGGAGGTAATCAGCTTGTTTTGAATATATTAGTCAATATTTTATGCGGTTTTATTTGCTCACTGTAAGTGGGACAATTTTGGTAGCTATTAAAGGGATCATATGGGAAATATTAAAAAAAGGAAAAAAATATCGCCTCGTCCGTCAGCTTATCGTGGGGTATAAAATTAAAATGAAATAAACTGACCGGTTTTTTTTTGTTCCTCACTGTCGTTTTGAAGCGATATGGCTAGCGTTGTGATCCCAGGGGGGAAATACTCCGGAATTCAAGTGACAGGGGTGATCGAATGGGGAAAAATATCAAAACCCACCAAAATCCCTAAAGCCTCCAACAAACATTTACCCCCCCCCCCAAAAAAAAAAAAAATTCCATGCTGAAATTCTGAGCCTTAAAAATTTGCAGAAAGTATTGAATATTAAAAGAGCCGCAAAACACTGAACAGCTGAAACAAGTTTGGTTTTATACTTCATTCTCAGAACTACGCGGCTGGCATACGCTGACCTACCACGAATCCTCAGATTGATTTGAATCTGCCCAAACAAAATCCCTACTTGAGTCAAGCCAACCAAAAAATACTGCCAAATTTTCCTACCCAAAAAGCCCTCCCTGATCATCTCGTCTTTTTAACCCCGGAGCACTCTACCCCCTCTCCCTATTCCTGGGCCTTTGACCAGCCCAGATCGCTTAAAACGATACAGGAATCACACAAAGTACGACACAGTCTCTGGTTTGCTCTGAAGAAGGTCTAGCCGGCTCGAAACGTCATCGTCTAGATCCTCCTACAAGGGCAAGTCGTCGTAATGTGAAAATAGGTTTTTTCCTACTTTGGACTGAATTTTTGTTTTGGCCTGAGAAATCACTGTAAACTAAACGCTGGAAAACCCTGGAATTCAGGGGAGTCACTAGGCTCGATGGCCGCCGTCTCCCGGGCCTGGTCTTTGAGCTTAGCGACTTACTGGCTGTGGGGAGGTTCGGGATCTATTACTAACAGCAAACAATGGAGACTGAGACTTAGAGTGACGTTTACGGCAAACGGCAAATGAATTTGTACCACGTGACAATGTTTTTCTTTAACTTGCACTTTACAGTTAATTACGTTCACCCCAAACTAGTAACAGTTGTATTGTACTGTTTTTAGTACACATTTTCTATTTTGAATCTGACGTTTGCAGTTTGCCATAAACGTGACTATAAAGTATATATCTCCTATTAGTAAAATCAACTAGTGGTCTATTATCAATGCTGCGTTCTGTGGTTGAGCTCCTTCTAGGCTATGTGTTATAGCCCACTAGTAGCGGAAAGCGTCGGCTTTGAAAACCAAAACAATGGCGGCTGAATCGCGTTTTGCCTGCTAAAGTTGTTTTGTCTCGATATTTTTGACCAACTAGTTGGATTTTACTAAAACAATTATTCCTGTCGCCCTTATGGCCTCTGAGTCAATAGATTCGGGCTCGAGGAATAATTGTTAAATATCTAAGAGGCATCAGAGCAGCAATAACTTGGTTCCAACGTAATCTTTACTATTCAGAATTCGAAGGTAACCGACGCGTCAGCCAGGAGTTAATATCACAATTATTTTTTCATTCTCTATATATATTGGATGAAACTGAACTTCATGCTTAAACATTGATCGCTTTCAAAAGTAAACGCGTGGATGTCTCAGCTTCTAAAAGATTGAGTCACAACCACAACGCCTAGTAAAGTAGTGAGCTTTCAGACTAGTTACCGCCTCAATACTTAACAACACGTAGTGTTAACGGGCTGTTGTCGAAGGGAGTTGACGGGAGTTTGACATCAGACTGGTTTATGATCAAGTCTGGGGTAAAACAGGGGTGCGTGATGTCAGGTTTCCTATTCTTACTTTGCTTAGATTGGGTCATGATTGAGGAAGGCAACAGCAAACAAGAGAAGAGGGATAAAGTGGAACTTCCCAACAGTACTGGTGGACCTTGATTTCGCAGATGACATTGCACTAATGTCATCTAAGTTCAATGAATTGTACGTAAAGGCTAAGAGATTAGGGAGGAGTAAGCAGCCAGAGTAGGACTAAAACTTAATGGGAGAAAGTGCAAGACACTATAGGACTGAGTGTTCTAGTAGCAGGGAGAACATTGTGGTAGATGCATTTCTCTCAGCTTTGACGCAACACTACAGTCTCTTTAGAAACTCACAAAAAAACTAAATAACTCAACAAGCCAACAAGCCAGCTATTACGAATAGGATTGAAACTCTGTGAGTAAAACTTTAGGCAAACATACCGTTTTACTTCTCAGATTCACTAAATTCTATAGTAAGTAGTTCCCTCTAGTACGAAAAGCCACTTGGTTGTCTATCCTGAACTTAAGGTGGGCATTTGAACACATTTTGTCCTGAATAATGAGAATTCGAAAACCTTGATCCCCTCAGTCAGTACCACAATAACGAAGATTACATCGATGTTCCGGGGGCGTTCCTTTGAAGTGATACAGGAAGAAATGTCCGCAGTTGAGTACTTCAATATTGATGGACCACCTGCAGCAGTTTGAGCCCCAGCTGAAGCAGACCTTTTTGGTGACTTTGCCTTCTTGTACTGACGGATGAGTACCGTTAAGCCAGCCAGTGGCATGGGTACTACATTTGGAAGGAGCAACGCATGACGAAGGCATTTTTGTCCCCGCGTTACCTTGGAAACGATACCATCCATTCAGTGAATTATCACAAAGAGGTGGAGATGATCCGTGGGTCACTTTCCTGTTACCGTTGGTCAAATTTTGGTAGTTGGGGCAATCTGAAACTTTTTATGAGCAAATACTTTAGCTTACTTTGTTTATCATCTTTTCTATCAAAAATAAGATAAACAACAGTGTTTGACATAATAAAAGTTGACGCTTGTTTTTAAAAAGTCTCTTGAATGAACGTATCCTGGACTACGTACTCTTCCGAGCAGTACCTCTTTGGCGCGCCAGTCGAAGGTCACCCGCAAGCGACCCGAGAAAGAATGGGACGTAAATGGGCCGAGCTCGCTTTCCGCTTCTCATGAACTGATTACAGGATCGTCGGAAATAATTCATAGTCCAGTTTCGACTTTGACATAATCGCTGAACTTATAAGCCTTGATGGCGAATTTCTACAGCTTTAGTCTCGCTGAAGTGAATATATTCTCAAGTTCCGTGGGCAAAAAGACCAACTTATAACTCTATCGATTTAGTCCAATTTCAGGTACCATTCTGTCCGGGTATTTGGTACTTTAGAACTGTCGACTTGCATGTCAGTCATGTTAGTGTGTCATTAGGGAGCTAAAGCAAAGTCGTTCTAAAGCGATGCATGTCAATTGGAATTGGGACTTTTTGCATTCTTGGGAAGGGGTTTAATCGTCTCATTTTATAAGGGTAAAGACACTCACCCAAAGAATCTGCAGGGTAGCGGCAAGACCTAACTTCCAGTTTGCGGGCGTAGTTAAAAAAACGCTCTAGAATATAAGCTCCCTTTTGGTGTACGTATTAAATAGTAAGTTTAGTTGAATAAGAAAAGGAACGTCATTCGGTTTACCACTTTTAAACAAACGGAGTTTTTGTCTTAAACGGAAAGCATTATACCGTCTCAAAGTGCAAAATGGTCTCTCTGATTAAGTAATAAGCTGTAGTCCTTTATGGTAGTGGCCATTTCGACGTTGCGTGTATAGCGTGCGTGGCAGTTGTTAAAAGAGGAAGGGAAAGGAGACTTTTGGGCGCGCGAGGGCGCAAGAGGCGCGCGAGAAGGGGGCGCCCACATTCCCTGTTTCCCTTCCCCTTTTAACCTCTGCCACGCAGGCTACACCTATTTCGTGGAAGACTGGGTTAGTTTTGGGACTCCAGCTCTTCTTTTATTGGCTTTAATGGGGTACTGCATGAAACTGGGTCCAAAATCGTTCTCAAAGCAGTCACATAATGCAATTCAACACACCCCAAGTGACCCATACTCACGTGCTCTTTCAAAATGTCTCGAATGGCGTATAAATCTAGAGGTGATGTTACACGGGACGATTCGCAACGCCGATTTTTAGCGCAACACAGCGTTGCAACATTGTTGGGACATTGTTTCGAATAGTTACAACACTGTTCCAACACTGCAACGCAATATGCCTTCACGCAAGCAAATTTGTATTGCTATGTTTTTCTTTACTCTTATAGGGACGATCTGCCCAAAAATTTGTTCAAAAAGTCATGGCTCAAGAGCGGAAAAAGTCCACTTCCGGTTGCGTGGCTGCTTAAACTCCCTAATATGGAAGGCCGAAAACGTTCAAAACGCAGCCACAATAGTGCGCCATATTTATGGTGCCTAAGCTTTTCCAATCGACAAGAGGCAAAGGTTAGTCAGCCTATTAAATGTCCACGGTTAGGAATAAGAAGCCTGCAGTGTGTTTCTAGAGGTATTTGCAGTGTAGTTTAGAACTTACCGAAAGTTTCCATATTGCAGTGAGCTAGAACAGGAATGTTCTCTTTTATGGTGTATAACCAGTACTTGCCGCTGACCGCTTGTTCCTCGCTTTCCATTACTTCCTTGCAAGATTCAGCTGGCAGTTCAGGAATTGAGCCGAGAGGGACTGGAGAGACAGAACAGATTGAGAGAGGAGAAGTGTGACGTCATGTTACCGTGGTGGCAAAATTCCTAAATCACAACAACAGGAACGTCGGCGGCGAACAGCAAAAAAGCAATAGGTTTATATTAGCAAAAACAATCATTATGATGAGAAGATGGAATCTTGCTTTGATTTTAGTTCGAGGCATTTCGCGTTTCTTATCAGCAGTGTGCAGGCGGTGGTTCCCTGGCCAATCAGGAGATCGAACGTATTTAGTTCTGTATGAAAGACTTGTTATATGTTTAACGCGGCCCTTCCAGCTATTGCCATTAGTTGAAAATTTTTCCCACCACCTCCCCAGACTCCGACCAGCCACTGTCTACATATTCTTATGGTTTTGTCTTCTTTACTTTGTCGTAAGTGTTTGCTAAGAAAGAGAAAATATTAACTAGTTATTTTGAGATTCTTGCTTGGGTCATCTCTTCAGCAAACCAGTGCGCCACCATGTGGAGCTCTCGATCGTTTTCGTAAATTCGGTTTGGGAAGAGTCGCAATAAAAAACGACTTTGCACGTCCATCACGCTTTTTTGTACATTTCTTGACCGTTGTTCCACGACTGCGACATGAAACTTCCTAATTTCACTCCCCTGCTTTATGGAGTAGGTGAGCACAACACAATTTTATTTTCCTTTTTCTAAACTTAGATAAGGTCCTTTCGGATTCAACCCAAAAATGTCGTCAACATTTGACAAATTAAATGAAATTAAATAAGATCTATGAAGTTTGAAACAGTGCTAATCTAATTTTTAAGTGACATTTTGGTTTGTTGTCATCCAGGAATGTTTCTACCATGGCAACGTAACGTAATGACCTCTCCTCTCTATTGAACTCTGTTTTGCATTCACCCCTTTAGAAACGGTAGGAAACTGGGCCGAGTTACCTTTCGCAAAGACTTCTGGGATCCCTGTCCCCAGAGCAGTCCCATACTTCCTTGCAAAAGTTTAAGGCCCAGTTTCCATCTCATTTCTAAAGTGGGGAATTTGATTTGTTGCAATGACGCTGAAATCTTTATCAATCTTCAAGTCCTCGTGGCCTAAATACTGAAACGTATTACTTGAAGTGAATTTACAACAGCCACAACACCTAAACAGGTCTTTGATTGTTTTCAAATGTTTCAATAAGGTCTTCACTGTTTCTTAGGTAGTATTGTCGAAAACACCTTTTTACCTCTGTTTTTGTATCGTCTAAAGTAAAATCTGTTTGGATCTGACACGAAATCCTCAGATCTGGCTTCCTTTGTTCTGTTATTAAACTCGCACAAGAGACGAGAGATCACCCAATTGAAACTTTGGCATCGATCGTCTTCTCTACAAGCGAATAAGCAGTCTAGCGGGGAGTTTGCCTCCATCGTTTTGTAAATGTGTCCTTGTAACATCCAACCCAGTATGGATATCTCGTATCCACTGCTCGGGCATTGTGGAGTTACCACTGCGCAGTGCACTTGGCCCAAAACAGATATAACGGACATGCAGAAGATTTGTTTCAGCGCCTTCATGACTTAGCAGCCTTCAAAAGAAAAGCATTAATAAGTTGGACTTTTCTATTCGATAACGCCTTGAAAGATGTTAAATTTTTCGAAGTTATTTAGGGGAAAATAACATTAAAGGGTAGATACATACGTTGAACCAAGTAATGCAGATTAGAAGACTCAGCTGATGATACTTCTTGCTGCGGGATCTCTTTAGGTATAGAGAGTCGATTCGATGCTCATTCTAGTTCAATACAAAGGCGAGTACTTCACTTTCAGATTGTTAATTAAGGTTCCTATGATCGATCCCTAGTTTTCAAAACCTTTTTTTCACAGTCATGTCTAACGCTTTCAAAATGATAAAAGTGAAAAACAATTTAACTTTTAAAGAATCAAATTGTACCGTTTGCGTTTTTTTTAGCTAGGGTATATCCGAAAATTTGATGTGACAACTTGTTTTGCCGGTAGCCTCCTCACACGTGCAAAGCCCACTTTTGATACTAATCAAATTGCCGTTTAATTATTTATGGATATACTACTGTTATGACTCACAGTCATGTCCGGGCTGTCAACATTGATGCTAGTCAAAAACTACTTCAGTAGTTTTTAGCCCAACACAGCGTTGCAATATCGTTGCTACATTTTTCGAATGGTTACAACATTGTTACAGCATTGCAAAACTGTGTTGCGCTAAAAATCGTCGTCGCGAATCGTCCCATGTAACATCACCTTACGAAAAAAAAAAGATTGTAAACAGAGAAAGAGAGAAAAAATGTCAAAGTAAAATATACAAAACTAAAAAATAATGTAAATAATAAAGTTCATATACGGGATTATTCTGGGCGATTTAGTTTAAATTTTTTTACTTGCCTGTTTTTGTCGTCTGCGTAGCTCGTTTTCTTATTAATACTCAGAAGAGAACACTTCCATTTTCAGCTGCATTTGTCCATGGATGTTTGGTTGTTTTGCTGCCAAAGAACAATCTATATGCTAGGTTTTTTTCAGCTTTTAAATGGAAACTATTGTATCTCGTCGTCGCTTTCCCTCAGTGCCATACTTAAAAATTCTGCATTAAAGACTAAGTTTCATCAAGAGAGAATGTTGCATATATACATTATTCATTATTCTTTTCTTGTCATTATTTTTTTCAAAAAAGAAAGTCTTTAGAATGTCACACGTGTCAGACCACCCTTCATTTTTATTTTGTTATATTTTTCATTTAAATTTATGTCTTTTTGACATTTGAAAGCAAGAAAAATTAATCAACAGGACTAGTAATCAGCTATTTTTGAATATATTCGTCAATATTTTATGCGGTTTTATTTTCTCACTGTATGTGGGATAATTTTGGTAGCTATGAAAGGGCCGGGATCATATGGGAAATATTTAAAAAGGAAAAAAATATCGCCTCATCCGTTAGCTTATCGTGGGGTATAAATGAAACAAACTTATAACGTTTTTTTGTGTTCCTCAACGTCGTTTTGAAGCGATTTGGCTAGCGTTGTGATCCCAGCGGGCGAATACTCCGGATTTCAAGTGACGGGGATGGTCGAATGGGGTTAAAAAATCAAATCCCAAAAAAATTCCGAGGGCTTCCAACAAAAATTAACCCCCAAAATATCCTATGCCGAATTTCCGAGCCTTAAAAATTTGGCCTGAGAAATCACTATAAACTGAGCTCTGGAAAACCCTGGAACTCGGGGAAGTCGCTAGGCTCGATTTCCGCCGTCTCCCGGGTCCGGTCTTTGAGCTTAGCGACTCGCTGGCTGTGGGGTGGTTCGGGATCTATTACAGATAACAATGGAGACTGAGACAAAGAGTGACATTTTTTACGGCAAACGGCAAATGAATTTGTACCACGTGACCAAGTTTTTCCTTAACTTGCACTTTATTGTTAATTACTTCCATCCCAAATTAGTAGCGATTGTTTTGTACTGTTTTTAATTAGCTGCAAATTTTCTATTTTGAGTCTGACGTTTGCTGTTTGCCATAAACTCCAATACAAATTGTATATCTCCTAACGGCCAAGAGGCAGCAGAGCACCAATATCGTGGTTCCAACGTAATCTTTACTATTCAGAACGTAACCGACGCGTCAGCCACGGGTTAAGCCCTTGGACTGTATTTCATTTACATAGCACTAGTGTATTTAATGCTAAAGTTAGTAATGCCCCCGTACTAAGCTAGTAACATCATATCCTAAGAGATTATATTACAGAATATCACAATTATTTTTTAATTCTATTTATTGGATGGAACTGAACTTCATGCTTAAACATTTAAATCACTTTCCAAATTAAACACGTGGGTGTCACAGCTTCTTTGATTGCAGTGGCTGATCCCCCCCTTATTTTTAGACCAAAATGGTGCCCGAAGGGCCAAAAAAATGTTTCTTGACCGCCCCCCTTATCTAAGAGTCTGGATGACCGCTCCCCCCCTCCCCCTTATCTGAAGGTCTGGATTCGCCAGTGGATTGAGTCACAAGCTCAAGGCATAGTACAGTAGTGAGCTTTCAAAACAGTAACCTCCTTAATATTTAACATGTAGTGTTATAAAATAACTAAGATAGTACGCGCGCTCTGATTGGCCGAGAGGAGTGTTTGCATGAGAGTATGTAAACATGGTTGTGGCGTGAAGTTGCTTGGCTTTTCGCGCGCTAATCACGTAAGCACGAATTTGAAAAAGTTTTCGAGTTCAAAATTCGACAAGTTTACTTTATTTACCAATTCCTTCGTCGGCTGAAACATGGAAAATCGTTACAAAGAAGGTGAGTCAATTTTTCTTCGCTTAAGCTGACATTTAGCTAAAGTTGTTTTGTCTCGATATTTTTGACCAACTAGTTGGATTTTACTAAAACAATTATTCCTGTCGCCCTTATGGCCTCTGAGTCAATAGATTCGGGCTCGAGGAATAATTGTTAAATATCTAAGAGGCATCAGAGCAGCAATAACTTGGTTCCAACGTAATCTTTACTATTCAGAATTCGAAGGTAACCGACGCGTCAGCCAGGAGTTAATATCACAATTATTTTTTCATTCTCTATATATATTGGATGAAACTGAACTTCATGCTTAAACATTGATCGCTTTCAAAAGTAAACGCGTGGATGTCTCAGCTTCTAAAAGATTGAGTCACAACCACAACGCCTAGTAAAGTAGTGAGCTTTCAGACTAGTTACCGCCTCAATACTTAACAACACGTAGTGTTAACGGGCTGTTGTCGAAGGGAGTTGACGGGAGTTTGACATCAGACTGGTTTATGATCAAGTCTGGGGTAAAACAGGGGTGCGTGATGTCAGGTTTCCTATTCTTACTTTGCTTAGATTGGGTCATGATTGAGGAAGGCAACAGCAAACAAGAGAAGAGGGATAAAGTGGAACTTCCCAACAGTACTGGTGGACCTTGATTTCGCAGATGACATTGCACTAATGTCATCTAAGTTCAATGAATTGTACGTAAAGGCTAAGAGATTAGGGAGGAGTAAGCAGCCAGAGTAGGACTAAAACTTAATGGGAGAAAGTGCAAGACACTATAGGACTGAGTGTTCTAGTAGCAGGGAGAACATTGTGGTAGATGCATTTCTCTCAGCTTTGACGCAACACTACAGTCTCTTTAGAAACTCACAAAAAAACTAAATAACTCAACAAGCCAACAAGCCAGCTATTACGAATAGGATTGAAACTCTGTGAGTAAAACTTTAGGCAAACATACCGTTTTACTTCTCAGATTCACTAAATTCTATAGTAAGTAGTTCCCTCTAGTACGAAAAGCCACTTGGTTGTCTATCCTGAACTTAAGGTGGGCATTTGAACACATTTTGTCCTGAATAATGAGAATTCGAAAACCTTGATCCCCTCAGTCAGTACCACAATAACGAAGATTACATCGATGTTCCGGGGGCGTTCCTTTGAAGTGATACAGGAAGAAATGTCCGCAGTTGAGTACTTCAATATTGATGGACCACCTGCAGCAGTTTGAGCCCCAGCTGAAGCAGACCTTTTTGGTGACTTTGCCTTCTTGTACTGACGGATGAGTACCGTTAAGCCAGCCAGTGGCATGGGTACTACATTTGGAAGGAGCAACGCATGACGAAGGCATTTTTGTCCCCGCGTTACCTTGGAAACGATACCATCCATTCAGTGAATTATCACAAAGAGGTGGAGATGATCCGTGGGTCACTTTCCTGTTACCGTTGGTCAAATTTTGGTAGTTGGGGCAATCTGAAACTTTTTATGAGCAAATACTTTAGCTTACTTTGTTTATCATCTTTTCTATCAAAAATAAGATAAACAACAGTGTTTGACATAATAAAAGTTGACGCTTGTTTTTAAAAAGTCTCTTGAATGAACGTATCCTGGACTACGTACTCTTCCGAGCAGTACCTCTTTGGCGCGCCAGTCGAAGGTCACCCGCAAGCGACCCGAGAAAGAATGGGACGTAAATGGGCCGAGCTCGCTTTCCGCTTCTCATGAACTGATTACAGGATCGTCGGAAATAATTCATAGTCCAGTTTCGACTTTGACATAATCGCTGAACTTATAAGCCTTGATGGCGAATTTCTACAGCTTTAGTCTCGCTGAAGTGAATATATTCTCAAGTTCCGTGGGCAAAAAGACCAACTTATAACTCTATCGATTTAGTCCAATTTCAGGTACCATTCTGTCCGGGTATTTGGTACTTTAGAACTGTCGACTTGCATGTCAGTCATGTTAGTGTGTCATTAGGGAGCTAAAGCAAAGTCGTTCTAAAGCGATGCATGTCAATTGGAATTGGGACTTTTTGCATTCTTGGGAAGGGGTTTAATCGTCTCATTTTATAAGGGTAAAGACACTCACCCAAAGAATCTGCAGGGTAGCGGCAAGACCTAACTTCCAGTTTGCGGGCGTAGTTAAAAAAACGCTCTAGAATATAAGCTCCCTTTTGGTGTACGTATTAAATAGTAAGTTTAGTTGAATAAGAAAAGGAACGTCATTCGGTTTACCACTTTTAAACAAACGGAGTTTTTGTCTTAAACGGAAAGCATTATACCGTCTCAAAGTGCAAAATGGTCTCTCTGATTAAGTAATAAGCTGTAGTCCTTTATGGTAGTGGCCATTTCGACGTTGCGTGTATAGCGTGCGTGGCAGTTGTTAAAAGAGGAAGGGAAAGGAGACTTTTGGGCGCGCGAGGGCGCAAGAGGCGCGCGAGAAGGGGGCGCCCACATTCCCTGTTTCCCTTCCCCTTTTAACCTCTGCCACGCAGGCTACACCTATTTCGTGGAAGACTGGGTTAGTTTTGGGACTCCAGCTCTTCTTTTATTGGCTTTAATGGGGTACTGCATGAAACTGGGTCCAAAATCGTTCTCAAAGCAGTCACATAATGCAATTCAACACACCCCAAGTGACCCATACTCACGTGCTCTTTCAAAATGTCTCGAATGGCGTATAAATCTAGAGGTGATGTTACACGGGACGATTCGCAACGCCGATTTTTAGCGCAACACAGCGTTGCAACATTGTTGGGACATTGTTTCGAATAGTTACAACACTGTTCCAACACTGCAACGCAATATGCCTTCACGCAAGCAAATTTGTATTGCTATGTTTTTCTTTACTCTTATAGGGACGATCTGCCCAAAAATTTGTTCAAAAAGTCATGGCTCAAGAGCGGAAAAAGTCCACTTCCGGTTGCGTGGCTGCTTAAACTCCCTAATATGGAAGGCCGAAAACGTTCAAAACGCAGCCACAATAGTGCGCCATATTTATGGTGCCTAAGCTTTTCCAATCGACAAGAGGCAAAGGTTAGTCAGCCTATTAAATGTCCACGGTTAGGAATAAGAAGCCTGCAGTGTGTTTCTAGAGGTATTTGCAGTGTAGTTTAGAACTTACCGAAAGTTTCCATATTGCAGTGAGCTAGAACAGGAATGTTCTCTTTTATGGTGTATAACCAGTACTTGCCGCTGACCGCTTGTTCCTCGCTTTCCATTACTTCCTTGCAAGATTCAGCTGGCAGTTCAGGAATTGAGCCGAGAGGGACTGGAGAGACAGAACAGATTGAGAGAGGAGAAGTGTGACGTCATGTTACCGTGGTGGCAAAATTCCTAAATCACAACAACAGGAACGTCGGCGGCGAACAGCAAAAAAGCAATAGGTTTATATTAGCAAAAACAATCATTATGATGAGAAGATGGAATCTTGCTTTGATTTTAGTTCGAGGCATTTCGCGTTTCTTATCAGCAGTGTGCAGGCGGTGGTTCCCTGGCCAATCAGGAGATCGAACGTATTTAGTTCTGTATGAAAGACTTGTTATATGTTTAACGCGGCCCTTCCAGCTATTGCCATTAGTTGAAAATTTTTCCCACCACCTCCCCAGACTCCGACCAGCCACTGTCTACATATTCTTATGGTTTTGTCTTCTTTACTTTGTCGTAAGTGTTTGCTAAGAAAGAGAAAATATTAACTAGTTATTTTGAGATTCTTGCTTGGGTCATCTCTTCAGCAAACCAGTGCGCCACCATGTGGAGCTCTCGATCGTTTTCGTAAATTCGGTTTGGGAAGAGTCGCAATAAAAAACGACTTTGCACGTCCATCACGCTTTTTTGTACATTTCTTGACCGTTGTTCCACGACTGCGACATGAAACTTCCTAATTTCACTCCCCTGCTTTATGGAGTAGGTGAGCACAACACAATTTTATTTTCCTTTTTCTAAACTTAGATAAGGTCCTTTCGGATTCAACCCAAAAATGTCGTCAACATTTGACAAATTAAATGAAATTAAATAAGATCTATGAAGTTTGAAACAGTGCTAATCTAATTTTTAAGTGACATTTTGGTTTGTTGTCATCCAGGAATGTTTCTACCATGGCAACGTAACGTAATGACCTCTCCTCTCTATTGAACTCTGTTTTGCATTCACCCCTTTAGAAACGGTAGGAAACTGGGCCGAGTTACCTTTCGCAAAGACTTCTGGGATCCCTGTCCCCAGAGCAGTCCCATACTTCCTTGCAAAAGTTTAAGGCCCAGTTTCCATCTCATTTCTAAAGTGGGGAATTTGATTTGTTGCAATGACGCTGAAATCTTTATCAATCTTCAAGTCCTCGTGGCCTAAATACTGAAACGTATTACTTGAAGTGAATTTACAACAGCCACAACACCTAAACAGGTCTTTGATTGTTTTCAAATGTTTCAATAAGGTCTTCACTGTTTCTTAGGTAGTATTGTCGAAAACACCTTTTTACCTCTGTTTTTGTATCGTCTAAAGTAAAATCTGTTTGGATCTGACACGAAATCCTCAGATCTGGCTTCCTTTGTTCTGTTATTAAACTCGCACAAGAGACGAGAGATCACCCAATTGAAACTTTGGCATCGATCGTCTTCTCTACAAGCGAATAAGCAGTCTAGCGGGGAGTTTGCCTCCATCGTTTTGTAAATGTGTCCTTGTAACATCCAACCCAGTATGGATATCTCGTATCCACTGCTCGGGCATTGTGGAGTTACCACTGCGCAGTGCACTTGGCCCAAAACAGATATAACGGACATGCAGAAGATTTGTTTCAGCGCCTTCATGACTTAACAGCCTTCAAAAGAAAAACATTAATAAGTTGGAATTTTCTATTCCATTAAGCCTTGAAAGATGTTAAATTTTTCGAAATTATTTAGGGGAAAATAATATTAAAGGGTAGATACATGCGTTGAACCAAGTAATGCAGATTAGAAGACTCAGCTGGTGATACTTCTTGCTGCGGGATCTCTTTAGGTATAGAGAGTCGAGTCGATGCTCATTCTAGTTCAATACAAAGGCGAGTACTTCACTTTCAGATTGTTAATTAAGGTTCCTATTTTTGATTGATAGTATATTGTAGCGCACATGAAGTATGTTTCTAGTTCCCACGGTACTTCACTTCGAACCATGTGCTCTCGTAATGGCGGTTCACGAATAAACCCATGTTGTTGTTTTCTACCTTTGTCGTGTTCCTCGTCCTCCACTCTAACAAATCAACACCTATGATCGATCCCTAGTTTTCAAAACCTTTTTTTCACAGTCATGTCTGACGCTTTCAAAATGATAAAAGTGAAAAACAACTTAGTTTTTAAAGAATCAACTTGTACCGTTTGCGTTTTTTTTAGCTAGGGTACATCCGCAAATTTGATGAGTGACAACTTGTTTTCCCGGTAGCCTCCTCACACATGCAAAGCCCACTTTTGATACTAATTAAATTGCCGTTTAATTATTTATGGCTATACCACTGTTATGACTCACAGTCATGTCCGGTGCTGTCAACATTGATACTAGTCAAAAACTACTTCAGTAGTTTTTAGCCCAACACAGCGTTGCAACATCGTTGCTACATTTTTTGAATGGTTACAACATTGTTACAGCATTGCAAAACTGTGTTGCGCTAAAAATCGTCGTTGCGAATCGTCCCGTGTAACATCACCTTAAGAAAAAAAAAGATTGTAAACAGAGAAAGAGAGAAAAAATGTCAAAGTGAAACATACAAAAGTAAAAAAGAATGTAAATAATAAAGTTCATATACGGGAATATTCTGGGCGATTCAGTTTAAATTTTTTTTACTTGCCTATTTTTGTCGTCTGCGTAGCTCGTTTTCTTATTAATACTCTGAAGAGAACACTTCCATTTTCAGCTGCATTTGTCCATAGATGTTTGATTGTTTTGCTGCCAAAGAACAAACTATATGCTAGGTTTTTTCAGCTTTTAAATGGAAACTAGCTCGTCGTCGCTTTCCCTCAGTGCCATACTTAAAAATTCCGCATTAAAGACTAAGTTGCATCAAGAGAGAATGTTGCATGTATACATTATTCATTATTCTTTTCTTCTTATTATTTTTTTTCAAAAAAGAAAGTCTTTAGAATGTCACACGTGTCAGACCACCCTTCATTTTTATTTTGTTATATTTATCAGCTATTTTTGAATATATTCGTCAATATTTTATGCGGTTTTATTTGCTCACTGTATGTGGGATAAATTTGGTAGCTATGAAAGGGCCGGGATCATATGGGAAATATTTAAAAAGGAAAAAAATATCACCTCATCCGTTAGCTTATCGTGGGGTATAAATGAAACAAACTTATAACGTTTTTTTGTGTTCCTCAACGTCGTTTTGAAGCGATTTGGCTAGCGTTGTGATCCCAGCGGGCGAATACTCCGGATTTCAAGTGACGGGGATGGTCGAATGGGGTTAAAAAATCAAATCCCAAAAAAATTCCGAGGGCTTCCAACAAAAATTAACCCCCAAAATATCCTATGCCGAATTTCCGAGCCTTAAAAATTTGGCCTGAGAAATCACTATAAACTGAGCTCTGGAAAACCCTGGAACTCGGGGAAGTCGCTAGGCTCGATTTCCGCCGTCTCCCGGGTCCGGTCTTTGAGCTTAGCGACTCGCTGGCTGTGGGGTGGTTCGGGATCTATTACAGATAACAATGGAGACTGAGACAAAGAGTGACATTTTTTACGGCAAACGGCAAATGAATTTGTACCACGTGACCAAGTTTTTCCTTAACTTGCACTTTATTGTTAATTACTTCCATCCCAAATTAGTAGCGATTGTTTTGTACTGTTTTTAATTAGCTGCAAATTTTCTATTTTGAGTCTGACGTTTGCTGTTTGCCATAAACTCCAATACAAATTGTATATCTCCTAACGGCCAAGAGGCAGCAGAGCACCAATATCGTGGTTCCAACGTAATCTTTACTATTCAGAACGTAACCGACGCGTCAGCCACGGGTTAAGCCCTTGGACTGTATTTCATTTACATAGCACTAGTGTATTTAATGCTAAAGTTAGTAATGCCCCCGTACTAAGCTAGTAACATCATATCCTAAGAGATTATATTACAGAATATCACAATTATTTTTTAATTCTATTTATTGGATGGAACTGAACTTCATGCTTAAACATTTAAATCACTTTCCAAATTAAACACGTGGGTGTCACAGCTTCTTTGATTGCAGTGGCTGATCCCCCCCTTATTTTTAGACCAAAATGGTGCCCGAAGGGCCAAAAAAATGTTTCTTGACCGCCCCCCTTATCTA
The DNA here is from genome assembly GCA_942486025.1 of Porites evermanni. Classification (NCBI taxonomy): domain Eukaryota; kingdom Metazoa; phylum Cnidaria; class Anthozoa; order Scleractinia; family Poritidae; genus Porites; species Porites evermanni. The sequence continues at coordinate 338,805 of CALNXI010000149.1, forward strand.
AGAGTCTGGATGACCGCTCCCCCCCTCCCCCTTATCTGAAGGTCTGGATTCGCCAGTGGATTGAGTCACAAGCTCAAGGCATAGTACAGTAGTGAGCTTTCAAAACAGTAACCTCCTTAATATTTAACATGTAGTGTTATAAAATAACTAAGATAGTACGCGCGCTCTGATTGGCCGAGAGGAGTGTTTGCATGAGAGTATGTAAACATGGTTGTGGCGTGAAGTTGCTTGGCTTTTCGCGCGCTAATCACGTAAGCACGAATTTGAAAAAGTTTTCGAGTTCAAAATTCGACAAGTTTACTTTATTTACCAATTCCTTCGTCGGCTGAAACATGGAAAATCGTTACAAAGAAGGTGAGTCAATTTTTCTTCGCTTAAGCTGACATTTTAGGCGAGAAAAATCCGTATTTTGCAAAGCATCTTTTTGCAAAACAAGAACTGATTACGCGTACAAGACTTCGCGGACAAGATTTTGCGACTGGTAAGAATTTCTCTTCTAATCACTACCATACAAAGAGTTTTGCTTTTTTTTTCTCGGGAAAGTTATTTTATAAAAGCAATAGAAAACTTTTTTCCAGTGTTTGCATAACCTGATATAAACACTCGAGGCGTTGGGAGAATTCTCGACGGTTATGCAAACCCTCGACTTCGT
>CALNXI010000149.1:367849-386699 GCA_942486025.1 Porites evermanni
CCCCCCCCCCCCCCCCCGCCACCACCACCACCACCACCATTCCTTCCCCCACAGGCCTTTGCTTTTTTAAGCTCTCACAGGCAGGAAATAAAAAGCAAATTTCCGCAACCGGAAACCACAAATTTGATGTTATATAAGAGGACCAAAAGAAATAGTACGGAGAAAGTGGTTCATCGCTTGATGCAGGCAAATTTGTGTTGTCCGCCGGGCAGTCCAGAGAATTCTACGTTTCCTTTCACTTTCTCTTATCCTTCACTGCGTTTTGTTCCGTATTTCTCTAATTTTCAGTCTATATGTGGAAACATGCAATACTATACAAACATCCGGTACTACGAATCTAAACAAATAGTGTATGGAAATGCTAAAGCTTTTTTTAATTGCTTTAGCTTTTTTTAATTGCTTTTTGCTTTAAAAGAAAACAAAGTCATTTGCCCTGTTATGAATACTGAATACAAAATAAGTCATCTTATTTACTCGTATGAAAGGAGATTATCGTTTTTTAATTCATAGCTCAAATAAACAAGTTTTTTTAACACATTTCCTTTAGTTTAGCATGTGTCATGGAAATAGGGGATTTTTTCCGATGTTTAGCGCAAAATACCGCTACCCATCCTTCCCATGAGTCTGAAATACTGCTTTTTCCAAAGAATTCTTAAATGTGCAGCACAACCTGGCCATGTTTTCCACTGCGTTTTAACAAGACGGATAAGACGTTTTCCTTTTTCCGTATGGCCACTTGGTGAGAGAACAGTTTTGATTCGTCTTGCCATGCGCCACTTTAATTCCGCAACAAAGCTGGTGCCCACAGCATTCCCATGTCTCAGTGCGCCAGACTAAAGGAATGATATGGCCGCGCTAAACAGCAAATTTTTGACACTGTTTTTTAGAAAACTTCTTCGGGCCGAATGAGTTTTATTCAATTAAGAGGCTATAAGATAATCACGATGTTTGAAGGTGGACTCGTACTCCAGCGGGAGTATTCCTCCGACTCTGGAACAGGTTATAAAAACCACTGTTTCCTTGTGAAAGAAGGTATTTTTTACTTCCGTTTAACTCTAGAGAACAGGGCTGTTTTGCTTTCCTCAACCCCTTGTTATTCTCCATCAAGCTCAAAAGCTTTACAAAATAACTAGAAATACGTGTATCGCAGAACCTCGCGAAGCTCGGGGGGGGACATAAAATGTCAGGGATGGAAGGGGGAGAGAATTGGAGTAAATGTAAATGTGTAATATAGTAAAAGGAAATGGGTGTGAGAGTGAATAACTGCAAGCGAATATGAGGCAAACACATGCTATCTTTAATGTGTAATATGTGATATTTGTCCTATTTGACCCCTGCGGAAAAACTTGATGCAGGCAGATAATAAACAAATGCGCGACAATAAAAATGTCTACTACTATTTTTTGCTTATTGTCGGGAACAGGGTGGGAAACAAGGTCTAGCCTGCGTCGCGGACATAATAGGCTGATTTAGCAACAGAACGGGAACGTCAGTTGACGACGGCGCGCGCAAATCAAACAACTGGCTTGACCAATGGCTGAGCGGCAAACTGGGCACCGGAAGTAGAGCTCGAGTTTAGTCCTTTTCGCGCGCTTTGCCGTCGTCAAATGACGTTCCCGTTCTGTTGCTAAATCAGCCTATTTAACCTCGGTTAGTAACGCCTGCGAAGCAGCGCCAAAATCCTTGTTCCGGACCCCCGGACTCAGCGAATTACAGGAAGAGTTTCCTTTCATCTTGATTGACAAATCGACAATGGCATTTTTAACGGGCCAGAACAAGGATTTCGGTGCTGTTTCGCAGACCAACTTAACCAGAGTTTCGTAATTTCGTCTGCGGCGCAGGCTAGAACAGGTCCAGAGTCCTACAGACTTACCTGCACACCCCCATAGTAAATATATGTGAGTACCCATCGGGGACTCGTATACTTAATATTTGGGTATAAACTTTTCTGATTAAACGATGCCATCTCATATATATTTATACCACCTTGTAATTGTAGCATGTTGTCGAGTGACAGATTTGCTTGATTTCTTCACTTTACAGTTGCAGCGAATTGAAGCATTCATATGGTCTTTCCTGATAAAACTACAAATATATACAAACTGCCTCTTCTAAAATGCTGTTTTGCTGGGCTGTATTCCTATTTTGTGCCACAACACAAGGTAATAAATGTGGGATGCGTATGTTTTTCAGTACTTTTCAAACTATAGAAGGTCCTTTTTTCTCAAAAAATGGCCACGTGACTGTCCGTGGGACACTTGCACTGCAAGTCAACGCACACTGTGTTATTCATATTGATACGTTTTAAAGACTCATGCTGTGAATCCAGCCTTGCAAGTTATAATGATTACATCGTCAACAAAAAAGTTTACTCTACCTTAAAGTGTCAAACAGCTAAAATCAGGAACCCATAACCCAGGTTATGGGCTCCTGTTAAAATGAATTACTTCGGGTATATCAACCTGGCCCCGGTTGTTCAAACGTTGGGTAGCGCTATCCATCGGATAAATCAGTAATCCAGCGGATAAGTATTAGGGAAACTAATTGCACTATCCACTGGTTAGAGATTTATCCGGTGCATAGCGTTATCCATCTTTTGAACAACCGAGGCCTGTGTATTAACCGAAAAAAATACCTATTTAGTAGAGGCTTTACTAATAAGGACTTAGCGTTTTTTAAAATGCGATGCTTAAAACATGCATTGTTTGAAACTTATTCCTAAACATAGACGCAGAAAGATCGAGGCCCGTTCTGCTTCGTAGCTGCATTGATACGTGTCGTTTTGAATAGCACGCACGCACTTGTACTTTGTGCCTGACACAATAAAATCTAAAAGGTCAGCAAATTTTAATCACCATGTTTGTTTAAGCGGCATTTTTGAGGAGCAAGGATGAACATTAGTTTCTTGCATCAGTTCTGCCCACTAAAGACAAGTTTGAAAATAATCAGTTGGCTAATACAAACGGTAACGATCGAGCTCTGCAAAGTCCGTTGTTGAGTCCTGTTTTTGTTTTTCTGCTTCAAAGGATACGTTTTCGTGAGTGAAAGTGGCGTTGACAGATTACGACGGGGGGTTTATGCACCATAATACCGTTATGTGTGATTAATTGACTACATGGGGTTGTCACATTAGCCTGCGGCATTAAGCTCAGTTTAGTTAAAGCCATTAAATTGTATTAGTTAAAACGGTTTCGGTAGGTTTTTATTCATTTACAGTTCAAATTTCTTTTCTTTAATTTAATTTTACGGCGAATCTACTAAAAATAAAACGTCTTTATTTAATGAAAATAAAAGTTACTGTATTGTCTTCAGTAAGTGGACTCAGTCTAAATTTTGATTTGAGTTGCACATACTGCTGTCATACCGACAAATGTTTGAGGCTTTTGGTTTTTCATAAATCTTTGCTGAATTTCCTTTTATTTTATACTTGTAAACAACGTTTTCATCACTTAATCAAAAATTCATCAAATTTTGCAAACAGCAGCTCGGCCATACAAGACCCCTGGAGCCTGGTCATCAGTCTAGGCACCAGACTCCCACGGTCTACGTTGCACAAAGGACGATCATATGCATCAAAATTATTTCGTTTGCAAGGCGGTTAACTGGGAAACTAAAATTATACAACTGGTGATAAAATTACGGCAGCAAAAACGCTGAAACTCGAAAACTGGTAGTTATAAAGATCTAAATTTAGAAAGTAATACGAAAGAATTATCATTTTGATACTTGATGATCGGCACCGAGCTGGACGCTACCACGATGCGAAGTTTGACGATGTTTCATTAAGACTCAGAGAAGCCCAGCAAAATCGAGGTAAGGACGTTTGAATAGTACTAGTCAAGACTTATCATTAATGTAACAACTTTGCGAAGGTATTGTGCCAGATAGGGAAAAAAGAAATGTGCCGGAAAATATTTATGCTTGCTCGCTTGTTCGACAACTACTTAAAAAACAATCTTCTCTGCTTCTAAACCGTTTGGTCGTCGACGTTTGTGAACAAAAAGGTTATTGCGTGACACGAATTAATTTTTTAAAACAAGGAATTACCCAAAATGATCAAGTGCAAACAACTTTATTCATGTTACTATCGGCTATTTTGGAGTTCAAAGATCGTGGATCACATAGTTCTATCTCTTGCCTCGCTTTGCAATTATTTGTCCAAAGAAATACACACTCCACCCCAACCGTGGGAACATTTATCGCGAATGATTGAAGTAATAACATGCCATATTTACCAAAATTTAAGACAAAGTTTGAGTCAACAATGCTCTCAGTCACCATTGAACACACAAGATAGAGTATTCATCCAGTTTTCTGGCTGTTAGCGATCAACAGTGACATTTAACACTGAGTAATTCGGCAAGAAGTGATACCATTGAAAGATCAATTAACAAGGAAGTCTCAAATCCATTTCGTTCACTTTTGTGTAGAAAATTGGTTAAAACAAACTCATTTCCGACGTTTCCTAAGACTATAGATGACACAGTAAAAAGTGTCAGGCACATTATAATCAATGGAAGACAGCTGTATTGTAGTGGAGCAGTTAGCTCTCAATATTTTACAAGAGGCAAAACTCAGCACAATGAAAGTGAAAAGATAATTAAGCCGTGTGCTTTTCAATTTTTTTGCTGTCTCTAGTTTTATTTGGAGAGCAAAGCTTTTACATAAATATTTCTGGAATTTCAGTTGACGTCGTTTTCACTTCTTGGAGTTGAACATCGCCTTCGCGTCTCTCCCGGACTACTTTGTGTAACTAGAACAGCATTCATATTTTGTATTGGTCTTGAAGATAATTGGTATTCAGAAAAATTTACTATTTAGTTAAGTGTAGGCGTAAAAATAACTTAAAATGAAACAAATTGTCAGAGGAAATCAGAGAGGTTATTAAAATAATTTCATAGTAGCACCGTTTACTTAAGGAACAGATTTTTCTCACGTAACGTCATCTACGTTTATTTAAACTAAGGGATATTAAAGTACAGATGTTTCTTTGGTGTCAATCATATGTCTAACGAAAACATGGATTTAACAGTACTCAGGAATTAGGGGATTACTTCTGCAAAGAAAAGCACTTTTCAGTTCTAACAACACCAAGTTGCCAGAAATGCCTAAGTGCGCAGCCGTCGAACAAACATATATGACAAAATTTTTAGACTGAAGTCTGTTAGCTATATGTTCGGATATAAATTCCACAAATTTCAGCTGGATGTACGTAAATGCAATACCCTTTCAGCATTAATGATAGAAGGGATTTTAGTAGTCTTAGAGCAACGGAACTCGTAGCACCTACGGCTTTCTCTGATGACCTTACGACCGTTTCGAACGAATTTTCGCGATTCATTCAAGACTGACTTCTTTTTTTTTGCGTGGTCATGCATAAGCGTGATAAAAACTACATTTATAGTATTTATGATTCATGATATCTAATACAATGATTCATGGTATGCGAGGGCGTGAAGAGACATCTCTAATAATTTATATATTCGTAGTAAAAGAAAAAACCTCCTGAAAAGGCCGAATTTAATGGTTTTCCTGGAAGAAGTTTTGATAGTCACAGGCTACCAAATATATTTCACGTTTCTGTTCAGGTTCATCATTCAAGGGACGGCAACGAAAACTTCACCCAAAAATGGCTGCTTCAAATTTCATCGCTCTTTTTCCTTCTACTTTGTCATAGGTTGGAGATTTTTTCGGTAGTTGAATTCTAAAGGATTGTATCTATATCTAGTGCTCCCGTCCTCCATAAAACGTGAACCATGAAGTTTTACGTCGTATAAGGTACAACGACGGCAATTCAAGGAAGTGTACGAAAAAGCGTGATGCACGTGCAGAGTTGTTGTTTTGCCAATCTAACCCTATTGCTTTTTTGCCGTCCTTATTGACATCGCCGTCGTCGTTCCCTATTAACCTCGCCCAAGTCCTGGGTGCGAGGATGGTTCACTGATCAATCCGGGCCACTTCTCCTTTATAAAAGTTAAACATTAAATTCCCTTACTGTTGAGTTAGCCTTGCTTCTTTCACATTGGAGTATGATGCATTTACGTGCCATTTACGTGTAGAATAAGCTGATGACGTAATTTTGGATGACGATACTCTGAATTGCATCTTAGAATGTTGACAAATAGAAGGTGCAAGGATTGTATATTTGTGCTTCTTGCTGGTCTTGTTTCTGAGATTTTCGTGAGTCTTTATTTTTGAAATATCTATATAAAAAAAGAAGCCTTGTCCACACCGATCCATATTTTTCAAATCTTAAAACAATTTATGGATTGCCCTTCCGTCTATAGTTTATATTTCGAGTATACAGTAAATTGGCCACGGAGTTCGCGATGAAAACGCTCTCCAGAATAGTGACAGTCAGTTTCGAAAACGTCGGATTGCCTCGGTGAGCGTAGTGGTGTGGGCGGAAGAAAAAAAAAAATTTATAAAACGATGGCGTCACGAAATCTCATCTTGAGGAAACTGGTTATGAACGTGTCTATTTTACAGAGATGTCCGTCTTATAGAGAATCAAATAAAAGCAGTAAAGAAAGGCAGGGACCAACTCTAGGTGTCTGTTTTACAGACGTGTCCGTCTTATACAGAGTCAAATAAAAGTAAATAAAGGCAGGGACCAACTCTAGGTGTCCATTTTACAGAGATGTCCGTCTTATGCAGAGTCAAATAAAGGCAGTAAAGAAAGGCAGGGACCAACTCTAGGTGTCCATTTTACAGAGGTGTCCGTCTTATAGAGAGTCAAATAAAGGGAGTAAAGAAAGACAGGGACCAACACTAGGTGTCTGTTTTACAGAGGTGTCTGTCTTATAGAGAGTCGAATACTGTAAAGGCAGTAAAGGAAGGCGGGGACCAACTCTAGGTATCCATTTTACAGAGGTGTCCATCTTATAGAGAGTCAAATAAAGGGAGTAAAGAAAGGCAGGGACCAACTCTGGGTGTCCGTCAAGTTTTACGGTGGTCTCCATCTTATAGAGAGTCAAATAAAGGGAGTAAAGAAAGGCAGGGACCAACTCTGGGTGTCCGTCAAGTTTTACAGGGGTCTCCATCTTATAGAGAGTCAAATAAAGGGAGTAAAGAAAGGCAGGTACCAACTCTGGGTGTCCGTCAAGTTTTACAGAGGTCTCCATCTTATTGAGAGTCAAATAAAGGGAGTAAAGAAAGGCGGGGACCAACTCTAGGTGTCCGTTTTACAGAGGTGTCCTTCTTATAGAGAGTCAAATATAGGCAGTAAAGAAAGGCAAGGGCCAACTCTAGGTGTCCGTCTTACAGAGAGTCAAATAAAGGGAGTAAAGAAAAGCAGGTACCAACTCTAGGTTTCCGTCAAGTTTTACAGTGGGTCAAATAAAGGGCGTAAAGAAAGGCATGCAGGGACCAACTCTAGGTGTCCGTTGAGAGGTTTCCGTTTTATAGAGGTGTCCGCGCAAAGAGTCGACTGTAACCTCAATTATTCATGACGAAACCTAAAATTACCTCTGTAGAAGTCTCAGGCATTTCCTTCCTTTTGCATGCTATTCTGCTTGAATCGCCAACGGACTTTCTTATCACCTATTTTAATCCTTGCTTCACAGTGTAATCAAATAAGATAGATGAAAATAGTTGTGGTTAAAGAGTTTAAAGGTCACGTGCACATTGTTCATCCGGTGCAAATTGTTGCAGTGGCATTGTTTTTATCTCAAGAGTACGATAACAAGTTCCCGCAGCCGGCGGGCTTGCTGCGTTGCAAGAGTTAGTGGCCATGAAATCGGTGAATTTCAGGTAAGAGTTGCGTGAATAGAATCGTTTTGTGACATCATTCATTCTTCGTGTTAATCTCGACACACGTAAGCTACTCTGCAGCGTGTTTGAAATATTTGTGTACTGTTGTGAAACTATCTTGCCCGTTTATCGACTGCTTGTTCCCCGCTGCATAGTGGATTTTACTTTAGATTATTGGTTTTCGGGTCTGGATTGTGGTTATTCAAACCAGAAAGTCACTGGTCTCCTCCTGTACCTTGCATGGGCCTTAAGTTATTGGAGCGCCATCAGATCTTAAACCTGCACCACTCAAAAGGAGTAAATTTAAGCACTCATAGCGATGAATGAGTTGAAATGATATTATGGGGCCAGATTAATCTACTTAGGAGGTCGTTCGTCATTGTCGCTGCAAACTCTAAGTTCCCAAAGGAGAAACAATTTTCTCGTGAAATGTGAATTATGCGTAAATTATAGCACATTATAAAGAAGGATTGTTCTTGTTAATAAGAAACAGATCCCAAAAGACCCTACTTTTGGGCAAATGTATCCCTAGTCTGTGCAAGTCGTGCCATAGCAAAACTAAGTTTCAAACATGGTTGAATTAAGTTCACCATCTCTTGTTTTTCTTTTCAATGTTTCAATAACTAAACTATCAGAACTAATGCCAACAGTAAGTTTTGATATGCACATGTCACATGGAGGACTCATTTTACGCATATCGTAAGCCCTGTTGGAGTCACGCCAACCAAATTATCAATTAAATTGAGTCTGTGGACGAAAAATTCATCAGTTGAAATCTCTTCAGTAGTACTCTGAATTGCTAAATAGCTATTTGCTTTTACTCCCCTTTATACTTTCAAGGATTTCAATTTATTTATTGGCCACCTAAATGGTATAAAGAGTTAATCCCTCATCAATCAACGATAACTTATTTATTTAATTTGTTTTAGTGACGTCCTCTTCCCGGGGGGGGGAGGGGGTATTATACCCCTGTATCAGAGCTGTATGTCATAGTGAGGCACACACCGACCGAGAATTCATTGGAGTAACCTACCCCCCACCCCCCCGCCACCACCACCACTCCCTCCCCGACAGGCCTTTGCTTTTTTAAGCTCTCACAGGCAGGAAATAAAATGCAAATTTCCGCAACCGGAAACCACAAATTTGATGTTACAAAAGAGGACCAAAAGAAATAGTACGGAGAAAGTGGTTCATCGCTTGATGCAGGCAAATTTGTGTTGTCCGCCTGGCAGTCCAGAGAAGTCTACGTTTTCTTTCACTTTCTCGGCAAAGAATGGTTTTCCTTCACTGCGTTTTGTTCTGTATTTCCCTAATTTCCCGTCTATATGTGGAAACACTGAATACTATACAAACATCCGGTACTACGAATCTAAACAAATAGTGTATGGAAATGCTAAAGCTATTTTTAATTGCTTTTTGCTTAAAAAGAAAACAAAGCCATTTGCCCTGTTATGAATACTGAATACAAAATAAGTCATCTTATTTACTCATATGAAATGAGATAATCGTTTTTTAATTCACAGCTCAAATAAACAAGTTTTTTTTTAACACATTTCCTTCAGTTTAGCGTGTATCAGGGAAATAGGGGAATTTTTTTTCGATTTTTTAGCGCAAAATACCGCTACCCATCCTTCCTGTAAGTCTGAAATATTGCTTTTTCCAAAACATACTTGAGCAGTACAAACTGGCCATGTTTTCCAAGACGGATGAGACGTTTCCCTTTTCCGTATGGCCACTTGGTGAGAGAACAATTTTGATTCGTCTTGCCATGCGCCACTTTAATTCCGCAACAAAGCTGGTGCCCACAGCATTCCCATGTCTCAGTGTGCGAGACTAAAGGAATGATATCGCCACGCTCAACAGCAAATTTTTGACACCGTTTTTTAAAAAACTTCTTGAGGCCGAATGAGTTTTATTTAATTAAGAGGCTATCAGATAATCACGATGTTTTGAAGGTGGACTCGTACTCCAGCGGGAGGAGGGGGGGGGGGGTTCTGTTTATGCTTCTGCCGCCTCCGACTATGGAACAGGACCACTGTTTCCTTGTGGAAGAGGGTATTTTTTACTTCCGTTTAACTCTAGAGAACAGGGATGTTTTGCTTTTCTCAACCCCTCGTTATTCTCCATCAAGTTCAAATGCTTTACAAAGTAAAAACTTGATGCAGGCAGATAATAAACAAATGCGCGACAATAAAAATGTCTAATACTATTTTTTGCTTTTTGTCTTGAACAGGTCTAACCTGCGTCGCAGACATAATAGGCTGATTTAGCAACAGAACGGGAACGTCAGTTGACGACGGCGCGGGCAAATCAAACAACTGGCTTGACCAATGGCTGAGCGGCAAAATGGACACCGGAAGTAGAGTTTACTCCTTTTCGCGCGCTTTGCCGTCGTCAAATGACGTTCCCGTTCTGTTGCTAAATCAGCCTATTTAACCTCGGTTAGTAACGGCAGCACCAAAATCCTTGTCCTGGACCCCCGGACTCAGCGAATTACAGGAAGAGTTTCNTTCCATGTCTCAGTGTGCGAGACTAAAGGAATGATATGCCCCCGCTTCAAAGCAAATTTTTGACACCCGTTTTTAAAAAACTTTTTGGGGCCGGAAGGGTTTTTTTTAATTAAGAGGCTATCAGGTAATCCCGGGGTTTTGGAGGGGGGCTCGTTACCCAGGGGGGGGGGGGGGGGGGGGGGTTCTGTTTATGCTTCTGCCGCCTCCGACTATGGAACAGGACCACTGTTTCCTTGTGGAAGAGGGTATTTTTTACTTCCGTTTAACTCTAGAGAACAGGGATGTTTTGCTTTTCTCAACCCCTCGTTATTCTCCATCAAGTTCAAATGCTTTACAAAGTAAAAACTTGATGCAGGCAGATAATAAACAAATGCGCGACAATAAAAATGTCTAATACTATTTTTTGCTTTTTGTCTTGAACAGGTCTAACCTGCGTCGCAGACATAATAGGCTGATTTAGCAACAGAACGGGAACGTCAGTTGACGACGGCGCGGGCAAATCAAACAACTGGCTTGACCAATGGCTGAGCGGCAAAATGGACACCGGAAGTAGAGTTTACTCCTTTTCGCGCGCTTTGCCGTCGTCAAATGACGTTCCCGTTCTGTTGCTAAATCAGCCTATTTAACCTCGGTTAGTAACGGCAGCACCAAAATCCTTGTCCTGGACCCCCGGACTCAGCGAATTACAGGAAGAGTTTCGTTTCATCTTTATTGACAAATCGACAATGGCATTTTTAACGGGCCAGAACAAGGATTTCGGCGCTGTTTCGCAGAACAACTTAACCTGAGTTTCGTAATTTCGTCTGCGGCGCAGGCTAGGATAGGTCCAGAGTCCCACAGACTCACCTGCACACCCCCATAGTAAATATATGGGAGTACCCATCGGGGACTAGTATACTTAATATTCGTGTATAGACTTTTCCGATTAAATGATGCCATCTCATATATATTTATACCACCTTGTAATTGTAGCATGTTGTCGAGTGACAGATTTACTTGATTTCTTTACTTTCAGTTGCAGCGAATTGAAGCATTCATATGGTCCTTCCTGGTAAAACTACATATACATACAAACTGCCTCTTCTACAATGCTGTTTTGCTGGGCCGTATTCCTATTTTGTGCCATAACAGAAGGTAATAAATGTGGGATGCGTATGTTTTTCAGTACTTTTCAAACTATAAAAGGTCCTTTTTTCTTAAAAAATGGCCACGTGACTGTCCGTGGGACGCTTGCACTGCAAGTCAACGCACACTGTGTTATTCATATTGATACGTTTTAAAGATTCATGCTGTGAACCCAGCCTTGCAAGTTATAATAATTACATCGTCAACAAAAAAGTTTACTCTACCTTAAAGTGTCAAACAGTTAAAATCAGGAACCCATAACCCTGGTTATGGGCTCCTGTTAAAATGAATTACTTCGGGTATATCAACCTGGCCCCGGTTGTTCAAACGTTGGGTAGCGCTATCCACCGGAATTTAGTCATTAGGTCGCCTATTCATAATCCCTTTGATTAACGTGATAGGTGACCAATCTCTAAATAGGCCACGTATCGCAATAGGTAGAAAACTTGTTGGCTCCGGACACATAATTGGCTTTTTTTATGGATTTTTGACTTTACACCATTGTGTTCTTTCAGCCCTGAACTTCAGCCTGAGGTTAGAGGGAGGTCCCGGTGGATATGCTGGGAGAGTAGAAGTCAAATACAATGGAACATGGGGTTCGGTCTGTGATGACAGCTTTGATATCATCATAGGTCACGTGATATGCAGACAGCTAGGCTACCCAGAGGCCATTGCCACCCCATGTTGTAGCGCCTTTGGGACCGGCAAAAGACCTTTCTGGTTGGCTGGTGTAAAATGCCAAGGAAATGAAAGCAGTTTGTTTGATTGCAAGCTTGGGGAATGGGGACACAATAACGGCTGCGGCGGCTATGATGTCGCAAGCGTTGTATGCAGAGCACCTAACGTATCGACCTGTGAGTATTAAATTATATACTTGTTTAAGAGTTTATCATCCCTGGTCCTTCTGGTACTTTCCAGTTGGCTGGTGTAAAATGCCAAGGAAATGAAAGTAGTTTGTTTGATTGCGACTACGGGAAATTGGGCGATATATATAATAACTGCGACCACTACCGTACACTAGATGATGCAAGCGTTGTATGCAGAGCACCTAACACATCGATCTGTAAGTAATGTACCTGTTTGAAGTCCATCACTCTAGAGCCTCGTTCACTTTAATCATTAACCTGGGCCGTAGCCCATTAGTCTTTCAAGCTATACTTTATAGATTCTTTTCTTGCCGCCAAAAAAACTTTCAGCCCGTCAGATAGAGCGAGTATGAATTCCAGCAATGAACATCAATAGAAGATGATGAAGTGTAGAACCTTTCATCGAATAGTCGTTCAAATTCATCTTAGTCTAGTTCAGAAGATCATCAGAATCTGGCGAAGGAAGCGAGTTCCGTTGTGAAGCACATAGAAAACTCATTAGCAGCGAAAGAAATCTAAAACTAGACTGAAAATTTAACGTGCTGCTGCTCACGTGACACCTACTAATCCAGTGAAAAGTGTAATGTGCATGCTCTGAATAGTAGATTTCCAATCTTTGATTCGTTCTTCAAGTATCTGACATTACTTAGCTGTCCACCGCGAAAAGTAGCATGGTATCATTCAAGCCCTGTTCACCATCTTCTGGTGGTAATGCTGGCGAATCTTATTCCAGGAAAATTGTGAATTTCGTGGTAGCTAATTTTTCCTTCCTTTACCAGGAAAACGTTTATTGTAGTACTTGATGCTGCGTTCTTTTTCTTCCTTTCCTCCTTTCTTTTTTTTTTTTTTTTTCAATTTCACTGCCTGACATAATGTATAGAATTACATAACTGTGCTTTTCATTTTATCTGCTTTTGGTTTTAAGTTTGTCTTGTAAGTTTATTGCAGCTATAATCTTGTTATCTGGCTTGATCTTCTAAAGCCGTAAGCCTTTCAAACTGTTTTTCAACCTCTCTCTCTTGTTAGAATGCGTTTTTTAGATATGTTTTCTTACTTGATTACGCTGCTTGCAACCCTTTAAAACTTCACAACAAACTGTTTTGTAGCGATGAAGACAAGGTCCATGCATACCTGACGCAATTTAACGGTTTTCTCGCAAAACCTTGCGCCCTTGCGCACAGAAAGTGGATACTTGTCTTGTCCTTTATTTAACCTTTTCTTCTTTTTAGGTTTAAGTCAAACCTTATTACGCTTTCATGCTGAAACATGTGTTTCACAGGCCCCATCTTTTTTCATTTTTTAAGCTTATCCCCCACCGCTACGTCTAGCCTACACCCCAGTCCCTTATGCTGGATGCGTGCAGGTGAAATACGCGGGAGTCTGGGGCGACGTTGGGCAGTTTTCCTGGAATAGAAAAAATAGCCGCGTTGTATGTAGGGAGCTTGGACATCAAGATGTACTGACAGTTGTATGGAGATGTAGCGCCACTCTTAAATCTAATTACTATACGGTCACGTGGATGGACAATGTGCGTTGTTATGGAAACGAAAGTTCTTTAGCAAATTGTACACACAGATGGCAGACTTTTAGAAGCGCTTTGGGCAGAGACGCAGGAGTGTTTTGCACAAATGGAACTGAAAAAGGTATAAATGAACCAATTATGATATATTAATCCTTAAAGCATTACTAAACGTATAGGTAGATTTAGCATAGCCTACGTGTCAGGCGTTCAAAAGGGAAGGGGAGGGAGTTTTGGGCCAAGACCGCGCGCGAGGGAGAAGGGATTAGTGTCCTTGCAGGCGTTCACCCCTCTCCTTCCTTGCGCGCCGTTCGCACTTCTCAAGCGCCGCAAATCGCCTTTCCCTTCCCTTTAGAACCCTGTCATGCAGGCTAGATTTGGCTAAAAGAATGCAACATGGCAGGAGGATTCCTGAACTTGTGAGCCCTTGCGCACAGAAAGTGGATTTTGACCTTATACTCAGGGACGTGAATAATGCACCTTTCGCTCAATTATAGGAAAATAAGATAATTCTCATAAAACGTCTTAGAATTATTGCCGTCTAAATAGTTAATTATAGCTAAGTAGAATAGTGCTCATAGTGAGCTTGGGCTACCTGTGGTATTGCTTGAGTCTTTATATCAATAAACCAATGGATTAACTTAAGCATGTCCCTATGGTGTCCGTATTAACCTGTTCCTCAGTATAAAGAGAATCGTTTTCCAGTTTACCAGTGAATTATCATTAGTTCATTTATCCTTTCATTTACAGATTTTCGTATCCGCCTTAAGCCGGGTAACGTGACGTATGCTGGACGGCTGGAAGTCTCTTTGGCGGAAACATGGGGTGCAATTGACCGATACACTTGGGAATTCCCGGATGCTCAAGTGGCGTGTAGGCAGCTCGGATTCACTGGAGCTTTTCTCGCGGTTCGAGGGGCCACTTATATTTTAAGCCCCAAAGGAATCAAAGCAATGGGGTTTCAATGGCTTGAAAATGTTAAGTGCCTCGGAAACGAATCCAAGCTTAGTGAATGCGTTCATGATGTTTCCTTCACTCCTGGGCCTGTTCTTGAAGCTGGCGTCATTTGTAACTCAAGCGATTTAGGTAAATCAATATCTACGCATTCATCTGTCGCTTCATGTAAGGCTCATGTAAGATAGTCAGGATTCCGGAACCTGATAAACGTTTGCTTGTGGAATCCAGAATCCTGGTGTTGGAACCGGGATTCAACTGAAGGATTCCGGAATCCCACTAACGATTGGAATCAGGAATCCGAGTTCCACTGAGAAAGAATCCGGAATCCAGTTCCTGGAATCAGGAATCCACAGAGTGGAATCCAGAATTTCAAGACTGTCCTTCGATTACCTTTTAGGCCCAATTCAGACGCCGCTCCAGTCATGTGCCGAACCTAACTGATGAATTAAGTACGGCGAAAGAGTAGCCTCTGAATCAATTCGGTACAGCAGTTTTAGTTTGGTGCGGCAAAAGCGTTAAGTTCGACAGAGTCTGTCGAACTTTTGTCGAACTTAACCTAGACTCGACACACGGTGCGTCATCTGAATCAGATGTCGCTGTAGTGTCGCTCCAAAGTCGATCTTATTATGTTCGGGACATGAAACGTACAGCGTCTGAACCAGGCCTTACATGGGGCGATAAAAATCTCGTTAATGTGTTCATTACAAATTTAAGAGAATCAGTTTAATATAAATAGGTAGAGTCGCCAACGGCCAGATTTAGTACCACTTACAAAGTCATCGGCCTCGCGTTGCTAAAAGTCTAGATCTCTGACTGGAAGAGAAGAGGACTCATATGGGCTGAATTTGTCAAGTTTGATTGTGTTGTTTGAGAAAATCGCTGAAAAAGCGTTGGTTACACTCTGTTCCTACCTTGGAGAATGAATTTATTTATCTTCCTCAGTTGTTCTTCAAAGGTCATTTTTTTATTTCACCAACGAGTATATAAAGTTGAGTGTGCGCTCAACAAATTTTTGTGGGTGTAAGCTCAGCTCCGCCCTCAGGTCTACTCTGGGTCTAACCCTTACTTTTTCATGTATCATTTTCAACGGAAAAGGTACCCCTTTTGTATACCCTACGTTAAAAAAACGGTACCCGTCCTTTCACGTACCTACATGAGAACACAGCACCCCTTAACTGCTGGGCCGTCTTTCCAGAATATGAATAAATCGCTAAAACAGGAGGTCTTCTTGTATTTTCCACACCCGCAAGATGCGTCTGTTTGAAATACAGTCGACTCCCGATAACTCAAACCTTCAAGGGAAATTGAAAAAAGTTCGAGTTATCGGGAGTTCGAGTTATCGGGAGCTCGAAAAAAAAGGGGGGATGAAAGGAAAAACAGTTTTTAATCACTCATTTAATTGAAGAAAGGTTATGTGATAATTGAAAGATCAGATTATAAGACTTCTAGATTATAAATCAGAAAGTAAAGTAACAAAACATTGCCTAAATAGAGCATGCGATTTACTGTTTTGAGAAGTAAAGCTATTTCACGTTAGAGTTGTGACAAACAACATCAGCCTCCACTCGTAAACAATCCCTAGAACACGTCAAGAAGGAATTCAAAATCCAATGTTTCGGACGCCAGTACACTGTTTTTTTTTTCTACTTTTTAAGGGCTCAAAACATGGTTCGAGTTATCGAGAGTAGAATTATACAGAAATGATCTGAGGGGAAATAAAACAGGAGCACCCAACGACAAGATAGTTCAAAAGCACTTAAACATAGCACTGTTAAACGTATTTTAGTATTTAAACGGTAGATATAGGCATATTTTTATTCCCTAAAAAATTTTTCATCTCTTCGGATTTCCTAGCTGAAAGTCTAGTGATCCGAAAATTACAGGGATCAAAACTTTCCTTTTCGAAAATTTCAGCCAGAAAAAAGGCTCCCGAAAATTCTAGGTGACCTTTTAAGGGTAAAAATCCCTTAAAAATGGGCAATTATACCATTTTTTAGATGTTCGAAAATCCTAGGAGAGGCAGGCAAGTAAGAAATTTTACAACAAATGTTCCGAAAATTCTAGATCTCAAATCGTCTTCCGAACAGACATTTTCCGAAAATTGTCGTTGGGTGCCCCCGATAAAAATTACTTCGAGTTAGCGGGAGGTTCGAGTTATCGAGGGGTCGAGTTACCGATGTATGACGGAAATCCAGGGGAAATCGATTTTGGTTCGAATTAGCGCGAGGTTCGAGTTAGCACGGGTTCGAGTTATCGGGAGTCAACTGTACCTTTTAATAGTAATTAGATGCCGAAATGACAGATTTCCCTACCCTTTCATTCACGTCAAGCCGTAAAACCCCTTTCCTTTTATATTGACGGGAATTACCCGAATACTGAAAAATAAAATGGTACCCCTTTCAAATGGAGCCTCCCCGTACAGTCGTCCCACGCAGGCAGCTTAGTTGAAAGCCACAAAAGTCAACCTTAATTACATGGCAACAGAGCTAGCCTAGCAGAGAGGGCCAGCTCGGATCATGAAGTCTGTTCTTTAAGGAACAATAGGACCATTGCACGATGACGATATGTGACTACAACTGCCAGCAATCATTTCGGTTTTGCTTTGCTATTTAAATTTGTCAATCCGGCTGAGGATTAAAGAACAAAAGCCTTCATTTGCCTGACAAGAAAACAACAAACTCAAGGATTCTGGTAGTTATAGTAAAATGACGTCATCGTGCAATTGTCCTATTTATGACTTGCTTTTTTCTTGTCATAGTAACGGATATTAGGCTTGCTGGTGGCAATGTCTCATATGCTGGCCGCGTGGAAGTTCAAATGGCAGGGATCTGGGGTACAGTTCGTAATCAAGGTTGGAACTTAACTGCCTCAAACGTGGTTTGCCGACATCTAGGCTACCAAGGAGCTGAGGCCGCCATATTGAACTCCGTGGAGAGATTTGGCAAGGGCGAAGGCCCTGTGTGGATATCGGGACTGAAATGCGAAGGACATGAAGAATCACTATTCAACTGCTCTTGGCCCAAAATAGCCGGTATTTACTGGGATCACGATAATGATGCTGGTGTCGAGTGTAAGTATAGAATTAAACCAAATAATTAGACGAGCTTGCTTAGCAGCGAGACTCTAAAAAGGCAAGCTTTTTTTTTTTCGTGTGTGCGCAAATGCAAGCGTTTCTTTCTTTCTTTTTTTTTTTCATGGGTGCGCACCAAAAGGGAAATCACGGTCCTAGGCGTTCCTAGCGGAGACCGTGGAAACTGGGGATAAGATTCGCGACGTGACCGACAACATATTCTGGCTGTTGGGGCGCCCTGCATGTTTGTGAAGAAAGCTTAGGAAAGATTAATGCGAAAGATATCGAACTTTTCCAGCACGGGTCGGTCCACGAATTCTATCGCTTGAAAGCGTTGATTACTTTGGAACAAGTGAATACTTCAGTGGTCGGAAAAAATAAGAATCTTAATGAGCAAGCCTTCGATGGTGAGGCTAACTGGTCGGGTGTTGTAAATTTTCATTGTATGCAAATGGTTCTTATGATGAGCATGCGGTTTGTTTTCTTCGATGATTGAAATGACGCGCAATGTTCATCACGTTCCTGCTCTTTGGCAATGATGTAATTTGTCTCGAATCGAGGCCCTTGATTGTCGTGTAATTATACACGCGTACTCAGTCAATTCAGAAGCAAACTTTTCAATACGATAAAAAGAGCAAATATCCTGAAGAATACTCTACCGTCGATAGGTAGAACAGGAAAGACTTTTAGCTTGGAAATCCCGTGACGTATAGAACTAATCGCCTCCTCGTTTCTTATCTCATCTCCAAGCAAGCTCGACTTAGAACTTTTAAGAGCGTTTTTGTTAAGTTTGTTTAATTTTTACAACTAGCGTACTTGTCAGTCTTTCTCTGGAGCTAATGAGAATGAGGCGAGCGAAAGAACGAAAAAAGAAACGGGAGGGGGGGGGGGGAGGATGGAACGGGGACGCAAATATTGAAGAACAGATTCTAGGAAAATGGCCGCCCCCCAGTACTTCCTAAACCTAACCAAACGTTCAATTGTTCTTGGGGTAATTCTTCACTCGTTCCCTTTTTTGAATCAATAGGGACCTTCCGATCCGCCACCACCG
>CALNXI010000149.1:400831-425518 GCA_942486025.1 Porites evermanni
TCTTTTTTTTTCCGTTTTTTGTGTTGTTGTTTTCTATAAATATATAGCTAAATAACTGTTACTTAATAAAGTGCAACAAACAGCAAGAAAAGTATTGTGTTTCCAGAGAAAATATCGTGCACCGCTTATTAAATATATGGATAAACAATCTGAATTTCTATTATTTCCTACAATTTACTGTGGGAAAACCAGAGTTGATAACCACTTGATCATTTTCTAAACAACGTTCCCACGAGTTCTTTCTATAGACTGATAGTAATTATTCTAGTACTTTCCAACATGTAAATAGGGCATTCAATGTCATTTTTGACTTCTTTTAAGTCTCACTGCCTAACTAATGCCAGTATCAACAGAATGTGGCGCAGCATTACTATCTTTTAGATACCCTAGTTTTAAACCTCTTCTAAACGACAACTGATACAATGATCCTGCTCTTTGTGTTCGCTGTATGTACTTCGCCATTCAAAGTGTGAGAAGAACTTTTAGAAACAGGTGGATTTACATATATTTTAACCTAAGAATTGTACACTATACAGTCAAAAAGTAGATGTGCCCGGGCTTCTAGTAAAAGACCTGATGCAGTTCGACTCTCTTAATAAGCGACCACCTCATGTAAGCGACCACTAAATTGTTGCATTTTGGTTGGTCGCTCTCGGGAGGCTCGACTGTATTTAGAGCTGATCGAACTCCATTCAATATTTTAATGTGCGGTGAATGCATCATCATCATCATCATCATCATCATTATCATTATCGTCATCATCATCATCATCATCATCAAAATGAATGATATTGAACTCTAGTTCCGTTTATCTTACGCAGGTCCTACTTATCTCGTATTTGAAGATGCAGAGCATGCAACTCTTTTGAATTTTCTTCAACAAAACAGTAAGAAAAATACGGATAGCTCTACAGCAACAGAGTGTACATTAACCAATGTGGAGAAACTTAGAATAGCTCTTGATGTGGCGAAAGGAATGAGACATTTAGTAGAAAGGAAGGTCAGTTGGAGATACGGGGAAGGGCAGAAAGTAATGTTTAACAGTAGTAAATATTATCTGCATTCAGAACTAAACTGGACTGGACTGTACTCTGGATTGGACTGGACTACGAGATAGTTGACAGCCTGGAGGGTGGGGGGGGGGTTGTTATTTTTGGTAGGGGGATTGTAAAGACTAGCAATTGTTGCAATTGGTGGAATCACTAAATAACGTACCGTAAAATTCCGAAAATAAGCCCCGGGGCTTATATTTTTCAAAGGCCCTTTTTGAGGCGCTTATTTTTGGAGGGGCTTATGTACGGAGGAAAATTTGCGTTTGAAAATCGATTGGGCTAGCCTTATAGTTGGAAGTAAATTTACCGTTTTTACTTTGTTTGACTTTGTATTTGAGGGTAATTTCCAAGTACAAGCCCCCGGGGGGCTTATATTTGGAGGGGCGATTTAACGGAGGGTTTTTTGCGTTACGAGTTGGGGGGCTTATATTTGGAGGGGCTTATACGTGGAAGGGCTTATTTTCGGAATTTTACGGTAATACAATAGATTGAATATTTAGTCAACAGCACCCACACCAAAACGCATGCGCAATACCTAATCAAGAGTAGTCCACACGACATGGAAAACGTCCGCCTTGTCATAGGCTCCCCTCTTTTTCTCTCTACTCTCCTTTTAACACATAGTGTACTACACATGCCGCACTGACAATAAATAGAGACCCATTGTTTACTGACATTGAACCTCACTCCTTTACAGAGGCCCGATGAGGCTGAGCGGTATGGCTGCTGTGCGAAGTAACCGCAGGCCCAAAGTCGAAAGATGCCTGTTGCCTTACTCAGCGGATTGTCCGCTCACGTTCAAATCCAGTGCCTTCTACTGTTAATTATTATAAGTGACAATAGGGCCATTTATACGAGGAAAAATAAGACGCGTCTTACATAGGACGCGTCGTGGACACGTCTTAAATAAGACGCAAACTTTCCGTATGAACGGCACATTTCGTCTAAAATAAGACGCGGCTTAGCTAAGACGCGTCTTATTTTAGAACAGCCCTTAACACCTGTTCTTAGGGTTAGGGTTAGACGCGTCTTAGCTAAGACGAGAAAAACTTCGTATAAATGACCTTCGCGTCATATATAAGACGCGAACGCATAGTACGCATGCGTTACTTTTTGGCGCGCCACGTTGGATTGCCGTTGCTACGGGCAACATTTACATGAAAACGAGTCAAGAACAGAAATAAGAGGCGAACCATTTATACGAGCTGTTCTTGTCTTAGATAAGACATGCTCGTATAAATAGTACAGTTCGCGTCTTATGTAAGATGCGTCTTATTTTTCCTCGTATAAATGGCCCTAATACCTGGAGGTCGTAAGTCCTGTCCAGATGGGGTTAAAAAAACTTGTAACAATCTCTCATCTGACACCTATCTGGGACTTTTCTTAGATTTACAATAGCCTCCTAAAAGTCTACTTCCGTTGTTTAACTGGTGCATTGGAGTTTATGAATTCTTCATTTTTCATCAATTGTCTTTCGCAGTGTGTTCATAAGGATCTTGCAGCACGCAGCGTTTGTTTGAACAAAAGTAGGGTCGCCAAGATAACAAACATAGGAAGCACAGGTCACACCAACGACGTGACATTTTATGAAGATATCTCATCGGTAAGTCTCTAATCTTAAGGTTCATTTGATGACATTATTTATGATAACATTTGTTAATAGCCCATTTTACAGTTCCAGGTGGAAACGACGCTGGAGTTGACCTTGATTTGATACAACCCTTCCTGCTTTTTGTGTAAATCATGTTGTTCTTATGTTAAATAGTATTTTTAAAGGATAATTTACATAAGAAAAGGAAGGAGGTTTGTATCAACAACAACAACATAAGCTTTATTTGCATGACTATAATTATGTAGTTACAGTATCGCAAAAGCTTTAACATAAAAAAAAACAATGTCAACATAAGCCTCACTTTCACTCATAGGCTGCGATACTAAGCTCACACTATAAAATGGTCTATTGGATGATGGCAAAACAAAAGATGATGTTAATGACGGTGCTACCAGTCCAACGCTAGTGATAGTTGAAGGGGGCTATTGTTTAAGTGTGGTTACGATAATTATGACGGTGCCTAAGCCTATAATGGCGTTGGTAATAATGCTAACACGATGGTATCGATCAAAAACAAGGATGACTAAGCTTGCTGCATACAAATAAAAATGTCTGTATCTGTCTGTTATTGTCTTGTAGGGAAAATTGTCAGCAGCAAAGTGGATGGCGCCAGAAACGTTAGAATCTATCATTTTCTCATCACAGAGCGATATGTAAGTATAAATATATTCTGCGAAGACTTACCAACACTTGTAATGAGTGTATATAAAAGCTTGAGAGTAGAATTTCGCCCTATGTAAGGGAATCCGGATTCCGGAATCCAGGAATTTTTTGCTTGTGGAATCCGGAATCCTGGGCTTTGGAATCCGGAATCCAACACTAGGAATCCGGAATCCTACTAAAGATTGGAATCCAGAATCCAACATTTCTCCAGATTGGATTGATCTACTCGCTCGAAAGAAAAACCATCTATGGAAAGCCTCCCCAGGGTATATGCCTCAACGTGATGACATACAGTGTAATATCGGCATATCTGGTGTCAAAACCATACTTCACGAGCTCCATATGAAAGGTCAAGGTCACGGTCAGCGAGGGAACCCTTGCTCATGAGCGGCTGGCAGGATCACAAAATTCGGGGGTTTTCGAGGGAATGCAGCGCAGCCTTTTTAAGGTATAAATTGGATTGTTGTGAATAGCTTCAACCTCTGGCTATGTTTGATTCTCTGTTGTTCACTCGCTTCGATGAACTTAAAAAATCAAAAGCGATTTGACCTGGCATAGCACCGGAAAAAAGTGCACCTGGGGTAAAACTTTTCTTGAACGTTCCTGGTCCTCCTGGTTCACAATTGAATATAAACGTCCACTTTCGACATTTTACCAAAAAAGAAAAAAAAAAATTCACAGTCTCCTAGTCCCTAATTTGGTCCTAGTAGTTTCGGTGAGAACAGTTTCATGGTTTCGATAATCTTTATTTGAGAAATAAGCTACAATCGGCGACAAAATTGTTGAGACATTGTACTTAACTAGGGTAACTTCGGAGAACAAAAGAATCCGCACCCCTCCCCTGTCCCCTCTATTCAAAGTTGGGGTGTTTGTTGTTTTCTATAGGTAGCTAGAACAAAGGCACAACATTGCACGGAGGGAATGGGGGAGGAAAGCAATATTTCCTCCTTTTGAAGTTAATAAAGCGTAAAAAAGCCCAGTTTTGGGCAAAGTGTCTCAACTCATTTTGTCGCCGATTGTAGCTACTGTCAGAACCATACCAATCAGCTATCACTGAAGTAATCACGTGCAAGGACGCGGTCGGTGTCTTTTTCATTCATCCCCGCCATTCGAGTGAAATCTCGCCACCTCATCGATGAGACGAGTTTGAAGTTTGTTGTCTGTTGGATTTTTCTTTTCTACGTTATTAAAAAAAATGGTTATGGTAAAGCACAAGCAAAACAAAAGGCTGAGAGAGAAACGTACGTGTAATACTGTGTTGTGAAATTTTATACCAATTTTTAGCTGACTAATAGATCTAAACGTGCCAAAGGGAAAGCTGCATGATTTTTCGTTTGTGTCGATCTGTGGACTGTAACGTGGCGGTAAGCAAGTCACAAACACGAACGAAAGATTGATTTTTTTTCTCAATCATAATTGAATGTGATATGAAGTTTACGTCGTCCGTGGATAAAATTTCGTATAAAGGAGCGCTATATGGTTGTAAAACGCTAAAAACGAGCCAACGCGTCAGAAACGCTCAAGTCTCTCTTGATCTCTTAGTCATCTCAAGACTCGGTCGAGGAACAGACGGATTTTTCATGTTTTCTTTCTCCAGTTGTGCTCCTGAATAGGCCTCGTTCACATTGAGGTCGCTTTTGGAAATTAGACCGATCTGGGATCAGTTTAGCCCGTTACTTTTTTTTGTTGTTTGAAATGGATCCTAGAGACCCTAGACCATCTCAGAGACCCAGATCTCTTATTAACGAAGCCGAAGGCAAGATCTGGTCAAATCCGATTATTGCCTGTCAGGAATGTGACAGGCGATGAAAGAGCGCATGCTCGAAATAAATCCTCAATTTTCGACGTGTTAAACAACGTATTTGATAGAGCCGTGAAGTTTTTTCGAACAAAACGTGGTTATACGCACATCTTAAGTATGACCCAACTAATTTTTTTGTTTTTGTTCTTTTCAACATCAAATTCAACGTGACAGTTACTTTGAATTTCATTATCATTGTGCTCGCTAAAACCTCAAAGGAGTACGCGTCAACTTCTACGCGAGAATTTTTTACCCTCTTTAAAAGTCTTTATTGACACGGAGAGAGAGTTTTAAAAAGTCTTAAAAGATAAGATAAAAATGGTTTTCCAAGTTTTATTGAGACGGAAAACTATTCCTTAGTGAACAGAACCAAAGACTTTAATTTGCAAAGAATGAATTGCACACGCCACAGCGTATGTTTATTTGGCCAGTTACTAATAAAACGAGAAACCAGGCGAAATGAGCCAAAACGACCAAAATGATCCACAACGATCAAAACTAATAGACAAACGATCCATAACGATCCAAAACAAGTTCCACTCTCCTACGAACGTCGGATTAAATAGGAAATATTTCACTGCTTTTTCATACCCGGAGCGAAGGATGATCTGTATGGTCTTTTTATACAAAAAAGACTTCAAAACAAAAGCATAACAGGCGAAATCTGGGCGTTGCATGCATTTTTCTATCAGCATGGCTGAAAATAGAGTTCACAAAAGTAGACTAAGTGAAAAATAGAGTCCTGAGGTCAGTCTCACTCTCTACCATAATCAATAACCAGCTATAATACATTTCTTCCCGCAATTTTGTAAATCGGAAAAGAAAACAAACTTCTTATGCCTTCTAACAACGTCTTTCAATATAGCAAGATTCGAACACGAAACAAAGTGCGAAGAAAAGCATTAAAACCGTAAAAAAAATGGAATCCAGCTCTTTCTGGAATCCGGAATCCACTGTGCTGGAATCCGGAATCCAGTACTCGGAATCCGGAATCCACAGCATGGAATCCAGAATCCAAGACTGTCCTGGATTCCCTTACATGGGGCGAAGAATTTGTCGAAATAAGCCACGTATTGCTAAGAGTTTTCAGTTGTTTATTCAAATTCCGCAAAGGGGAAGCCAATGTGATAACTGGCCAATCACAATGCCGGCGGGCAGCAGAAAATTCAGCGAGCCAATCACGCCTAGAAGCTGTAACTAGTTTCAAAGGAGCGCGGGAAACTTTTACATGTAGCCTGCGTCACTGAAGCGCGGGAAAACGCGAGTTAGCAAAAGCTACGATCGGTTTTGGACAGGTTTTGGTGTTGCTTCTGATTGGTTAAGAAAATGATTCGAGATTGTTCAGCCAATCACAAAACGCAGAAATAAAAAATCTGAGCAAATGTAAAATTAATTTCGACACTCACGTTGACCACTCTCTGAAACAGTGAATAATGGACTTTTTAAATAAAATGATAACTGACGGCAAGATAAGGTGAAGTGTGTGTGAGCTACGTGACAAACTTATATTGATTTTCTTTTGCTTGAAGTCTGTTTCAAGATACGCAATCTTTTGTTTTGTTTCAGCTGGTCATTTGGCGTTTTGCTGTGGGAGATAGAGACAGGCGGTAAGCCAAGCATTACAAGTGTTTCATCCGATAACGTATTTTTCATCCGATATAAATCAGTCGTATCAGTTTTAGGAAAACTGTGCATGCATTTTGATACTGCTTGACTGTTGTCTTTTAGGAGCAGTCCCTTATCCTGAGATTGAGACAGTAGATCTCTTACAAAGCCTCAAGTCCGGCTACAGAATGAAGAAACCCAATGGGTGCTCCGATGCTATGTAAGTGACCTCACACTTGACTCTGATCAAGGGCACTTCAGTGTTAAAGTCATAAGAGTGACCAACATCAATTTTCTCCTAACAACATCAGTGCATCATCAAGAGACAAGGTTTTGAGAAAGAATAAAATGATCCCCAAAGGAAAAATGCTTTCACTGATTTTTTTTAGCAATTTCTTTTAACTAATTCTTTAAGGAAATGTGCTGCAGCTCATCAGGAGAATTTGTTTATAGGTATTTGGTCTTGAGGGTTAAGAATCGGAAGACGTCAGAACAACTCAGAGTTGACTGCTTTTTGGACTCTCAGCTTTAAAGTATTTAATCTTCCTTTCGGAGGAGCTGCGTAATTATAAAGGCTTCCGCGATACCAGTGATTTCCAAATTTCAAATAGAAGTTTTGTCTTTTGGAGACTCAAGCTACGCTAATAACAGTAACCGAGTGAATCATTACCCGCCCCAGCTAACTTCAAGTAGAGATATAGTTACTACCGCAAATCATTTAATAGTTATCTTGTTAGTATAAAAGGTTGAGTGTATAGAGTACTAAAGTGTGACGTCATAAAAATGAAACTTCTGAAATTATGGGATTTGTCAGGATATTCTGAAAGAACCATGTCCAAGAGGCCTACTTGCCAAAAATCAGCATTTCGGGGCAAATTTTCTCTGAGATGGTAGCCCAGTTATGCTTAGAAAACTCCATACAAAACCTTCTAAATTTTTTGGGGGTCGACCCAAAAAAACAGAAGGGTTTGTATGGAGTTTTCGGTGTATAACCGGCTAACATTTCAGAGACAATTTGCCCCGAAATGCTCATTTTTGGTAAGCAGGCCTCTGGGACATTGTTCTTTCAGAATATCCTGACAAATCCCATAATTTCAGAAATTTCATTTTTATGACGTCATCACTTTAGTACTCTATAGTGTCTCATATTTATTTTTTCAACAGCTATGAATTGATGACCAAATGTTGGCAGGGTAATCCCAGCGAACGACCCAAGTTTAGTGAGCTGTGTATGGTGCTCGACACACTTGTTACTAGAGAAACGTCTTGCTAATATATAAAATACCTTCAACGTGGACAACAGAACACTAGCGATAACTCCCGGTGCAACTCAACTGCTATAAATTAACGATTTAATTTGCAATAAACCAACAAGCTCAACAAATGCATTCCACTAAATAAGCAGGATTTCATACAGAGACTACAGACTTTCTAAAAATTGTGAACTAATAGCGCTCGTTCGTCACTGATAACTTGTTTTGTCGATAGTGGACTCGAACTACGCTTAGCGTCGAAGCTTTTGATTATGATGCTAATCCTCGTTTGTTACTATTTCGCTTCCCTTCTTTATGTTGGTAAGGAAAGCTTTTTAAAGGTGCACACATACAGTCTCTGATCCTTTACGTTTTTCATGTTATTATATTATCATAATTATTCTTATAAATAATACTTATAGATAGTTACTGAAAGGCTAATGTTTTGTCAGTTTCATTGAAATAAATATCGAGAAGCAAAAAAGAAATTGCCGATTATTGATTATTCTCCTTCATGTTAAAATCGTCCTCCATGAACGGTTTTGCGCTACTGATGACTGAACCTATCTAGGCCCAGTAAACGGGCCGTTGAGTGACGTTATTTAGGCATTTTTAGAGATAAATGTATCCAGCGTTCCCATCATACTACCATCATGCTGCATGTGCTTCATATCACCCTCTTGTTTTTCTAGCTTTTTTTCAGCACCTTTCGCTGTTATTGTCAATAGGCCATTTCTGAGTTGCCTCAAGCCTCTGTTTCAAAGCGAGGCTAAGTGCGAAGCCATTGTTATGAATTTTTTTTTATTATTATTCTCATTCAAATAAAACTTATTTTCACAGCAGAGGTTTTCCCATTAGCCTCGTTTTGTAAGTGAGAGGTTTTGGAACTCGCGCGGTAATAGCGTATTTCTAAGTAAATCAAGCCGGTGTTTTTCTTCCCTGATGATATACTCTGATCGTTCGCCGGCTCATCATACATCGTTCCCCGCCTCATCTCTCTAACAAAAAGATGTGTGTGGAGCTTATGCGGGGAATTACTGAACCAGGGTACATCTCATCCTCGGCGGGTAGAAACGATAGCGGTACTTTTTTCTTACCTTGTTATGTATGTATTTTGTACCAAAGGCGTTTGCGTGGCGTTTGCGGGTGCGGTGTGGTGAGTTATGAGGAAACCTGGTGATCTATTATCCTAGGATAGGGGCGGTACTGGTAGTCGCTGCTGTTAAAGACTTTGCGCATGCGTAACATTTATTCCAACCTTGATCATTTGAATAAGCTCAGGCCGAACTAACTTTATCAATATTTAACAGACACTTTGGGGATTTTATTTTGAAATCTAATGTTGCCAAGTTTTCCCTGGCGAATGAAGTTGTGATTTGCACCATTTCTAGTTTTACGGTCAAACTGCTTAACAAATGAAAGATGAGGGGTGGAGTGCCTCAGGGATCTGTCCTCGGGCTTCTCTTATTTTCTACATAAACGCTTTCAATGCTTGAGTACCTTCAGTTAATTACTTGTACTCTATTTGCTGTGAGAGCAAGGCACTGGTTATCGTGCTGAGAATTTACAATTCCATAGTATGGCCTTGTCATACCGCATTTCAGTCATTTGGGTAAGCATTTTTATCATCCGAAAAAGATCATTGGGATAATGGTGTTCCCTAAATACATAGAGGATCCTAGGCCTTTCTCGTCCGGATTTCTGGGAAAAAGAGAGAAGGACTTATTCTTATCGCACTTCTCTTGTAATCTTCAGGGTCATCTGGCTTTAATTACCTTCAGCTATTTGGCATTAATTGTTAGTATCTGTTTCACGGGTTAAGTATGTACTGAAATCACTCTAACATAAATATTGCAGAGGTAAAATAACAAATTATGGAAAGTTCCGACTCGTTAAAATATTTAGAGGTCCTGGAGTAGAATTTTAGATAATCTTACTAAAGGACCTGAAAAGGATAAAATGTATATAAAAAATCTTCTACGGAATGTACGGAAAGAAAAAATTTATTCGTAAACGTTACCATTACTTTGACATTTTTTATTCCTCAACCAGATAGATTTAAAAGTTTTACGTCCATCTGCCGCCATTTTTCCGAGTCTTTTTTAGTTTGTTGGTTCTCGGCTTAGTGTGGAGTGACTTACTAGTAGTTTCCTAATAAAGCCCAGCAGAGCTTGCTTAGATCTCCTGCCATTCCATACCGCAAAAACGATTCGAATAATTAAAGTCACCGACCTTGTGTAGAATCAGGAGCCAATAAGAATGTGTATAATGAATATTTGACCCTTGAGGGAATGAACTTTTATTCGGTTGCTTTCAGTTTGATCATCAGAAGTAATAATGTTTTGTCTCCTTAGTTCCTCGTTTTGCTCTTCATCAATATTTTATTAAAATATTTACCAAATAATAATAGTGTCAATCAAAGTAATTCGACACCTTAAGCGTGCCGGCTCATTTCCATAGAAACGAACTCGAGAACTAATTGCTGCATGATACTCGAAGGTTGTATTATTTTGGAATCGAAAACATTACATTTTCGTCATTAGGAGCGTGTCTTTCTCGCGTTCCGGAAGAATGAGCGATGTAGAGGTAAGAAAAGACGTAATTGACAACATCAAATCGTGAATCCTTTGAGACTTTGATGTTCAAAGAAAGTTAATTGCTTATGAGCTTACGGTATTATTTAGGCAGCTTTCTAACTATTTGACTTTACACTGTAATCATCCATCGTATTGTTTCTTACCTTGAAAAGATGAGAAATAGCAAAGATACTAAAACGCAAGACCAGGATAAAGACGAAAAAGTCAACGACAAAGAACCTGGAATGCAACGAGAAGGATTTCGGCATGATGCGCCATCTGGTAAGATGCACTTGCGTTCAGTTTAAGCCTTTAAACTTATGATCACGCTTTGTCCGACAGATTGTTTCCAATCCTATTTTGATGGCAGAGTTCGCTTTTATTTTGAAGATTATCTCAAATTCTTCCGAGTTACTCAAAATATTCCCTCAAAATGATCTCCCTGTATAGATATTTAAGCTTGAGAGTGTTATATACATCACGCTAATTGTGCTAGGCGCCATTGTGTTAATTTGCTCGGTGGTGGTAAACCGCGGGGATCAAACTCACAGACACACGCCATTTCCTTCTTTTGCAGATTTTAGCAATTAATCAAAAGTGGCGAAGAGTAAAATTTATGCTATCTTTGAAAATAAGTTGAGTCAATTGTTTACTGAAACTCAGAGAAATATTTATTATAAGAGGCATCTTTAAATCTTCATTGGCTCGTCTCTTTCAATAATTGATGTTTCGTGACCGGAAGTGACGTTTACTGGAGTATTGTACAGTGGATTTGTGGGCTGAAAATTATAAACAGGTATTAAGTACCGCAATCTCAAAATATAGAAAAAATAGAAAAATCATATTTGATAGTGTGATTGCACTGCATAGATTTTGTATTACAGTTTACTTCAAGAGGTAACCTACTGATTATTCATCAGTAGCTTCAGAAAAGTCCACTTTGCTGCATCTAAACAAGTAAGACATACAATTAATGTAGCTCAATAAAAAAAGCTTAGTCAATAAAAATTGTCATTAAAAACAGAACTCTTTTTTATATTCAGAATGCTGGATATTGCATTTTTTAACTTCTTTATTGCACATTTTCTGGGATCTTGCAAATCACAGGAGATAAAGAGAGCAGTCCAAAAATTTCACAAAAGAAAAGAAAGGGAACCAGCTCTCAAGCTGCAAGCTCCAGGGCATCCACACACCTTGACAAGAAAACACAGCAAATGGTAGCAGAATTATACAGACTGAAGTGGCAGATGACTGCATTCAAACAGTCCATACAAAGACCCCCTGTGTAAGTGAATCTTCCACTGTCTGGTCCCTGCAGGGGAAGAAACCTGGTAAAGGGTGTGGTGGTAGGGGGAAGGGTGGTGACATGAATTATGAAAAAAAGGTAAAGTAGTTGTCAGGAGTTAAGGTTCAGTAGCATTGACATTAGTTGGCCAATGTACATGTATATATGAGGGGGTGTAAGGGTTTGCAGTGATGCGGTTTTGCTAGATTTTTGGTGCAGTTTTGCGAAAATTTTTATTTTAAGTTGCAGTATTGCGGTTTTACAATACCAAGTGTTTTGCAGTATTTTGAAATTTTCGGGTAATTTCAATGCGGTTTGCGGGTTTCTTATGTTATCCTGTGCTGTGTTTATAAGTGTTTCTGTGTGGTTTTGCAGTATTCATAACTAAACATGGTTCCAACTTGTATGAAACATATTTACCTAAAGCCTTGGCCTAGCGGCCTAGCTACCCATAACTCCAGTGTTAGCTCCCCCAAATTGTAACAAAAATATTAATACTGTCTCTCGACTCCAACAGGAGGCCATANAGAAAGGGAACCAGCTCTCAAGCTGCAAGCTCCAGGGCATCCACACACCTTGACAAGAAAACACAGCAAATGGTAGCAGAATTATACAGACTGAAGTGGCAGATGACTGCATTCAAACAGTCCATACAAAGACCCCCTGTGTAAGTGAATCTTCCACTGTCTGGTCCCTGCAGGGGAAGAAACCTGGTAAAGGGTGTGGTGGTAGGGGGAAGGGTGGTGACATGAATTATGAAAAAAAGGTAAAGTAGTTGTCAGGAGTTAAGGTTCAGTAGCATTGACATTAGTTGGCCAATGTACATGTATATATGAGGGGGTGTAAGGGTTTGCAGTGATGCGGTTTTGCTAGATTTTTGGTGCAGTTTTGCGAAAATTTTTATTTTAAGTTGCAGTATTGCGGTTTTACAATACCAAGTGTTTTGCAGTATTTTGAAATTTTCGGGTAATTTCAATGCGGTTTGCGGGTTTCTTATGTTATCCTGTGCTGTGTTTATAAGTGTTTCTGTGTGGTTTTGCAGTATTCATAACTAAACATGGTTCCAACTTGTATGAAACATATTTACCTAAAGCCTTGGCCTAGCGGCCTAGCTACCCATAACTCCAGTGTTAGCTCCCCCAAATTGTAACAAAAATATTAATACTGTCTCTCGACTCCAACAGGAGGCCATATACTCCAGATATCTTCAACAGCCTGTCACCTTATTATAATCAGTACCTGGTAGACTCTACAATTCAGGATCTGATGCAGGTTAGTATTTTTTATAAGGCTGCATAGATTCCAAAGCTAATCCATTAATAGGGCTGGGGGACTGCCATAATTTTTAAAGTCACCAGGATTCTCATCATCTTGCTTAGTAGTAGAAGGTGCAGATTTGGTGTCATTTTTTGCTGATAAATGTATTGTTTAGGGCAAGAGAGCATAATCTGAGTTATTTCTCTCTGGCTTAGGATTGTGCGACTTTAATATATATAAAAAAAGAACAAACCCTTTTTAACTCTGTGAGACTACGGTTTCCTTTAGGGGTCTAAGTAAGCCCATGCCATGCCCAGATTTGTTTCAGTAATCTCAGCTAGTATATGGGAGTCATCCCCTTCCCGAAACTTTAGTGTAAAAGGTGATTTAGAAGGACAAGTCAATGTTATATAATAATTATTAAAGTGACCTCAAATATAGCCTATTGACATTTTAAGGGTTTTTTATAGGAGCCAGAAGTAAGAATGCCCAGAGGGTATGGCCACAGACCTACAGCCCTTGGAATAGTGGGTAATTAGAGAAACAATTTCCTTTTTGCGAATTACACTCCCAGGCAATTGATTGGATTAGATGTTGATGTTGATGTTGTTGTAAAGCCCACACAATAATAATAATAATAATAATAATAATAATAATAATAATAATAATAATAATAATAATAGGCTTTCTTTAAAGAGGGTAAAACACTTAACAGTAGTGCTAAGACACTGATAACTCTGTGGCCCTCAAAACAAATTACAAGTATAGATTCTACAACTAAAAACTATAAAATATACCATTTTCAAAGATAATTTAGGATAAAATATAATAGATAATTTCTAAAAAGACATTATGACTAAGATAGATAAAAACAACAAAACAGAGATCATTGTCAACACAACAAAGATCATTGTCATAAATCAAAACAGTGAGTTCTTTTTCCAATTCAAGATACAACACAAGCCTGTTACCCCAAACTGTCAGTCCCCTCCACCCTTAAGTGGATTGAATGTCGTCCCCAAGAGTATAGAAAATTGACTTGATAAAGGAGAAAAAAAGGCTTCCAATGGATACTCCCAAGGTGGAATGAATGAGGAGAAGAGAAAGAAAATGGAATAATGAGGGTGTCATTCTGAGTGTCATTAAAGTGGGAAATGTGAATATCCCAGGGACTACCCCCACCTCCACCCTCAAATCTAAAATGTAAGGCATTGGTTTTGGTAATAAATATGTAAAAGTTTGTAAATGTCAGTTTTTTGAACTGAAATGTTTTCCTTTCAGACCCAGAAATCGCTTGGAGAATGGACAAGTAAGTAATAGTTTGTTTAATGGTAAATTCAGGGTTTGCCTCAAAAGGGTTCTCGTTAATATCCTGATTTATGTGGAAGTAGCTGGAACAATTTTCCATAACCGCCCGTGTGAAACGACATCCCTGGCCTGATGGCCTTGCAACAGAAGCTTTCCATCGACGTTTGGGTTTACGCGCGAGAGGCACGCGAAAGGAAACGCGCGTTCTTTCCCGGCTCGTTTCACTCCCTATTCGAAACGGAGAGCTTTCTCATAGGCTACCAAATCCCTTGTACATGTGACGTCATCAGTGTTAGTGGTCATAGATAACAGACACTCAATTAGTGCAGGATTTAAAGTTGGTGACCATGTTCTGCCATGCGCGATTTGGTCAATCAAGATAGGGATCAAGCGCGTAAGAAACCATAAGAACCGTGTAACCTTGGCTTGAAAATTAGCCTGCGAAAAGAGCCGTTTCTCCTCGCTCTTTGCCTCTGGGGACGTTTCGCGCGGAGGAACGTCCTTTATTCCTCGCGAAACGTCCTCAGCGGCGAAGAGCCAGGAGAAACGGCTGATTTCGCAGGCTACTTGAAAATTAGAGTAAAAATTCTAAAGGATCTCACCATTACTTCCTTAGACTGTTCACAGTTCACAACTTTTTCGTAAGATCGTCAGGATCGAGCGCCGGTACGGACGGCCAACTTGGTTTCATATGTACCCAGGGGGCGGGCATCGGGGTTTAAAGCGGTAGGGGGAGGGAGGCGAGAAAATTATTTCTCTCGCTTCCTCCCAAACAACCCCCCGCCCCCTAAGTGGTTTTGACACTCATTCAAGATTGCTGCCCTTAACGCAAAGCGCTCGATCTCGACGATCTTACGGAAAAATAGGGAGCTGTGAACAGTCTATTACTTCCTCAGCGTTCAGAACCCAATAAAAAAGGAATAATAATAATAATAATAATAATAATAATAATAATAATAATAATAATAATAAAACGAGGCAACTAGAAAAGCGAAAAACAAACAAACGAAGGCGAAAAAAAAGTATAAAGGTCAAGCTTACCTCTTTCGATATTTTGCCCTTTGCGCGTGAGGAAACTTAGGAAAATGTAATTTGCTCCCCTTTTCCGTTATAAACGAAGGCCAAGAGAAAGTGACAATAAAATAGCGTGACAAACTTTTAAAATGGAGTTTCTGAACCAGATTGAATCACCTGGGCCATTTTGAAAACTGCAATCTCTACGCAACAGAACGGAACTACCGAAATCCTTGTTCTGGGCTTCCACCTGTGTACTAGGATTTGAGCATGCACCATGATTGGCGTTTTAACATCTCAAGCTGCAAGCTCCAGGGCATCCACACACCTTGACAAGAAAACACAGCAAATGGTAGCAGAATTATACAGACTGAAGTGGCAGATGACTGCATTCAAACAGTCCATACAAAGACCCCCTGTGTAAGTCAATCTCCCACTGTCTGGTCTCTGCTGGGGAAGAAACCTGGTAAAGGGTGTGGTGGTAGGGGGGAAGGGTGGTGACATAAATATGAAAAAAAGGTAAAGTATAGTTGTCAGGAGTTAAGGCTCAGTTGCATTGACATTAGTTGGCCAATGTACATGTATATATGAGGGGGTGTAAGGGTTTGCAGTGATGCAGTTTTGCTAGATTTTTGGTGTAGTTTTGCAGAAATTTTTATTTTAAGTCGCAGTATTGCGGTTTTGCAATACTGAATGGTTTGCGGTATTTTAAAATTTTTGGGTAATTTCAATGTGGTTTGCGGTTTTCTTATGTTATTCTGTGCAGTGTTTATACATATTTCTGTGCAGTTTTGCAGTATTCATACCCCCTTACGCCCCCCTCATATATGGTCCCTTTCAGCTGAGAGGAAACTATTATTTTCCTGTCCACACAGGCTTTAGGTGGGTATCTATTAATTAACAAATGAATTAATACACCCCTTAATTGGACTAGCATTCCATTGAAAGAAGAAGGATCAAAGGTGTTGGAATTATAGGTTAATATACATAAATGAGTATTTATACAGCAAGATGTTAACTGTAGTGAGAACTGTTCAATATACATAACAAGTTTAAAGGTCCAAAAATTTTGACCGACATGACCAGCTGCAATGGTACCTTTTATAAGCATGTACATTAAGAGCTAGCAAACAGACGTTTCAGTTGACAAAAAAAAAGCAGTAGCAAGGGATGAACCTCTTAAAGGGAGCCTACAAGATTTTCCCTACCAGCTCCTAATCATGGTTCCAACTTGTATGAAACATGTTTACCTCAGGCCTTGGCCTAGTGGCCTAGCAGGCTAGCTATACCCATAACTCCACTGTTAGCTTCCCCAAATTGTAACAAAAACACTGTCTCTCGACTCCAACAGGAGGCCATATACTCCAGATATCTTCAACAGCCTGTCGCCTTATTATAATCAGTACCTGGTAGACTCTACAATTCAGGATCTGATGCAGGTTAGTATCTTTTATACAGCTGGATAAATTCCAAAGTTAATCTATTGATAGGGCTGGGGGACTCCCATTTTAAAGTCACTGGGATGCTCATCGTCTTGCTTAGTAGCAGAAGGTGCAGATTTTGGTGTCACTTTTTGCCCATAAATGTATTGTTTAGGACAAGAGATCATGATCCAAGTTAATTCTCTCTGGCCTAGGATTGTGCGACTATATATATATAAAAAAAGAACAAACCCTTTTTTACTCTATGTGAGACTAAGATCTCCTTTAGGGGTCCAAGTAAGCCCATGCCACGCTCGAATTTGTTTCAGTAATCCCAGCTGGTATATGGGAGTCATCCCCTTCCTGACAATTTAGTGTAAAAGGTGATTTGAAAGGACAAGTCAGTGTTACATAATAATTAAAGTGACCTCAAATATAGGCTATTGACCTTTTGAGGTTTTTTTTATAGGAGCCAGAAGTAAGAATGCCCAGAGGGTATGGCCACAGACCTACAGCCCTTGGAATAGTAGGTAATTAGAGAAACAATTTTCTTTTTGCAAATTACAGAGCCAATTGATGGGATTAGATATTCATGTAAAGCCCACACAACAGAGATCATTGTCATAAGTCAAAACAGTGAGTTCTTTTTCCAATTCAAGATACAACACAAGCTTGTTACCCGAAACTGTCAGTCGCCTCCACCCTTAAGTGGATTGAATGTCCTCCCAAAGAGTATAGAAAATTGACGTAGAGAAGGAGAAAAAAAGGCTTCCACTGGACACTCCCAAGGTGGAATAAATGAGGAGAAAGAAAGAAATGGAATAATGAGGGTGTCATCCCGAGTGTCACTCAAGTGGGAAATGCAAATATCCCAGTGACTACCCCCACGTCCACCCTCAAATCTAAAATGTAAGGCATTGGTTTTGGTAATAAATATGTAAAAGTTTGTAAATGTCAGTTTTTTGGATTGAAATGTTTTCCTTTCAGACCCAGAAATCGCTTGGAGAATGGACAAGTAAGTATAAATAATTTGTTTAATTGTAAATTCAGGGTTTGTCTCAAAAGGGTTCTCTTTTGTATTCTGTTTTATGTGGAAGTAGCCGGAACAATTTTCCATAACCACCCGTGTGAAACGACATCCCTGGCCTGATGGCCTGCAACAGAAGCATTCCATTGACGTTTTGTTTACGCGCGAGAGGCACGCGAAGGGAAACGCGCGTTCTTTCCCAGCTCGCTTCACTCGCCATTCGAAACGGGGACTTTCTCATAGGCTACCAAATCCCTTGTACATGTGACGTTATCAGTGTTAATGGTCATAGATAACAGACATTCAATTGGTGCAGGATTTAAAGTTGGTGACCATGTTCTGCCATGCGCGATTTGGTCAATCAGGATAGGGATCAAGCACGCAAGAAACCATAAGAACCATGTAACCTTGGCTTGAAAATTAGCCTTCGAAAAGAGCCGTTTCTCTTCGCTCTTTGCCTCTGGGGACGTTTCGCGCGGAGTAACGTCCTTTATTCCTCGCGAAACGTCCTCAGCGGCGAAGAGCCAGGAGAAACGGCTGATTACGCAGGCTACTTGAAAATTAGAGTAAAAATTCTAAAGGATCTCACCTTTACTTCCTTAGACTGTTCACAGTTCACAACTTTTTTGTAAGATCGTCAGGATCGAGCGCCGGTACGGACGGCCATCTTGGTTTCATATGTACCCAGGGGGCGGGCATCGGGGTTTAAAGCGGTAGGGGGGGGGGGGGGGGGGGAAAAAATTTTTTTTCTCCCTTCCCCCCAAAAAACCCCCCCCCCCCAAAGGGTTTTTGACCCTCCCCCAAATTTGCTGCCCTTAACGCAAAGCGCCCGTCTTAAACGGGAAAGGCAAACGTCTTTCAATATAGCAAGATTCGAACACGAAACAAAGTGCGAAGAAAAGCATTAAAACCGTAAAAAAAATGGAATCCAGCTCTTTCTGGAATCCGGAATCCACTGTGCTGGAATCCGGAATCCAGTACTCGGAATCCGGAATCCACAGCATGGAATCCAGAATCCAAGACTGTCCTGGATTCCCTTACATGGGGCGAAGAATTTGTCGAAATAAGCCACGTATTGCTAAGAGTTTTCAGTTGTTTATTCAAATTCCGCAAAGGGGAAGCCAATGTGATAACTGGCCAATCACAATGCCGGCGGGCAGCAGAAAATTCAGCGAGCCAATCACGCCTAGAAGCTGTAACTAGTTTCAAAGGAGCGCGGGAAACTTTTACATGTAGCCTGCGTCACTGAAGCGCGGGAAAACGCGAGTTAGCAAAAGCTACGATCGGTTTTGGACAGGTTTTGGTGTTGCTTCTGATTGGTTAAGAAAATGATTCGAGATTGTTCAGCCAATCACAAAACGCAGAAATAAAAAATCTGAGCAAATGTAAAATTAATTTCGACACTCACGTTGACCACTCTCTGAAACAGTGAATAATGGACTTTTTAAATAAAATGATAACTGACGGCAAGATAAGGTGAAGTGTGTGTGAGCTACGTGACAAACTTATATTGATTTTCTTTTGCTTGAAGTCTGTTTCAAGATACGCAATCTTTTGTTTTGTTTCAGCTGGTCATTTGGCGTTTTGCTGTGGGAGATAGAGACAGGCGGTAAGCCAAGCATTACAAGTGTTTCATCCGATAACGTATTTTTCATCCGATATAAATCAGTCGTATCAGTTTTAGGAAAACTGTGCATGCATTTTGATACTGCTTGACTGTTGTCTTTTAGGAGCAGTCCCTTATCCTGAGATTGAGACAGTAGATCTCTTACAAAGCCTCAAGTCCGGCTACAGAATGGAGAAACCCAATGGGTGCTCCGATGCTATGTAAGTGACCTCACACTTGACTCTGATCAAGGGCACTTCAGTGTTAAAGTCATAAGAGTGACCAACATCAATTTTCTCCTAACAACATCAGTGCATCATCAAGAGACAAGGTTTTGAGAAAGAATAAAATGATCCCCAAAGGAAAAATGCTTTCACTGATTTTTTTTAGCAATTTCTTTTAACTAATTTTTTAAGGAAATGTGCTGCAGCTCATCAGGAGAATTTGTTTATAGGTATTTGGTCTTGAGGGTTAAGAATCGGAAGACGTCAGAACAACTCAGAGTTGACTGCTTTTTGGACTCTCAGCTTTAAAGTATTTAATCTTCCTTTCGGAGGAGCTGCGTAATTATAAAGGCTTCCGCGATACCAGTGATTTCCAAATTTCAAATAGAAGTTTTGTCTTTTGGAGACTCAAGCTACGCTAATAACAGTAACCGAGTGAATCATTACCCGCCCCAGCTAACTTCAAGTAGAGATATAGTTACTACCGCAAATCATTTAATAGTCATCTTGTTAGTATAAAAGGTTGAGTGTATAGAGTACTAAAGTGTGACGTCATAAAAATGAAACTTCTGAAATTATGGGATTTGTCAGGATATTCTGAAAGAACCATGTCCAAGAGGCCTACTTGCCAAAAATCAGCATTTCGGGGCAAATTTTCTCTGAGATGGTAGCCCAGTTATGCTTAGAAAACTCCATACAAAACCTTCTAAATTTTTTGGGGGTCGACCCAAAAAAACAGAAGGGTTTGTATGGAGTTTTCGGTGTATAACCGGCTAACATTTCAGAGACAATTTGCCCCGAAATGCTCATTTTTGGTAAGCAGGCCTCTGGGACATTGTTCTTTCAGAATATCCTGACAAATCCCATAATTTCAGAAATTTCATTTTTATGACGTCATCACTTTAGTACTCTATAGTGTCTCATATTTATTTTTTCAACAGCTATGAATTGATGACCAAATGTTGGCAGGGTAATCCCAGCGAACGACCCAAGTTTAGTGAGCTGTGTATGGTGCTCGACACACTTGTTACTAGAGAAACGTCTTGCTAATATATAAAATACCTTCAACGTAGACAACAGAACACTAGCGATAACTCCCGGTGCAACTCAACTGCTATAAATTAACGATTTAATTTGCAATAAACCAAGAAGCTCAACAAATGCATTCCACTAAATAAGCAGGATTTCATACAGAGACTACAGACTTTCTAAAAATTGTGAACTAATAGCGCTCGTTCGTCACTGATAACTTGTTTTGTCGATAGTGGACTCGAACTACGCTTAGCGTCGAAGCTTTTGATTATGATGCTAATCCTCGTTTGTTACTATTTCGCTTCCCTTCTTTATGTTGGTAAGGAAAGCTTTTTAAAGGTGCACACATACAGTCTCTGATCCTTTACGTTTTTCATGTTATTATATTATCATAATTATTCTTATAAATAATACTTATAGATAGTTACTGAAAGGCTAATGTTTTGTCAGTTTCATTGAAATAAATATCGAGAAGCAAAAAAGAAATTGCCGATTATTGATTATTCTCCTTCATGTTAAAATCGTCCTCCATGAACGGTTTTGCGCTACTGATGACTGAACCTATCTAGGCCGAGTAAACGGGCCGTTGAGTGACGTTATTTAGGCATTTTTAGAGATAAATGTATCCAGCGTTCCCATCATACTACCATCACGCTGCATGTGCTTCATATCACCCTCTTGTTTTTCTAGCTTTTTTTCAGTACCTTTCGCTGTTATTGTCAATAGGCCATTTCTGAGTTGCCTCAAGCCTCTGTTTCAAAGCGAGGCTAAGTGCGAAGCCATTGCTATGAATTTTTTTTTATTATTATTCTCATTCAAATAAAACTTATTTTCACAGCAGAGGTTTTCCCATTAGCCTCGTTTTGTAAGTGAGAGGTTTTGGAACTCGCGCGGTAATAGCGTATTTCTAAGTAAATCAAGCCGGTGTTTTTCTTCCCTGATGATATACTCTGATCGTTCGCCGGCTCATCATACATCGTTCCCCGCCTCATCTCTCTAACAAAAAGATGTGTGTGGAGCTTATGCGGGGAATTACTGAACCAGGGTACATCTCATCCTCGGCGGGTAGAAACGATAGCGGTACTTTTTTCTTACCTTGTTATGTATGTATTTTGTACCAAAGGCGTTTGCGTGGCGTTTGCGGGTGCGGTGTGGTGAGTTATGAGGAAACCTGGTGATCTCTTATCCTAGGATAGGGGCGGTACTGGTAGTCGCTGCTGTTAAAGACTTTGCGCATGCGTAACATTTATTCCAACCTTGATCATTTGAATAAGCTCAGGCCGAACTAACTTTATCAATATTTAACAGACACTTTGGGGATTTTATTTTGAAATCTAATGTTGCCAAGTTTTCCCTGGCGAATGAAGTTGTGATTTGCACCATTTCTAGTTTTACGGTCAAACTGCTTAACAAATGAAAGATGAGGGGTGGAGTGCCTCAGGGATCTGTCCTCGGGCTTCTCTTATTTTCTACATAAACGCTTTCAATGCTTGAGTACCTTCAGTTAATTACTTGTACTCTATTTGCTGTGAGAGCAAGGCACTGGTTATCGTGCTGAGAATTTACAATTCCATAGTATGGCCTTGTCATACCGCATTTCAGTCATTTGGGTAAGCATTTTTATCATCCGAAAAAGATCATTGGGATAATGGTGTTCCCTAAATACATAGAGGATCCTAGGCCTTTCTCGTCCGGATTTCTGGGAAAAAGAGAGAAGGACTTATTCTTATCGCACTTCTCTTGTAATCTTCAGGGTCATCTGGCTTTAATTACCTTCAGCTATTTGGCATTAATTGTTAGTATCTGTTTCACGGGTTAAGTATGTACTGAAATCACTCTAACATAAATATTGCAGAGGTAAAATAACAAATTATGGAAAGTTCCGACTCGTTAAAATATTTAGAGGTCCTGGAGTAGAATTTTAGATAATCTTACTAAAGGACCTGAAAAGGATAAAATGTATATAAAAAATCTTCTACGGAATGTACAGAAAGAAAAAATTTATTCGTAAACGTTACCATTACTTTGACATTTTTTATTCCTCAACCAGATAGATTTAAAAGTTTTACGTCCATCTGCCGCCATTTTTCCGAGTCTTTTTTAGTTTGTTGGTTCTCGGCTTAGTGTGGAGTGACTTACTAGTAGTTTCCTAATAAAGCCCAGCAGAGCTTGCTTAGATCTCCTGCCATTCCATACCGCAAAAACGATTCGAATAATTAAAGTCACCGACCTTGTGTAGAATCAGGAGCCAATAAGAATGTGTATAATGAATATTTGACCCTTGAGGGAATGAACTTTTATTCGGTTGCTTTCAGTTTGATCATCAGAAGTAATAATGTTTTGTCTCCTTAGTTCCTCGTTTTGCTCTTCATCAATATTTTATTAAAATATTTACCAAATAATAATAGTGTCAATCAAAGTAATTCGACACCTTAAGCGTGCCGGCTCATTTCCATAGAAACGAACTCGAGAACTAATTGCTGCATGATACTCGAAGGTTGTATTATTTTGGAATCGAAAACATTACATTTTCGTCATTAGGAGCGTGTCTTTCTCGCGTTCCGGAAGAATGAGCGATGTAGAGGTAAGAAAAGACGTAATTGACAACATCAAATCGTGAATCCTTTGAGACTTTGATGTTCAAAGAAAGTTAATTGCTTATGAGCTTACGGTATTATTTAGGCAGCTTTCTAACTATTTGACTTTACACTGTAATCATCCATCGTATTGTTTCTTACCTTGAAAAGATGAGAAATAGCAAAGATACTAAAACGCAAGACCAGGATAAAGACGAAAAAGTCAACGACAAAGAACCTGGAATGCAACGAGAAGGATTTCGGCATGATTCGACATCTGGTAAGATGCACTTGTGTTCAGTTGAAGCTTTTAAACTTATGATCACGCTTTGTCTGACAGATTGTTTCCAGTCCTTTTTTGATAGTAAAGTTCGCTTTTATTTTGAATATTATTTAAAATTCTTCCGAGTTACTCAAAACATTCCCTCAAAATGATCTCCCTGCATAGATATTTAAGCCAGAGAGTGTTATATACATCACGCCAATTGTGCTAGGCGCCATTGCGCTAATTTGCTCGGTGTTGGTAAACCGCGGGGATCAAACTCACAGACACACGCCATTTCCTTTTTTTGCAGATTTTAGCAATTAATCAAAAGTGGCGAAGAGTAAAATTTATGTTATCTTTGAAAATAAGTTGAGTCAATTGTTTTCTGAAACTCAGAGAAATATTTATTATAAGAGACATCTTTAAATCTTCATTGGCTCGTCTCTTTCAATAATTGATGTTTCGTGACCGGAAGTGACGTTTGGTGGAGTATTGTAAAGTGGATTAAGTACCGCTATCTCAAAATATAGAAAAAATAGAAAGATCATATTTGATAGTGTGATTGTATTGCACAGATTTTATATTACAGGTTACTTCAAGAGGTAACCTACTGATTATTCGTCAGTAGCTTCAAAAAAAAAAAAAGCAATTTGCTGCATCTAATGCATCAGTCAATTCCAGCTGTGCCCAGCCCCCCTTCCAGGCTACTGCCGGGCATTTGCCTGCCTTGTCAGTTCTGGGGTGGGGCAATTGCAAATTTTGTGCTGCCTGAGGACTGGGCATTTGCCAACCCTGGGGCCACTCCTGAGCTTTTGATAAAAAAGCTTAGTCAATAAAAATTGTCATGAAAAACAGCACTCTTTTTGATGTTCAGAAAGCTGGATATTGCATTTTCTAACTTCTTGCTTACACATTTTCTGGGATCTTGCAAATCA
This sequence comes from Porites evermanni, assembly GCA_942486025.1. Lineage (NCBI taxonomy): Eukaryota > Metazoa > Cnidaria > Anthozoa > Scleractinia > Poritidae > Porites > Porites evermanni. The sequence continues at coordinate 425,344 of CALNXI010000149.1, forward strand.
CAGGTGAGCAAGAGAGCAGTCCAAAAATTTCACAAAAGAAAAGGAAGGGAACCAGCTCTCAAGCTGCAAGCTCCAGGGCATCCACACACCTTGACAAGAAAACACAGCAAATGGTAGCAGAATTATACAGACTGAAGTGGCAGATGACTGCATTCAAACAGTCCATACAAAGACC
>CALNXI010000150.1:0-10456 GCA_942486025.1 Porites evermanni
CCAGTTTGAAGTGCCTACTGCATTATGATTTTGTTACTTTTCTTGCAGGCATGTGCTCCAGATTTAAAAGAAAAGCTTGGTGATCTTGTTCCTTCTTATGAAATAATTGGATCGGTATCACAGTACATGGTTGACCAGCATGGGTTTAATCCTAACTGCAAAGTTGTGGCATTTACAGGTGATAATCCAGCTTCTTTGGCTGGGATGAGACTGAAGGAAGGAGATATTGCTGTCAGTCTGGGCACTAGTGACACACTGATGCTATGTTTCAAGACTCCCAAGCCTGCCCTTGAGGGGCACATATTTGTCAATCCAATTGAAGGTACTACTTGTACCATTTTGTTTCTTATCTGATAGCAGATCATCCTTGTTTTCACTTTTTACCTTTATCATTGAAGAAGTGGGTGGCAGCGTGCAAAGAAAGTAGTGTCTGATAGCCTGGGGCTAGTGGATTTTGCTATTGGGCTAGTGAACTTTGTTCTTAACTTGCCTGACAGGCAAGTGATGTCTTTTGAGGAACTCAAATTACAGAAGAACTGTGAAATCATTTCTGCTCATCAAAATGTTTTTGGGGCTAGTTGAAATGACGTTTGGGCTAGTATATTCTATCTTCAGCTTGCCCGAATGGCAAGCTTTAAAAATGACTTTCTTTGCATCCTGGGGTGAGGAGGGTGGTAAAATGAGTGCACCATTGACCTCATGTTTGTTACTGAAATGATAACCATTTCAAGATACTGAAGTAATAATTATGAGAATGAGTTTCCTTTTAATACCTTTGATAACATTTGAAGAAGCCAAGGAAATGGGGAAAGCCTTGGTTGACTCGATTTTGGAGGAACTAACTTTATTGTCAGCCTCAGTATCACATTTGGTGTCCCTTCTATCTCTACTGTTATTAAAACTAAGGCAGCCAGGTATATTTCTTATCTTCCTAACCTCTTAATTTATCATAATAATTAGAGGACATGTTTAATACTATTGTTATATTTTAATACTAGAAAATGGCTACATGGCCCTTCTTTGCTTCAAAAATGGCTCCCTTACTAGAGAGTCCATAAGGGACACATCAGCTGAAGGCTCTTGGGAGGCCTTTGAAAAGGCTCTTAAAAGAACAAGTCCTGGTAATGATGGTAAAATTGGTATTTACTTTGATGTAATGGAAATAACACCATTTGCTGTGGGAACCCATCGTTTTAATGAAAAGGATGAAAGAGTGGACTCCTTTGCAAAGGATGTAGAAGTCAGAGCACTTATTGAAGGACAGTTTATGGCCAAGAGAGCTCATGCAGAATCACTTGGGTACACGTTAGGTAAGAAAAAGAACTGGCAGATAGTGGCCTTCTTCTATTTTATCCTGGCTTTTTATCATTACCAGAGTCAAGAATATATTATTTTATTAAAAAGACTTGTTATGACATGCTATTACATCTTGCCATTTTGTGTCATGACTACTGAAATTACTAAAATGTAGGAATTTGGCTAAAATTTTATTTTATTTTTTGTAGGTCCAAGTACAAGCATCCTTGCTACCGGAGGTGCGTCATCAAATCTGGGCATACTTCAAGTGATAGCTGATGTGTTTAATGCTCCAGTCTATACTATCAAAGACACTGCCAATTCTGCATGCCTAGGATGTGCTTATCGTGCTAAACACGGTTTAGAGAGGGCAGAAAGGGGAGCATCTTTTATGGGTGTGGTCCAGGCTGCACCTCCTTACAGTTTGGTTGCAGAACCATGTGGCAATGCTCACGAAATCTATGATGCATTGACAGCTAGGTACAAGAAATTGGAAGAAAGTATTGTAGTTGATAGCCATCTACAATCTAAGAAAGCTAAACTGGAAAGCTGAAAGTATTTTTTAACCAAATAAATCTGGATTATCTGGTTTGTGCAATTCAATAACTGTCAAGGCAGAAAAATAATATATCTTGATAATGTACTCTCTGAAAGAGTGTGCAATCACCTTTGTTATTTTTTACTGTGAATTCACTTACCCCAGGGTAGGCTTGACAACATACTCAAGACTGGAGGCAGTACAGTAGATATAGAAAAAAATGACCAGTTTGCAATTATAAATTTAGTCTTTAAAGAACCACGTAAACTTATATCATTAGTATTTTATGGCATGACAAATTTTCATATCAAAGTGTACTAAAGAGAAGCTATATCATAAAATGGTATAAGTGTATGAATAAAACTGTTAAATGAGTCACTTTACAAATTATCTTTCAGTTTTTTTGACATTGCAGCAATGACATTACCTAAACAATAAGCAATTTGTTGCCATAAGTTTTCACATAGTAGCAGGTACTCTCTGGATTGCCGAAAATGACATTAGTGATTGAAGTTTTTCTATCAACCAAAGGAATTTATAAACAATTTATTAATTTTGGTCCTCATTAAGGCATGCATGAAAGATTCAAAGCATTTTAAATAATACAAGAGAAAGACAAACAGAGGGTAGTGTGTCTGTCTCTTTATAGTCCTTTAATATATTATTTTGTTGTGTTCACTTTTTTATTTGTCTCGTCATCCTGGCTAGGCGGCTGAGAAGGTGGAACAGGAAATAGTGCTGATCAAATCTTTCCTTAAAATTTTTATTAATCTAGGAAAAATACTTATTTCTGTGATATTTTTATATGAATAAAAGTGATCAAAATAAGGTTTGCCAGTCTGGTGCCGTTTAAAGCAGATAACACAATAATAGAAAGGTTTATATTCGAGAACGGGGACGACTATGAGTACAAGATTTGACTTAAAGTTTTTTGGTGTATCCTCACGAAATAGAAGCCCCAGGAAGCTTTATTGTCTTTTTTTACCCAAAAAGGTAAACACTGTTATCTTTTTTGAAGCAGGTTAAACCCTCTCCTGATTGCAAAATGATAAAACGTCCAACATTTTATAACTTGTTTTGACCACTACAACTTTCTGCCTAAAACTCATAGTAGAATGACAGCGACTATCACCTTTTCCCAACAAAATGATGCGGGTTAACATGTGAGGATTACAATAGTATGATTGAGAAAATATCGCACTTGCAGTTGTCCTCATCTTAGAATCTAAAGCTCTTTATTATGATTTCTACACAGGATTGCTGAAACATAAAAGAGAGTGCATGAAGTAGAGGTGTACATATTAACCCTTTAACCCTCAAGAGTGACCAACATCTATTTTCTCCTGGCAATATCCATAAATAATTAACAGAAAAGTTTATGAGAATAAATAAAATGATCACCTAAGGGGAAAATGCTTTGATCTTTGAACAAATTTTCTCAGCTGATGCTGTAAGGAAATGAATGGAGATCAGTTTGGAGAATTTGTATGCGGATATTGTATGTGGATATTGTGGCATATTTTTATGTGTTAGTAACTAAAACATTAGGTATATTATGGTGGCAGATTTTGCTAGCTTCCTGTAAGTACTTTTTCAGCTTTTACAGCTTTCTGATTTCATTGTTTCTCAATTTTCCATTCTCCTGTTGCAACATCAAACTTCAGCATGAAGATTGTACTTCCAAGCTTGCTAACCACATGCTTGATTGTTATCTCTGGTTCACCGTAATGACCTTGGAAGGCGAGAGTGACATCCACTGTTAAAGCATTTCCTTCTGATGGGCTCACGCGACTTGGGAACTTGACATAAAAGGGCTCTTTGGTAAGGTCATGTTCGGATCTGAGGGATGGTAGATCGACCTTTACACTTTTCATGAAAGAGTAAGGAGTTCTGGTTACAGGATCAAGTCCTTGAATTGTGAGTGACTCAGATGTAACTTCAATGTCAAGGCAGCGTTTTAGTTGGAACTGTGGAATTTCGAAGCCAAATCGCTTCATGATACCTTCCATTAAAGTGTCAATCCGGGCATGTATCTCCATTGCACAACATTTGTTGAGGGGAGTTTTTTGGAGGTTAACGATGACCACTCTTGCTCCTCGTCTGATCATACCATCAGGAATGTCAGCAGCAGGATACACTCTGAGGCTGGAGCCCAACACTATGCACAGGTCTGCCAACTCTGCATTCTCAAACCCTTTTTGAAGCTCATCTTCAGGTAGGTCTTCATTAAAGTTGATGATGGAGTCCACCAGGGGTCCTCCACACTTGGGGTTATCACAGCGCCGCCCAGTCAGGTGATCATGCACTGCACGAGAAGTGCGAGTCCTGAAATCCCTCATGTACTTCACTCCACATTTTAGACACTTTTCCATGTTAGTATTACCATGAAGCTCAGCCAGCAGTTTAGGATCAACTCCAGACCTCCGGTGCAAGCCATCGGTATTTTGGGACACAACAAATTTTATTAGACCCTCCTGTTGCAGTCGAAGGAGGGCCATGTGCGAGGGGGAGGGTACAGCTCCAAGAATAGACTTCGTCTTTTGTGGTTGTGATGGCAGTTGAACCCCCTTGGCTTTGCGTTCCCAGACTCCAGGTCCAGTTGGTAGCACAGTATTGATACCACTACGGAAATCTGGGATACCAGTACTCGTGCTGATTCCAGCACCGGTAAAAGCAATACAGTAGCGACTCTCTCGGATCCACTGAACCAACTGGTCAGTCTTCTCTGCCAGTACCTCCTCTGTATCAAAATACTCCTTCTTTTCAAATTCACTGGAGATGTTATTGTGAGGTTTTGGTTTGGGCTTGGGGCGTGTAGAATTCCTTGGTGGATTGGAGGCAGATTTAGAGCTTGCTGCTGCTTTGCCCTTAGATTTGCCTGCTGGCTTAGAATCTTTCTTTCCTGTTGTTGCTGTCTTATAATCATCCTCCAGTTCTCTTAGGTCCTTTTTGGCCTCCATGAACAGGGATTCAGCTTTGGTTGAACCAGTTGGGAACTTTGCAGCCATGATACACACTATCAAAACACATAAAAGAAAAATATTATGATAAGTTTTGATTCAATTTTTTCCTTGCACACCACTTCCCGCTTCTTTTTGCTGCTGCTGTTGTTGTTGTTGCTTTTTCATTCAGTCCCCAGGGGCCCGTTTCTCGAAAGTCCCGGTAACTTTTCGGGCCCGAAATCAAATATTCAAATCGAAATATAAAGAATAAGAGCGCGGGTCCTGGTTAGCAAACTGCTTCATTTTGTTTCACTAACTGATAGTTTTATCATGCTAGATGCAAAACTTTTGAAACCTCGATCTTTAATATAAACGTAGACGGCTTACCGGGCCCGTTAATTATCGGGACTTTCGAGAAACGGGCCCCTGAGCCCAAACCCCTTCGCGCCAAAAAGGCCCATTTCGCGCGCTTAGGGAATTTGAAACACGACAACTTTGTTGGGTTGCAGACATCATCACGTAAGAAAGTTTAAAAGGCGGAAAAGGGAATTCCAAAACCCTTAAAAAATCGGCTCTATCGTTGTCGATTGGACTAAGCAATTGCCTGTCCCAAGCCGGAATAGCTAGTATTTCTTCGATTGCATTGCTGAGAGGCTAAAAGAGTCGGAGAATTGATCGAGGTAAGCTTATGTAGATCCGAGTAAAAAGGCTTGATAGCTTGATAAACTAACGTGAAATTGTACTGGTTTTAACTGTGGAATACACATGCATTTTCTCCAAGATCGATCTTGAGAAAACCAAAACTTTCTCAAAGGAAAAAAGGGTATTCCTTGGTTACATCAAACCGTAGCCATAACCATGGAGACCAATGCCAACAAAAACATTATTAAAGATTTTGAAACTCAGAAAGCTTGGTCTATCGATCGCAAAGAGTGAAAAAAATTATTTTTGAGTGAAATATTTTTATCGAACTCGAAACCTTTGTAAATTAGCTACAATTAAATTAGGCTTAAGCCTACCTTTTTGCAGAAATGAATAGAAGTTTATCCGTTTGAGAACTGAAAATTGTCACCTCATCAAAATTGCTGTCCACGGAATAAATATTCAAGTCGGACAACGGGGGACTGGGGCTGGTAAGGGGCCATGGTCATCTTATGGTCATCATCTTTTCGGTTAGCAAGCTAGTTAGCCTGGAGTTAAGCCTGGGACTAGGCTCCTCAATGGGGGTAAAAGCAAACCTTGTCTCCAGGGCTAAGAAAAAATCGGCTTTGGTGAAAAAAATTGGGATAGAGAGCCAATAGGTAGTCTGGGGAGGGGAAAGGGTGGCAGAGCCGCCACCCTTTCCCCCTTGTTTGAGGGTCCTGGTTACTGGAAGTCCTTTCTTTTGCATCCTGGTCATTTTTTCTTGCAGTGCCCTTACCCAGGTAGGGGATTAGGGGTTAGGGAATAGGGAGCTGAATTTGCTTATATTTTATTCATTTATTTTCACCACAGGTAACCCAGGCTCTGTGATAGTACCAGTAAAATTGCGGTGTTTGTATGGAGTAAAAATACGATCCTAAAATTTGTAGGAAATACTAAATAAAAGTGCAGTAAGTTGTTGTTGTCCTTAATGCTCAAACAAATTTTTGTAATATCTGCAGTCCAAAAGGGACTCATCAGCAGAGGGCTCTTGGGAGGACCAGTCCTGGTAATGATGGTAATATTGGTATTTACTTTGATGTAATGGAAATAACACCATTTGCTGTGAGAACCCATCATTTTAATGAAAAGGATAAAAGAGAAGACTCGTTTCCAAAGGATGTAGAAGTTAATGCACTTATTATTATTTTATGGTATGACAAATTTTCATACCAAGTGAACTAAAGAGAAGCTGTATCATAAAATGGGATAAGTCTATGGATAAAGCTATTAAATTAGTCACTTTACATCTTTCAGTTTTTGCGACACTGTGCACAACAGTTATTAGTACTGAATATGTAGTTTGTTTTGCTTACTTAATAAGCGATTTGAAAACGATCATACCACTTCTAATTACCTAGACTTAACAAGTGGAACAGCTGAGATAAAGAAATTAGTAAAATTATGAACAAGTAACCAAAAACTAATGATAGTACTTAGATACAATCATTTAACTACCAGAGATAATACGGAATTGCCCTTTTTGTGGATCCACTAAATCAAACAGAAGACGAAGTTCACTTTCTTTTACATAATTATTGTTATAAATAATTAACTCTTTGATTAGGAATAATCTTTACAATAAAGTTAAGATTATTATTCTAAATTATTTTACCCAGTTACCTGTGAATGGTTTGATCAATGAACTGATGAACATATTACTATATATTAATTTACAATTCATAAAATTTTGCAATACTGTATAATGTGCTTGTATGGTCCTGCAAATAAAGGTTGTTGTTGTTGTTAATAGTTGCAGGTATTTTCCATATAACTACATAAAATGCCATTTGTGATTTGAAGTTTTTTATTATCAACCAAAGTAATTTGGACCAGAATTATTAATAAATTATTTATTAATAATTCTGGTCCAAATTAAAACATGCGTGCAAGATTCAAACCTTTTGGAAAAATAAGAGAGACAGACAAACAGAGGGTATTGTGTCTGTTTCTTTATAGTTCTTTATATTTTTCTTATTTACTTAATTTTTTTCCTCATCCTGGCTGCCTCACTGAGAGCATGGAACATTGAATGGGACTGATCAAATCTTTCAGGACTTTAAAATTTTTATTAATCCAAGAAAAAGACTTATTTCTGTGATTTTTTAATACAAATAAAAGTGATTTTGAATATGGTTTGCAAGCTAAAAATTCTAATACTGTTTAAAACACATAATACAATATTATTTCTACATGGAATTGCTGAAACCTAAAAGAGGGTCTGTGGAAGAAAGGAGTCCATATTAACCCTTTAAGCACCACGATCCACTTACAGATTCTCCACACTGATCTCCATATATTTCTTTTAAGAATAGTTGAGAGAATTTGTTTAAGATTAATTCTCCCTTTGAAAACCAATTTAGTATTTCTTTAGTATAATATTTCTTTACTCTTGGTCATCTGCTGATGATGTTAAGAGAAACTTGTGGAGTTTGCTTTCATTGCCCTTTGGTTTAATTATACAACACATTCTTTCTTATATATCTTATGTGTAAGCACAAATTTGATTTACAAGCTCTGATTAGCTAGCTGGAAGGGAACTACCCAGTGACAGATCTAGGGGGGGGGGGTGCAGGGGGTTCCACCCCCTCCTGAAATGACCTGCTGCTTTCTAATACAGCTAATATATTCTGCAAAAAATTCTATTGTATTGTTTGATATGTATTCTCAGCAATTCACATTATAATATTGCCTGGTCAAAAGCTTCCTCTTCGTATTTACTTTTATAATAATAAACAATTATTGGATGAGGTTTTTGTGATATCTGGAATAATCAAGGTCAAGGTAAGTGTTATCAGCCGAAGCCGAAGGCTGAGGCTGATAACACTAACCAAGACCTTGATTATTCCGGATATCACAAAAACCGAATCTAATAATTGCTTTATTATACTTTATCTTCAAGTAATTTCTCAATTCTTGCCAGTTACACTCTGCCCTCTTTGTTTTAATAATGTAAAGTTTTCAAAATACATCCTGATGCCACATAATAAATGCTGTAAAAATGACAACCGGGCAGCAGTTATTATTATGGTGTTTTATGTTTTACTAACCAATTAAACTATTAGTATGCCCTGCTGGGAGATTTTGCAAGCTTTCTGTAAGTACTTTTCCAGCTTTTACAGCTTTCTGCTTTCATTGTTTCTCAATTTCCCATTCTCCTGTTGCAACATCAAACTTCAGCATGAAGATTGTACTTCCAAGCTTACTAACCACATGCTTGATTGTTATCTCTGGTTCACCGTAATGACCTTGGAAGGCGAGAGTGACATCCACTGTTAAAGCATTTCCTTCTGATGGGCTCACATGTCTTGGGAACTTGACATAAAAGGGCTCTTTAGTGAGGTCATGTTCGGATCTGAGGGATGGTAGCTCGACCTTTACACTTTTCATGAAAGAGTAAGGAGTTTTGGTTACAGGATCAAGTCCTTGAATTGTGAGTGACTCAGATGTAACTTCAATGGCAAGGCAGCGTTTTAGTTGGAACTGTGGAATTTCCAAGCCAAATCGCTTCATGATACCTTCCATTAAAGTGTCAATCCTAGCATGTATCTCCATTGTACAACATTTGTTGAGGGGAGTTGTCTGGAGGTTTACTATGACCACTCTTGCTCCTCTTCTGATTATACCATCAGGAATGTCAGCAGCAGGATACACTCTAAGGCTGGAGCCCAACACTATGCACAGGTCTGCCAACTCTGCATTCTCAAACCCTTTTTGAAGCTCTTCTTCAGGTAGGTCTTCATTAAAGTTGATGATGGAGTCCACCAGGGGTCCTCCACACTTGGGATTATCACAGCGCCGCCCAGTCAGGTGATCATGCACTGCACGCGCCGTGCGAGTCCAGGAATCCCTCATGTACTTCACTCCACATTTCAAGCACTTTTCCATGTTAGTATTACCATGAAGCTCAGCTAACGTGGTAGGATCAACTCCAGACCTCCGATGTAAGCCATCGGTATTTTGGGACACGATAAACTTTATTAGACCTTCCCGTTGAAGTTGAAGAAGAGCCATGTGAGAGTGAGAGGGCACAGCTCCAAGAATTTTTTGTTGTGGTGGTGGTTGCATTCTTTTCTCTTTGCGCACCCAGACTCCAGGTCCAGTGGGCAACACAGTGTGCACTCCACTCCTGAAGTCTGGGATGCCTGTGCTCGTGCTGATCCCAGCCCCGGTGAAAACAATACAGTGGTGACTCTCTCGGATCCACTGAACCAACTGATCCGTCTTCTCTGTCAGTACTTCCTCGGTATCAAAATACTCCTTCTTTTCAAATTCACTAGAGAAGTTGTTGTATGGGTGAGGTTTCGGCCTTCGCTTGGGGCGTGTAGAATACCTGGCTGCCATGATTTTTATGCACTATAACACCACAAAAAAGAAAAATATCAAGTTGTATTTGTTTTGATTCAGTTTCCCTTTTCAAGACCACTTTTGTATTTTTATTTTTTACATAACAAAAAGCTGGAAAAGATCTACAGACCTTCTTGTTGATGCTGCTGTTCAGTCTTCAGTCGTTTTGGACTGAAAGCCTTTCAAAGAGTGTGAAGACTTGCCATGAGCAGTCTACATTTGCAATACTGATAATTTTTTTTCCTAAATATCTATTTCCACGAATTTATTGTGAAAAATTACTTAGTTCTGAATGAAAAACAAAGCAAATCAGGGTCGGAAAGTAGTGTCTTCTGTCTTAAACAGGGTAGCGAAATGAGAAGTTTGTCTTAAACAGGGTACCCAAATTTCCCTTGAGTGCCTCCGCAATGGGTTCGCAACACTGTCCAAGCCCCTTCGCGCCGAAGGCCCATTTCGCGCGCTTTTATAGGAAATTTGAAACACAAGATCTTTGTTTGTTTGCATAAAAAGAGGATTTAAAATTTGGCTCCATCGTTTAATATTCCTTGTGGAGTCAGAGTGGACCAAGCGACTGATAAAGAAGACAAGCCTATCCCTAACCAAACTACCATTCTGACAAGGTGAAAGAGCGGGAGCAGAAGGTATGTAGAAC
>CALNXI010000150.1:30402-45340 GCA_942486025.1 Porites evermanni
CCCCCCCCCCCCCCTTCCCCCATATTTTGCATAAGCATTGTTTTCAATTTCTCTTGGGACGGCTGTAATACCCAGGAGAATTGAATAACAAAGGTTATGCAAAATTTCTGGGGGCAAATAAACTGCATTATGGGAGATGTGCAAGGGGCGAATCGTTTTTGCCTGAGTTGTTTACAGCTATTTCGAGAAAGGTTTCGCAAAAAATGTGCATGCGACAATCCCAAAAGGTATTGGGATGCTGTCGAACCTACTTTTGTTGCTTTCCTTTAGCACTCGCAGATATGTCCACGTCCTCTCCTTCCATTCTTTCAAATTTCTTTGAAAAACAGTGAACTCAAAACCACCCACAATACCTTTCGGGGTTGTCGCGTGCACTTTATCCGACAACCTTTCTCGAAATAGCTGTGTGCATGTACTGCGTGGCACCCTTTCGACGTGTGCCACGCGGGCTGAGTGAAACCGTGACTTTTTGTGACAACATTTTGTATCATTATTCAAAAGACGATGTTGCGTGATGAAGGGGTCATGCCGGGGAATAATGCAGTTTGGCAAAATCGATTCAGAAATAAAACTCTACCTGGTTCCTGGCTCCTTTAAATCATTATCAGTCAAAATTGTAAACTTTAATTGTGGACTTGGGTAAATAATCTTCACTGACAACTAATTATATCTTACAGCCGCCATCTGAAAACATCAGAGTCAGCTAACCACGCTCTCTCAGTAATTAACCCGCATTTCGCAATATCGGAGGTTGCCAACAGACTTAATTTCAGATTTGGAATTTCCTCTAAACAGCAAGAAGAAATGATTAAAGAAACAGTGTTGTGACGAGAAATTATATGCAAATTAAAACTAAGTCGGTTGATTTCGATTTGCATAAGAATTTTTTTTCCAGGTTGTTATTAACTAAATTAAATTGGCTCCTTTTACAAGGTTTCCTTAATGATTGTCTAAATTGTTCGAGCCAACTTTCGTTTTATCGTCACTCCGACGCGAGATTGTTATTTTAATTTTTTCGTTGTACCATGCGCCCGTAGGCTGCTGCGTCACAAACTCGAAAAAGTTCTCGCCCTTATCTCATTAAAATTCCCTTTGATATCAAAAACGTACACACATAACAACTTCCTTGAAAGTTGTTTTGTCTCCTTTGGTTGTGAGTGAGGAACGCTCATTCGGTATTACTGCTTTTAAAACGTGGTAGATACTTCGTACTTCGAATTATGCTTTCTCCTACCTGCTCTCTTGCAAAATCTGCACAACTTCTCAGTTTTAAAAGATCAAAATGTGACGTGTAATTTGCTAGTAGTTATGAGCAGAGTTTAAATGATCACAATTGACACTCTTTTCTACGATTTGTCCTTCTCTCTCTTAAATAACGTCACGAGTGCCGTTCCACAAAATATTTAGTAATATGAAAATGCATCAGTTTGCTGTTGTCCAAAAATGCCCCGCACTAATGTCCACTGCCTTACCCCCTCCCCCTTAAACGCCCAGTTATCGTCATCCCGACGCGAGACTGTTATTATAATTTTTTCGTTGTACCATGCGCCCATAGGCTGCTACGTCACAAACTCGAAAAAGTTCTCGACCTTATCTCATTAAAATTATCTTTGATATCAAAAACGTACACATACAACAATTTCATTGAAAGTTGTTTTGTCTCCTTTGGCTGCGAGTAAGGAATTCTCATTCGGTACGCAATGAAATTTCCACCGGCAATTAGCACACCTCGCACCGGTTTGCACTTCTTGGCTGTGTCGTTAATATTGTGTGGTGTCACTTGGGTTCATATTTCTGCTATGGAAGATTCTTTGATTGGACAACAGCAGGAGGTAGATAGCAGCTCTAGTGCCCGAGAATCTGATGATAAACAATCTGTCCTGAATCGCGAGCGAAGAGCCGTAAGAAACAATGCAACCCACAAGCAAGACTTTGAAAAACGACTGAAGACCATGGAAGAAAGGCGAGTCACAGGACGCGTACCTTTGTTGTTCCGAAAGCTGATTGAATTTGGATTAAGACTTCAACCTGACTAAAATTTCAACCAAAGTCACATGTTTTATCGCGCTTTATACTGTTTCTTCTTTTTACGGCGAAACTTTTCGCGGAAGGAATTAGAGTCGCTTTTTTTATTAGGCAAGAAAAGAAGAAAAACGTGTGTTGCAAGGAAGCGAAAATCTTCGCGCCTTTCCCTTTTGGGCATCCATTTTTCTGTTATAATATTTTATCATGTATACCTGTACTATTCATATAATGTACATGTGTATTGCCCTACAAAGTAGATTAAACATGCAGGTCTCTAACCTACTTTAAGGTACCCTTAATATCCTTGACAGCTTTAACATTATTAATGCGTTCTTTGTTGCGTGTTTTATGTACTCGTACCACAATAACCTCTTTCCTCATACGTTTAACACCATCTTTAGTAATCGCCAAGTACACACATTTAATACTCGAAATGCTAATAACTACCCACCACATTTCTGTAGAACAAACATTAAACAGTTCACAATCCTCCATCTAGGACCTAGCCTATGAAACTCCCCTTCCCCATAATCTTACGGAACTGACAAGTTACTCTAGTTTCAAGACTTCATTTAAAAAATACCTTATCGAGAGAGCTCTAAATTAAACTCGCTTGACCATATGACAGCTTACATTAAATCATAATTAAGTATGAGGAGCCCAATTTCTACAAGCTATTTAGCTTCTAATGGGCTTCCTCGCCACTCTATCTATTACAAAAGTTAAGTCACTTAATATTACATTTAATTTTTTTGGACTATTTTTGAAGCTTTTCCCGCCCTTTAAATTTGCAGTCTTAGTAATAATGTATATATCTTTTTCCTTTTCTTTCTGTAATATTTATTCTATGTGGCAAATGTAAAATACATAAATAAAATATAAACCCTGTTCCTTCCAGTTGTTAAGAAAATGGGGACAGCGCAAAGAAGAGTCAGCAGGAAAAGCAGACTTCGCGCAGCACTCCACAATCTGAACGCCAGGAACAGGCTAGCTTTGAGGCGTTATTTTTCGCGAGAACTTTTTTCAATGGGTCTCTTATTTATCTTGTTAGGAACAAAAAAGGATATTGAGTTTATTGGGGGGCGTTTTTGTAGATTTTGGTTTTGATGTAGTCTAGTTAAACGCTCATGCAGCGCAAATTTTCGTGTGTTTCTTGTTGTTGCGGAAAGTCACTCACTTTTTTAACACCCTCACCGAAAATCTTTTCTCCTCTCTTGCAGGCATAATAAGAGTACAAGGCGATTGCAGGAAATAGAGAAGAGGTTTAATATACGGGTTTTGTCAGTTCGATCATTATGTGCATCTCTTTTTTATAACGTTCTAGAAAAAGCTTTAATTACATACGTTTATCCTTTATCCTTTGGAGAGACTGTATTTCTTATGAAGATTGATCATGAAAACAGTCTCGCTGATATAGCAAGCATTTCAGTGGCATTAAGAGCTGGTTCAGTGAAGGTTGTTTCGGGCATTGGGAATTGCGCACTGGGAAGCAAGGTAACCGGTCATTTCGCCCCGGTTACTTAGCCCCCTATTTTCGAGTCATTTAGCGCGCTTCAAATATAATATGCCTCGTTCTAGAGTAGGGGGCTAAGTAACCGGGCGAAATGACTTGGGGGCGAGATGACCGGTAACCGGAAGGAATTTTTTAGTAGTTACTCAAGAAAATCATCGCATGCACGAATGTCCAATTTCCATTGACCATTGCTTATGCCCAGGATCAATCTTGCTAGCAAATTGTTTTCGCAATTTTAACAAAAAAAATTTAAAGGAAACTAATATCAGAAATGTAGCAAATTCTGCAAAAATTACAAAAGTAAAAAGGATTTTGACTTTTGCAAAATATAGCAAGAATAGCAAGATTTCCAAATTTGACAAAATTCTCGACTTAGAAAGAGGGAAGGCCAAGAAGCGATTTGAGAAGCAAATACCGCAAAAATCGCAAGTAACGTCTATCAGTTTCTCCCACTGCTGGCTTAACATAACCTACTGCCTCAGCTAAAATTTCACTTTGGTTATTTCCTTGATCTTTCCCAGACTTGATGCCCTTCTGCGCATACCTCCTCGATCTGGAGACTTAATCGATTCTCTCATGCGTTACATTTTAGGTTGGTGTATTGTGGTGATTAATTATTGTAATGGCCAATCATTGCAGACAAAGGAAATTTCTAAAACAATTCAGCAATCTAAACGGGCAGCGAATGCCTAAAGGAGCTGTGCCGGGAAATTCAGCGCAAAGGACCTGGCCTCCAAAATTGAGCGAGCATTAAAACAGTGAAAACATTGACGAAAAGTTCCCTAAAAGAGGAATGGATGTGCAAATTGTCGAAAAAGAGGAAACTGACTGCAATATTGAGGGTTTTTGAGAACTGTTCATCCTGACCTTTTTCAGTCAAAGCAGGAGCCGATTCAAAGCTGTTGATTTCTGTTGTTTGTAACTTTGAATGTAAACCTTGGAAGACATATTTGTCACCACGGACAAAGGTTCCCACTTATTAAACTATATTTGACTCGATCATGGTGCAAAAATTGCGACAAATGAACATGTCTGCAACTGCCTCTTACCCAGAGATCCCTCTCTCTCGATAAAAATTTGCGCGCAAAGGAAGGCGGGAAAGAGAAAACTGCCAAGACGTCGCTTCTCCTCTCTTCTTTTACCTTCCCATGGTCCCTTGGGCTTCGTTACCAGTCACTCGCGTTTCGCGGTCGCCTTTGTGCGAAAAACGAAGCGCCTAAGGAGGAGGCAGTGTGTGCGACATGATTCCCGGAAACTGCCCACCTACCCCATCCCTGTAATCCTTTTTTTTCACTCTCTACTCTAGGACAGCGTGGTCAACATACAGGCAAGGAGAGAGTTGGACCACCTGGCCCTCCTGGATCACCTGGACCAACTGGATTGCCTGGACCATCAGGCCCCAAAGGCACATAATGAAATATTCTATCTTAAAAATAAAATAAAAATATCCTTAATAACTAAAAATAAATTTTTCACCAATCGCAATACAGTAACACCCTTTCCATATCCTCCCCTTAACAAAAAAGAAAACCAAGGCAAAAATGTGTGCAGAAAACACTTTGCTTTGCATACGTTAAAGATCAGATGGCAAAGACAGCAGACCAAAAAACGCTTAGACAAATGATACCGTTTAAAAACCCTAAGCTTCAGCACCATTTCTTTATAGGGGAACAGGGAAAACCTGGCACCAACAAGCCATTTCCAGGCCCTCCAGGTCCTAAGGGGGATCAAGGACCTGTTGGAAAGACTGGAGCCAAAGGACTTCAAGGACCTAAAGGGCAAAGGGGACAGGACGGGTCTGGCAGTTCAGGGGTGAAGTATAAGCGCTGGGGAAGGACCACATGTCCTAGCGGGGCACAGATAGTCTATAAAGGTAAACAAACAAAAAAACGCACTGAGTGCTAAGGACATAACCTTGAAAATTTGAAAGCGATACCCGTAAACAAGTTCCTATTCCCAATAATTCAAGCATCTGGTGATAGATCAATGTGTGATGCTGATACCTAAGCTGCAGATAAGAGCACTGGAACATTTTTCTCAAAAACCTTTATAACAAAAATTGTTGCATGAGGTTTTTGTGATAGTGTAATCTCCGGAATCAGTGATCCAGGTCGAGGTGAAAAAAAAAAACCAAACAAACAAAATTACAAACACATCGTCGAACGGAACACAGTTTAACATCGCTCTTGGAACTCATACATTACTATCAGATAACTAATTAATCTGTCGTTTGCGCGGATTTCCAAAATCTACTGTAGGCCCTTAGCTAGTGAAAGACAGATAGCGAGTACAAGGCATAATAATGTGACTAAATGATCTTACTTGATTATTCTCCGTTTGCTTCATACAGGTATAATGGGTGGAGAGCATTACAATCACTATGGAGGTGGTGCAAACTACCTTTGCCTTCCACATAATCCAAAGTATGACAGATACAAAAATGGCGTCCAGGGTGGGGGATATATGTACGGCACTGAATATGAAGTAAGTTCGCTCGTTGGCACTGTTTTCAAAAGAAATATCCACAATCATGAAGCTCCCTGTGTTGTCTGCTTTGTCAAGTCACGTGGCTCAATGCTAATGATGCCCGCCAGGAATGACTGTCCGTCTGGATGGACCGAAGAGTATCATGGGTACCTGATGACTGAAGACCGCAGTCACAGGCATTCAAGAGATTTCATCTGCCTTGACAGGGACCCAGAATATGTTCCTGGAAGCCAAGCAAACAGAAATGGTGCTTTGCTGTACCCTGTGGAGGGTAGATGCGGCTCGCTACCGTGTCTTCCTTATGTTGAAGGTCGAGAGTTGACATGCGCTGTGTGCACCAAGTGAAGCCCCTCGTGAAATAAAAGTTAATAAACAGTAATTTCATGAACTCTCATTCTCTTTCTTCGTGTGCAAGTCTTATCATTAATTTTAAAAGGGCATGGCCAATGTGGATAAGAATTAATTTCTGTGCTTGAAAGAACACATTTATGGTTCAGTTCTAAATCCTGTATTGTTTTTAAATGCGTATTTAAAAATACTCGTACCCTCGACGTTCCTAAAAAATTCGAACCTAATGTAACTTTTCTTCACTTTTTAAACATTGTAATTTTATGTCCGATTTTTCAAACTTCTAGTTATTTTGAACCGATTTGGTTAGGAAAATCGGGGTTTTTACTGAATACCGTAAAGTGTTCTGTTAGGCTGAATTTCAGACGTAAAACCGTCCCCTCGAGTCGTACACTCCCGAGAGAGACGGCATCTTTCTCGGGAGTGGGCGATTCGAGTAAGGCTGGAATTCAGATCGGGCTAGTGTCCTGCTTTTTGTGCTTTATTTGGGAGGGCACAACTTTTTTGGGGGGGGGGGGGGCAGGGGGTCAGCGTATGAAAAGCCCTATTTAAAAGGACCCAAAAAGATCCAACGTAGCGTTGTTGGGACCCGTTTGAGCACCTTTATGGGCAGTGTAGGATGTTTTCAGATCAGATCATGATTCACCGTGTTCAAGCTGTTTTATTTAGTTTTATCCAACATGTTTCCCTGTGCTACAGATCACGACGCCGGCACATATTACCCACATTTGAAAAAAAGCGCAGGTTTGAAGCATGAGTCTTTTCGGCGGTGACCCTCTTGCCCGAGAGTAAGATCTCCTGGTTTCTTGAAGCTTCTGAAAGCGTAGTGGTACAAGTATACTCCAATTGCATAGACATCAAAAGTCATATAGACCTTTTTCTTCTAAAGAAAAAATAATTCATTTAAAACCTTGTAATAACAGCTTGTGCTAGGAGCGATGGGTGATGGGCTCCTACTTATGAACGATCTCGGGGTTGCGAAGACTGGCGCTATTCCTGCCGTTTTCTGACCTATATGTCAATTATCCTGTCGACTGACTGCCGATTCGTCTGACGAAAGGCCGGACCGCTTCTCCAACTCCCTAATTTCGTACCCAGATCTCCCACGGCCAGGGGAAAGTTCAAGAAAGAGTACGGTGGCCAATCAGATCCCCACATCGGCCAATCATAAAACTGCCGAAAACGACGCTACAGTGATATTACTGCTATATTAAAGAGCACTCAATGCAGATTGATGTTTACGAAGCTATTCAGCTTACTGTTATTGTACTTTTCTCCATCTTGCTTCGGAGAAACATCTTAGGTCCTCAAACGCTGGAGAAACGATAAACAGGATGAAGCTTGGAGCTCAAAATTTTTCTCGCGCGCGCGAAGCGCGAGCGGGACAGTGGGACCGGAAATGAGACGGAAGGACTTTAACAGACGGCCTATCCGAGCTAGCGAAAAAGCTGTTTATTTCGAGAAACTTTCTGTCATCATCAACGCTTAACACATGAGGATGCTTTGTCGCGATTTTACAAATTTTGTCCCAGAGGGGACAATCTTCAAAGGCGCCGTGGACAACATTTGTCCTGGGTAAAAAACTGGACAAAATCCGCTAAATAAACAAAAATGTGTTTTTCCTGTCAATTATTTGTCGTAAAGCCATTATTCCTCCATTAACAAATGCGAATGTTGTCAGATGTAACGGCCTAGTTTCCAGCGCGGATAAATGTTTTCCAAACAAAAATTGTGACGATACAATTTTTGGTTAATAGACGTTTCAAAGAGAACTCCGATTTTGTCTGCTAGGAAGGCCCAAAGTCTAAATGTAGCTGTAAATAACAACAATATTGCCTCTTGTAAATCCCAAGAGAAATTGGAAACAATGCTTATGCAAAACGTTTTCTTTTTTTTTTGGTGGGGGGGAGGGCGGGGGGGTAAACAAGGTGTATTATGGGAATGTGAAAATAGCGAATAACGTAGAAAGGGTTGTATCAAAACTAGGTCAACTGCAGCCACGCTTCACGTCGGTAACACGTAACAGACAAACCTGAGGCCGACTCATTATTTCAATATGCAGCATCCAGAATCCCCTAATCCTTTACACCTCAAAAGTGGTCTGAAAAAATTTTATTTTGTCTTGTTTTTCAACCCACTTCTCGCTTGATGTCCCACAAAATCTCGTCCGTGTTTGAACATTCTAAGCCCGCAAAAACAACCGTTTTCTCTCGCTCCTCGCCGCCGGGGATGTTTCGTGAGGAGAAACGTCTGTTGTACTCTTTTTTCGCAGGCTAGGACATATTAGGGCCATTTATACGAGGAAAAATAAGACGCGCCTTAAAGAAGACAAGAACAGCTCGTATAAATGGTTGGCGTCTTATTTC
This sequence comes from Porites evermanni, assembly GCA_942486025.1. Lineage (NCBI taxonomy): Eukaryota > Metazoa > Cnidaria > Anthozoa > Scleractinia > Poritidae > Porites > Porites evermanni. Next base: position 39,142 of record CALNXI010000150.1, read on the forward strand.
TGTTCTTGACTCGTTTTCATGTGAATGTTGCCCGTAGCAACGCCAATCTAACGTGGCACGCCAAAAATTAACGCAAGCGTACTATGCGTTAAGACGCGAAGGTCATTTATACGAAGTTTTTCTTGTCTTAGCTAAGACGCGTCTTATCTAAGAGCAGGTGTTAAGGGCTGTTCTAAAATAAGACGCGTCTTAGCTAAGCCGCGTCTTATTTTAGACGAAATGTGCCGTTTATACGGAAAGTTCGCGTCTTATTTAAGGCATGGGTCGCACTTGGCAAAGTTTTGAAAAAATTTGTTTACCTTGCGGTAGAAATCTGTCATCAGGAGACATTGCCAAGTGCGACCCCAAGTTTTCCGCTTGGAAAAAAACTTTGCGAAACAGAAAAACATCAAAGATGCCGAAGTGCTTGGGTGGGGCAGGCAGATTTTGGAAAACTCTAGCTAAACAATAGGAATCACGGCGGTAAGTGTCAGCACTTGTCAGCGAAACGTGACCAATTTGAAACACGATCAATTTGAATCAATCGTTGAAATTTTCTGACCTTCGCGTTTTTGTGGATGGACGAGGCTACCACTAATTTTCGCCATTTTAACGTTTTTGCGAAAACTTTCTACGGGCGAGCAATTCATAAGCTTCTAATCCTTCGCTATTTCAACGTTTTTACGGGAACTCTCTACAGGCGAGCCAATTATAGTCTACCCAGGCACCGTCACAGGTTTGTTATTCTGCGAGCTAAATGAAGTCTTTGCAGCCAAGCACTTTATTTTCTTTATTTCTCCCATCCTCCTGAAACTGGGAAAGGAGGAAAACGATCCTACGCCAAATGATCGGACTGCGAAGAGATAATGTTCTCTGGTATCTGGCCTACTTTAGTTCTCAATGTGTCAAAACAGCGACAATTAACTCCCACTAGTAAATACTAGTGCGACCCTCCTCAATTTGACTAAAAGTTTTTTTTTTTCGGTTGCGGTTTCGAATTTTCGTGGTTTTTTAGCCGGCAAAGATGAAAACTTTTCCCAAGTGCGACCTATGCCTAAGACGCGTCCTATGTAAGACGCGTCTTATTTTTTCTCGTATAAATGGCCCTATTATGTCCAGCTTTTAAATCATCAATGACTAAGAATTTAAATCTGCCCTAAGCAAGATCAGATCATATAGACTTCCTCACATGCTCCTTCCCTGAAATTAACGTGTTGCATGTATTTAAATGAAGGAAGTGAAGTTTAAAATAATGAAGATGTCCGTCCACACTTATTTTTTGTTACTTATTTAAGCAAAACGGTTATCCCGTCATGCGTCCATACGGGCAAACAGAAAGACTTTTATTAGTTAATGAATAAATAACAGCTGAAATAACACACTGTAAAAGGACGAAAAGGAGAAAATAAATAAGTAATGAATTAAATATGGAAATATTTTAACAAGTAGATTAACGATTTTTAGTCCAAAAACCGAATTTCAACCATTGCCGTTATCTTCAAAGGCCAATCAAAGCAATGACAGAAATGACAGTTCCGAAATAGTTAATATCATAAGGTCAGATCTCACTACAGGTTAACAGCATTTTTTAGAAAAGCATGTAAAGGCTGTTAACTAATTTATTCTGAAACTTGCAAAAACGTCCCCTTACTAACGAAATCCACAGCCACGTTGCTGCAAAGACAGGCTTGAAGGCATCTTTAAGTACTGTGAGCTGAGGATGACTCAGCAGTAGTAGAAAATAATCACGATTTGACAAAAACTGCAGTTATGCTGTTGTCAGAGTAACATGAGTTATTTCTGCCTTGGACCACAACCTCATTGGCATTCCCCAAAAATGAACCCCACTGGAAACATACACGTATGATCCAGATTTGTGCTGGTAAAGCCCCGCAAAGAATGGTTCGGCAACAAGATGAAACAGATGTATTGGAAATAACTGTCCTCCATGTGTGTGACCAGTTAAAACAAGATCAACATGATAATCATCCAAAGCCAGTTTTGCAACTTTTGGTCTGTGAGCAAGTAAAACTGTTGGGGTACCATGATTCACTCCTGTCAGTGCCTTGCCTATGTCGGTGCCGTGATCCCCAGATCTAAAGTAATGAAAAGTGCAATCATTTCATTTTTCAAATACATAAAGGATCCAGGCACCGATCCAGACCTGCTTCCACCATTTTAAGAAAATTGGTCGGATTTTTCATAATAAATATATTTGTAATAATCAAAAACACTTTCCAAGTTGAAATCTGACCAATATCCTTTGTGAATGACTCAGAAACCCGGGAAAGGGGACTTACAGGAAAAATTTCCTGGGGAGCCTGATCCCAAACCGCCCTAGAAGTTTGCGCCTTTGACGCTTGTTTAGGAAATCAGTCAGTATTTATCTTAGATACCCGCCTGGGATCACGAGGAGCTACTATAGGATCATGAAGGGCCCATGTTGAATAGCTGTCTGTTAGAGAAGAAATGCATTTGAATAGTTCAGTCCGCTGTTTAGAAACATGTATGCAAACAACTTCATGTGAAATGGTATGGTTAGATCCAGCTTGGGAGCTTGTACAGTAAACTACTGCTTATAAGTCCCCCTCCCCACACTAATAAGCTCCCCAGTCATAGGCCCATCTCCCTATAAACAAGAAAATACATGCAATCATATGCCCCCCATATACAAGCCCTTCTGTAGCTTGTATTGAAATGAGTTTGATTTCATATGGTGTTTGAAACTTAATTAAAGACTAGTAAATGCTGAACGTATTTTGATCAGCACTTCTATGATCGTTAAGTGCTTTTTTGTTCTGGTTAAGAGCCCCCATCGGATTTAAGCCCATCCATTTATAAGCCCTAATAAGACCCCTTATAAAGGTGTATAAGCCCAGGGCTTATACTCTACGTTACTCAAAATTGAGCCACAAGAAGGGGCGGGGGGTGGGGTGGTTGGGGCGGTTGGGAAGCACTTATTTTGCTAGTTTAGCCAAGGATTAGCCGATTAGGTGCTTAATTGGGAGATGGCACTAAATACAGAGCACGGTGCAAATTCTTATTCACGGAAACAAAGCAGTATGAAGCAAAATGACCCTTTCACCTAGTGTTCATCTTTCCTTTATCATTTTTATCATAAATTAACATAGTTTTGCTTTTGAAAGGTGGCCTGAATAGCAAGCGTTTCCACTCAAGTTACAGTTGAACCTCTCTACAGCAGCCACCTTGAGGACAGCAGAAAGTGGCCATTGTAAAGAGGTAGTTGTTGGTGGAGGTTCGACTGTAATGCAAAAAATTTGTAGCGCAAGGCGGCAACAAAATGGAAGAAGGGGGAGGGTAGAAGAGGAAATCGTTTTCAGTCAACACTTCCACACCACCCGAAAAACAGGCTGCATTAGTGGCATCAGTATTGTGGGACTTGTGGACAAGCATTTCCTCTTCTCCCATCACCCTTTATCCCACTTTTTAGGTACCCTTTTAAATTTTCTCGACAAACTTGTGTGAAAACACTTGCCATGTATGCAGGTTATTTGAAATGCTGAATTGTGCTTGTTATGACTGAGAACAACTTACCTGAGAAAACCACCCTCAGTATCATCCACCCCAGCAAGACAAAGTTCAACTTGTGGTTTGTTTGGATGCGTTAAAAGAACATGAGAATTACGGAGGGGAGTCACGCCAAGATATTCCAACTCCTTCATCCAGCCATCAATGTCACCAGTATAGTAATCATGGTTTCCTATAAAAAGAATAAACTATTAAGATTACTGCACTAGAATAGACCATTTCACATCTTTTTTTCAAAGTTTTGATAAATACAAGTTAACGAATAGCCATTAACATTGTTGGAAAGAGCACCTTAAAAATTAAGAAACTTACCAAGTTTAAAGATGATATGTTAAAAGCGAGCAAAGATGTTGCTCCACAAAGTCGCAAAATTTTACAGATGTGTGTCTAGTTGGGGCATAAACTTGCCCCCCACCATACAAATGTCTGTAAACTTCTGCGACTTTGATCAGTTATATTTTGCTTTGTACAACTTATGGCAAACAAAACAAGAAACAATAAACAATATCTTCATTAGTTTTCAACACACCACGTTCAAACTTGACATCTTAAGGCGTTCTTTTTAGCTGCGCTGACAGATTTTTGTTAACTGGTTGCAGTCAAAACTTGAAAAAAAACATGGAAGGGTCAGCTGTCTAGGGAAATGAAGTATGTTTTCAATACATTGGTGGTAGCATGTATTTGTTCATCAGATTGAAAGGAAGCTTTATAATATTTTCTTTATTTCTCCCATCCTCCTGAAACTGGGAAAGGAGGAAAACGATCCTACGCCAAATGATCGGACTGCGAAGAGATAATGTTCTCTGGTATCTGGCCTACTTTAGTTCTCAATGTGTCAAAACAGCGACAATTAACTCCCACTAGTAAATACTAGTGCGACCCTCCTCAATTTGACTAAAAGTTTTTTTTTTTCGGTTGCGGTTTCGAATTTTCGTGGTTTTTTAGCCGGCAAAGATGAAAACTTTTCCCAAGTGCGACCTATGCCTAAGACGCGTCCTATGTAAGACGCGTCTTATTTTTTCTCGTATAAATGGCCCTATTATGTCCAGCTTTTAAATCATCAATGACTAAGAATTTAAATCTGCCCTAAGCAAGATCAGATCATATAGACTTCCTCACATGCTCCTTCCCTGAAATTAACGTGTTGCATGTATTTAAATGAAGGAAGTGAAGTTTAAAATAATGAAGATGTCCGTCCACACTTATTTTTTGTTACTTATTTAAGCAAAACGGTTATCCCGTCATGCGTCCATACGGGCAAACAGAAAGACTTTTATTAGTTAATGAATAAATAACAGCTGAAATAACACACTGTAAAAGGACGAAAAGGAGAAAATAAATAAGTAATGAATTAAATATGGAAATATTTTAACAAGTAGATTAACGATTTTTAGTCCAAAAACCGAATTTCAACCATTGCCGTTATCTTCAAAGGCCAATCAAAGCAATGACAGAAATGACAGTTCCGAAATAGTTAATATCATAAGGTCAGATCTCACTACAGGTTAACAGCATTTTTTAGAAAAGCATGTAAAGGCTGTTAACTAATTTATTCTGAAACTTGCAAAAACGTCCCCTTACTAACGAAATCCACAGCCACGTTGCTGCAAAGACAGGCTTGAAGGCATCTTTAAGTACTGTGAGCTGAGGATGACTCAGCAGTAGTAGAAAATAATCACGATTTGACAAAAACTGCAGTTATGCTGTTGTCAGAGTAACATGAGTTATTTCTGCCTTGGACCACAACCTCATTGGCATTCCCCAAAAATGAACCCCACTGGAAACATACACGTATGATCCAGATTTGTGCTGGTAAAGCCCCGCAAAGAATGGTTCGGCAACAAGATGAAACAGATGTATTGGAAATAACTGTCCTCCATGTGTGTGACCAGTTAAAACAAGATCAACATGATAATCATCCAAAGCCAGTTTTGCAACTTTTGGTCTGTGAGCAAGTAAAACTGTTGGGGTACCATGATTCACTCCTGTCAGTGCCTTGCCTATGTCGGTGCCGTGATCCCCAGATCTAAAGTAATGAAAAGTGCAATCATTTCATTTTTCAAATACATAAAGGATCCAGGCACCGATCCAGACCTGCTTCCACCATTTTAAGAAAATTGGTCGGATTTTTCATAATAAATATATTTGTAATAATCAAAAACACTTTCCAAGTTGAAATCTGACCAATATCCTTTGTGAATGACTCAGAAACCCGGGAAAGGGGACTTACAGGAAAAATTTCCTGGGGAGCCTGATCCCAAACCGCCCTAGAAGTTTGCGCCTTTGACGCTTGTTTAGGAAATCAGTCAGTATTTATCTTAGATACCCGCCTGGGATCACGAGGAGCTACTATAGGATCATGAAGGGCCCATGTTGAATAGCTGTCTGTTAGAGAAGAAATGCATTTGAATAGTTCAGTCCGCTGTTTAGAAACATGTATGCAAACAACTTCATGTGAAATGGTATGGTTAGATCCAGCTTGGGAGCTTGTACAGTAAACTACTGCTTATAAGTCCCCCTCCCCACACTAATAAGCTCCCCAGTCATAGGCCCATCTCCCTATAAACAAGAAAATACATGCAATCATATGCCCCCCATATACAAGCCCTTCTGTAGCTTGTATTGAAATGAGTTTGATTTCATATGGTGTTTGAAACTTAATTAAAGACTA
>CALNXI010000150.1:47448-103864 GCA_942486025.1 Porites evermanni
GGCAAGCATCATAGCTTATATATGACCAGGTTTGTCCCAGAGAGATGCCCATGATATAATTTGGCCTGTGGGTCAACTTGTGCTCATAGCAGGGGGAAGGGGGAGGGGGGTGTGGTTGACATTGGGAGGGGAGACTGAAAAAGGAGCGGGGTGAATAGCGGTAGACAAATCCACTGATCTGTTATAATTTTAAATCTATTAACCAATCAGCCATTAAAATTTTGCCTTGAATCCGAAATCTGGGCAAAAATATCTTCATTTTACGCAAAGTCCAAAATCCGGGCCCAAAAACTGGATGTATCCGCAATCTGCTGCAATTGCTGGATCTGGAAATCTGTTAAAATCTTGCTTTGAATCTGAAATCTGGGCAAAAATATTTTCAAAATCCACCGATCCATTGGCCTATTCACCTCCCTCAAAAAGGGACAGGCTACACATTTCGGACCTGTGGAGGTTGGCATCTCTGCACATCTTTAGTTAATTTATGATAGACTTTTAAACTGACATTTTATAAGTGGATCATCCGTCTATAGTCCAGTTGAACCACCATTAGGCAGCCACCATTGGAGTACTGGCAAGTGGCCGCTTAATGGGAGCCGGGTCACTCAATAGAGGTTTGTCATAAATTATTAGCATTATTTGAAGCTGGGCACTTATTAACTTTTTCTTCCTTTAGGATGGGCACTTATTCGATCGAGGTGGGTGTGGCTAATTTGAGGAGGGGTGCTTACTTTAATAAACACGATATAGGGAAGACAACCTCGATAAAATGAAACCTTGTCATAACAAACACATTATGCTATTCCCTTAGCCCTTTGTTATATCAAGGTTCTACTGTATAATACACATTCTGTACCTGTTACAAAGTCATTATGCTATTCCCTTAGCCCTTTGTTATATCAAAGATCCACTGTATAATACATATTATGTACCTGTTACAAAGTAGACCCCATATCTTGCTCTTAATTTGAGGAGTGGCTTAACTGCCTGACGAATCTGATAAACAGAAGCATCAACCAGGTCTCCATTTATGGATACAGCATCTGGATTCAGTTGATTAGTTGTCTTTACCACTCTTTCAAGCATTGTCCTACCAACAGTAGGCCCGATATGTACATCAGGTAGCATTACTATCGTAAAACCATTAAATTCGGATGGAAGATTCTTCATTGGTATTCGAACCTTTTTAACCATTGGTTCTTTGATTGCATTCTGAAGTGCTAACACTGCTAAAGTTGTGGAAATTACAAGGATTAGAATAACTTGAAATCTCGCGTAGTGTATTCTTGAGTTAACCAGACCGGATCTTAAATTTATCACGCCAAAAATCCACGTAAACAAATCGCTGATGACAGTGGTCGAAGTCAACAGAATCAACAATCCTAAACTTGTGTAAGATAAGAGAGAGATCCAGTGCGGTTCAACGCCAGAAAATATGAGTCCTAGGACAATGCTACCTTGCGATAAGCTAAGCACTATGATAATAAATGCCAACAGAAGTCTATTTATATTAGAAGGATGATTGTATAACGGCGAGCACAAACGAATCCACAGGTATCTTGCAGAAAAAAACATGACAGATTGCAGAGTTAACCAGCTTTGGACCAGTATTAGTTTATACTTGACTTTCTCGTTCAGGCTCAAGAAGGACGTCCCTACGATGGAAACAATATTTATGCTAACGACAGCTCCAACAGTCACTAGAACTCTGTCCATTTTTGCGCTCCTTCTGGTTGACGCCATCTTGAAGTCTTGAAAGAATAACCCGCGGTGTCACGTGACTGTAAAAAAAAGAGGTCAACGGACAGGGGATGCCGGGGATGGCGGATTTTTTTCGTTCGATCCTAATCAAAAGGCCCTCGTATCTCACCAGGAGCCCCTAAACTAGAGCTATTCTGTCATTTATTTTCTTTCTTGTTAAAATTTCTCTCTGCGTAACAGTATCAGGAACCGATGAGAGTGATTTGTGCCCAAAGGTCTGGCCCTCGAAGTATTTATCAGGCCCTATTTTAGCAGTTCTCGTACATTCTCTCTTACGTAGTCCCGCTAAAATTGGGCCTGAGATCAGGTTCTCTTTTCGTTTCGCCTTGCCCGCCGGAATGTTATTTACAAAGCGAAAGGAAAATAGGGCCTGATCTCAGGTTATCCTAGAAGGGAATAGTAAAAGTAACGAAAACCACAGGTAACCCAAGTGTAGCATAATATGAATTTGTATGGGAAAAGAAAGAATTTGTATGAAAATTGACATAAAACTTACATCGAACAAATGAACAAAAAACAGCAAAGGTTATGAAAAAAGAGTCAATTTTGGGTTTTCGACAAAACACTGACCCCCTATTGACCCCCCAGCCATTGTTCCAGACACTTACAACAGTTCTATCGAACACAAAAACTTTGTACGTATCATAAGTCGTTATTTCAATTATTTTAAAGAAACATTTTGCATTTCAAGTTGCAGTTTCTTAACAAAATTTAGCCAGACAAAAGCTTGGATTGACCTCAAGTTGTGATATTACAGTTTCCCACTTATAAACGGAGCACGTGTTGACCGGTTTTCGTTATGTTAGTTTTATCGGCTTGCTAATTCATATAAGCATGAAACGTAACTTGTTGTGTCGAAGAAAATTTATCGTGAATTCTTGCACCTAAGAAAAAATTTTCCGCGTACAAGGTGACGCTTATTTATCTGACGCAATAAACTACGGTTCATACAGCTAGCGTTAAAGAAAATGAAGCGTGACTTCTTGCAACGAGAAAAATATTTTTTCGATGTAACAGGTGACGCTTATTTTTTTACACGAAACAGGTCACACTTCACCTTCATGTTCCTTTTTACGCCAATAGCATCAATTACCCCTTTTTTGCAAAATTTCTCCTGCATAGAAAAAAATAAATTGATAAAATGACAAGCAACGACTAGAGCGTAATAGACTCTACTTGTTTACGAACTGAATCATACAGTATTTTGTATCTCATTCTGGCCTTCAGATTTATTAGACATTACGGACACGACATGACTGCATAGTGTTATACAGTTTTTATGGAAACTGTGAACACAATCAAGTGTTCAATTTAGCATGTGTACATTCCTTACACAACCATCTAGTTTGTAAAATCTCTGCACCCTTCTGACCTTCATCATTTATCTTCTACATTGCATAAATCTCACAATTAATATATTACCAGAGCAAGAAATTAACATCCCGACCGACTCTGATTGCTGTTACTAGTTATTAGCCTATTAAAGCCCTGATTATTTTGGCTCTAACAAATTACTATATCCACTTGATATACAAAACACAATGTGAGCTAAGGAGACATTATTTTATTCTTGACCATCAATACATGGACGAATAAATACAAAACACATTTGAAATGGTCTGGAAACCTTGAAGGAAACTTTTCATTCTACTCGAGCTCTCTTGCATCACTGGGTCATAACCTATCCTCTGAAAACTGTAGGATGTGGACCTCGCAATAAGATGACAGGCCATCATAGCATTGATTGCTCTTCTTAGGGACGGAACATTAGAAAACGTATGGGGGGGGTGGGGGGAGGGGGGCGAAGAACAAAAAAAATATTCGCGCAAGGGAAAATTAAATGAAAAAAATTCATGCACGCCCATTAACCCTAAAAAATATTCATGCTACGGCCTAAAAAAAATTCATACAAAGAATTTGATAACGAAAAAAAATTCCTGCTGCTCGAAAATTCCCCACTCCCCCAATAACTTTTCTAATGGTCCGTCCCTTAGGGCCTGTTTACATGGAGGTGGGGGACCCCAGGTAGATGAGGTAACCCGCTTAGGTGGGATAACCCGCCTGTCCATATAATCTCTCACTTTAATTTGATCACGTTTACATGATAGGTGGGGTGACCCGCCACATGTTACCTCACCTACCTGGGGTCCCCCACCTCCATGTAAACAGGCCCTTAGACCCCGTTTAGACGGGTATGGACAAGTTTTCCACGGGACGAATTTTTACCTGTGCAACCCGTGTATACAGAACCGTATCCTGTTATAGATTGCAGTGCTGTTTACACGAGTCCATAATGCTGATCAGGTCAAAAACTCGCACGGCCCCGTGAGTATCGTGTAAACGAAAGGCGGCTCCGTGCACATTTTTGTCCATTCAAAAAATGTGTCCGCACCTGTGTAAACGAGGTTCTGATTGAGAATTTAGAATCGATTTCTAAATTTGGCCTCTTTTGAAAAGATAATCGTGTACAGTCAATGAGCATTTTCCCTTAAGACTCAAGGGCGGACACGCGAGTGTTACGAGCCAGAGGATGTAACAAACTGGTGCAATAAGCTTCTTCATCTACAATTCAATTTATCTACTCGTCAGACATAGTGAAACATTGTAAATACAATTGTGTCAGATGAAATTCAAAATACAGTACTTCCTAACTCGGGCGAGCGGGCGAGCGTTGTTACATGTCAGAGTTTTTGCTTTGCAAATTGAGTGGCTGTTTCCACCGCTTTCTTAAGACAGCCAACGTTGGGCCCAGATCCCTGCGCGGACAGGTCTTTTCCGCCGCATTTGCCTCCTAAGAGTTCTGAGACAGACTTGACCCACTCATCCGCCTTCAGTCCTTGCTGAATTACTTCCTGTAATGAAAATATTTTATCTCTGTTTAGACATAACGCTTCAAAAACTAATAATAATAATAATCATAATCATAATCATGATGATGATGATGATAAACAAATATCAACTATTAGTTTCTAGTACTATTGAGTGTTAGTCGTATAAATGACGTGATTATAAGGCGAAGTTCCACTCAGCTATTGCGGAATTACAACATTTTGGTCGCGTATAAATAACTCCCGTATTTTCGACTATTAACGTACCGTTTGCCTTGCTCGTTCAAACAAGACACAAAATTGGCACAGTCACAAAGACGAGGAAGAAAACTGTTTTTCAAGCGAGCTTCGCTTGGCCCAACCGCCGTAATAACATATTACTTCACGTAGTCTAGGTATTTTCCCAAGTACCATTGCTTCTTCAAAGGGTCAACATCGTTAAAGAGTGTTTACCTTCGGTACTTGAGCCAGACAAATAATCTTTCCATTATCTTCATCCACGCTGAACAGAAGAGCTGCAGTTTTTGGAGCCAAACTTTTGAATTGCTTCAGAGCTGCATCGAGAACCTTAAAAGTAAAAAAAAGTTAGTTAATCTAATTCACCGTGAAAACCTTTCATCAAAATGGGCTACTTTCTTTTTCTCGGAAATGAACTGGGACTAACATAGATCCGAGGCTTGTTCGACGGCACGCGAGGGATTCTTCTCTCAAAATAATGGAGAGTTTTAGCTCCGAGTTTACCGCGAACCTCTAACCGCTGGAGGTCACGTGACAAGTCTTTCGCGTCACGTTTGAGGTTTATGACGTGCGTTTTCAACGTGGGGAGGTAGGTTTTCAAGAATGTTATTTACCTGAAAGCTTTTAGCGTATAATTCTTGTTTTATCCCACGTAATGATACAAAAATCTTGTGGAGCAAGTCTTTATCCATTAACAGAGGCAGAAATTTGGGCGAAATGCTAAAATTGATAAATCCTATTGGATCTTGAAAACAAGTGCCATTCGTGGCTGCTGATTCAAAATGGCGGCCGTAAATTTGCAAGAAGAACTAATGTAAGAATTTACAGCTCTTTGCTGCTAGATAACCCAGTGTTACTGTAAATTTCTTTTATTTTCACTGATTGATATTTCTTCTATTTCTAAAAGGAAAAATAAACTTACTTCCACTTCTTTAATCCACCGCCAATCTAAATCGTATTGTGTTTGAACGTCGAACCGCAAACGGGTAACCGCCAACTGCGGTTACAGGTTTGCGGTAAACTCGGATCTAAAACTCTCTAATATTTTCACTCACTCCGGCGCGCGTGGCCCGAGGTAACATTTACATTTCCTCCTGTCGTGCAAAATATCCCGTTCAGATTGTCATGAAAACGAGGTGAACACGCGGATACAACATCAACACAAGAGTCGGCCACTGAAAAAAGTACAGCTTTGAAAGCTCGAGCTTGCTTAATTTTTTTTATAACTTAAGATGCTTTGACGAGTCGCGTTCCGGGTGTGGCTGAACATGTGTCGCACTTCAAACCGTTTGAGAGTGGTTGTCTTGTTTAAACAGTGGCTTAAACAGTTATCAATCGAGAGAAGATATGACGTCATGGTTTGTTGGTCGATTGGTAACGCTCTAGTAAGTTGTACTGGACGACGGAAATTCCTTGCAAGGAGTTGTACAAACTGCTTGTTTTCTTTTCAATCCCACTTTATGACTATTATTTCGCTTTTGCGCTACTATCAACTACTAGTAAAATTCAACTAGTGGTCTTATCAATGCTGCGTTCTGATTGATTGAGCTACTACTAGGCTATATGGTACAGCCCACTAGTAGCGAAAAGCGCCGGCTTTTTGGCGGCAAGAAAGAATTAAAGTCTAGCTTTAACTAGCTAAAGTTGTTTTGTCTCGATATTTTTGACCAACTAGTTGGATTTTACTAAAACCATTATTCCTCTCGCCCTCATGGCCTCTGAGTCAATAGCCCAGTCGGCCTTCGGCCTCATGGGCTATTGACTCACAGCCCATTCGGGCTCGAGGAATAATTGTTAATTAGGGTTCTTATTCGTATAACTATCTGATTAAGCCCATAACATCCACAGGTGAGCTTCTATTTTCTACTAGTGCAGCCCGATGTAACGCTCTAAGACCGTCCAGTTAAAGATATTCATCGCAGTATCGAGAATTGCCAGGCTCATCTTCTTTTATTACTACCTTCTGATTGGATCCAGCGTCAAAAACGTCAACGACAAAAGTCCTGTTACTATCCTCCGCAATCATGGCCTTTGCTTTATCCACAGCCTGAAACAAAGAATTCAAGAGTTCTGAACTTATTCATGTTGTGTGGCAACGTAATCTATGGATATTATTTTTTGACGTGGCGGGCATGAGACAAACTGAACAGCAAGTGACGCACATACACCAACCCTCGGCCTGGCCAGTACCTAACGCATGCGCACAGTCATACCACCCGGGCAGTGGGAGCCATGACAGCTTTTTCACCCTTATCAAGGCTCATCGTCATGGCAAGGCCGTCGGACCTATGAACCAACAAAGTCGTGTTTTTTGTTGTTGTTGTTGTTGTTGTTGTTGTTGTTTCGAGTTGGGCGTACACAAAGGAGTGCAATGCTGTGCCGCCTATCAACACACAAAACACAGACACAAGACCACAACACTGTACTTCGTCAACTGTACATTACATCTCGCCTCAGGATGGGTGCACGAGCACGACAAATATCGCCGGGGTAATGAGCCACGTCCGCCACCCCTTACTAAATTACACAACTTCACCAATATCTACAGCACATAAGGACAACTTAAAAACGCAGGAGGGCTGACTAAATAGCTAACTACACTGCAATAACAAAAAGGCCACATTAAGCAATAAATCACCATGGCTTTATGCAAAGCAATATTCGAAGCAAAGCAGTAAACGCACAAAGAAGCATGCAGCTAAATACCACTCCACAATAAGTGTTGAGAAGTCCTATTCAAAACACTATTATACAAAATTCAATTTAAAGTACAAGTTATTTACAAACTAAGTAAACATTATATACCAGTCTTAGAGCACAGTAAACACAAAATCAACTAAACACTGATTAAAAAAGCTTCATAAAAAAGTCATATAAAATGGCACTAAATTTAATTTAAGCACGAACTAAGCCGTGTATCTTGGGCCTTATACTGCCGAGGCGAGTGCAAAAGCACTCCATTAAGCACCAGCTCCACTCAACACATTTGGGAGCTGTTGGCTGGGAACCACACGGCAGCTTTCCTACGGCACGCGCAACAAAAGTCCGCGGTCTCAAAATAACCAGGATGAAATCAACGACGTATACAGATTATAAAAGCTCTGCCAGATTTTCACATGAATTTTAGTGACAAAGAAAACAAAACAAAACCCAACACGGAACCAGAGTTCATCTTGGTCATTTTGAGATGAGAATGGTGGAAAATGTTGGTTATATTCACAATCGATAAAACAGTGTATACGAGTAAATTAAAAAAGTAAATTGGTCGGTATTTATTCACCTGCTGCATCATCGCATTCTTCTTTGCTCGATCAGCATCGTCCACAAGTTTCTTCACGGCCTTTAACTTTGTCCTCATTTCGTCTTTACGCCAGGCAGAAATAACAGCAGCGGAAAGATCCTGGAGTAAGGAGAGTAAACGAAGACACAGCGGCAATATTGGTGTACAACACAACAATGAAACAGCGCTGGGCTATGTATATGTACAGGGCCTTCGGGATAAGGTTGTCTTCTCTCAGGAAATAAAACTTTCTTTTGTTCCAGGAAAATTGCGAAGCTGCTGACCACGTACGCGTAAACGATCTATAAGATTCTTAGGCCTAGGCCAAACGTCTAACTTTTCTTGAGACGAACCAAACTCTAATTTGGGTCGACCTAAATTAAGTTTACATCGTCTGTTGGGTCAGATGTCGAACTCAGGATGCATCGAACCAATCAACTGAATTAGATCAGTAATAAATTTTCTCCTGAACGAGGCTAAATATACATTATCATACAAATTTTTAATTTATGAGTTGAGTTCGTCGAATGTGAAGACCATCGTATTTGGAATTTGGAAGTGTTGGTTTTTAGGGAGAGGGGAAAACCGGAGAATCCGGAGAAAAACCTCTCGTAGCAACCAACAAGAAATTATGTACTGGTATTTGAATAAAGTATTATTACAAATGCGAGAAAATTATCACTAGCACTATTTATTCTTACTTCAGTGAGTCTTGCAATTTCTTGTGATGTCCCCTTGATGTTCAAGCTGCCATTTTTCATCTTTTCCTGTACCAGATTCTGTATTTTTTCGACCTGTTCCTCCAATAAGTGACATTTTTTCTCAGCTTTGAGCGCCTCCGGTCCTGTCAGGGCAACTATCCTTCTGATTCCTTTAGAAATTGCTTCCTCTGATACAAGAACAAAGGACTGCATGTGCCCCGAGCGTTGCAAATGTCTGATGAAAACAGGTTTAGAAGAAAAAAGGCAGTTTACAATTACTGTCAAAAGCATTTCGTCCTTTGAGAGGTTGTAGAGGCTACATTATTGGACAAAATGTTAAAAAAAAACGGACGTCGCCATGTCTAGTTTCAAAGTAAAGCTCTTTCAAGCACTGGCAGTAACAAAAAATCTTCCCTGTGGGTAAGGATGTGCACAATTCTTAACACTCTTTGTCCAAGATTGTAGCATCCCCTCTTTTACAGTGATTCGTACATTTTATGTCACATAGTTTGGGACAAATTCTTTTTGAGGCCTTCTTTCAATACGTCCCAGAAATGTCTCTCTCTCGAAAATGTTAGCACTAAATATTAAACACTTATATGTCACATGTGCATACAAACAACTTTACCTGAATAACAGTTCATTTGCCACGCAGACAACTTTGTTTGCTGTCGGTTATGTGGGAACTTCGGAAGTGGAGATAAAAAACAAAAAAAATATATGGAAAAATGGAATTGCTGCTTACGTTCCGCCACAAAATTCCACAGAGTATTTATATCCGGCCTGTGGATCTTCTTGTAGGTCAGCAAATGACGAGCCAATAGAAAGTACGCGGACTGGGTCAGGGTAAACCTAGAAACCAAGAAAAGTTGAAACAGCCAATCACAATGAGTGCAGACCATCAAATGAACCTATCAGATTTCAAGGCAGGAGCACCGTAGCCGAAAGGTGCGCAAGAGCGCGAGAGAGACTTGATTCATTTTTTGCTTTTCCCTTGACTGTTGACTGCGAAAATCTTCAACCAATCAAAAAATGTAACAATGTAAAACCAAGGAACAAAGATTATTACATAATCACCACAGTAGCACGTCTTACAGCTACAATAATTATGCGAGTAGATTTAACTTCTAACTTCATTTATAGAAACTTCAACGAGGTATGAGCTGAGTTTTCTACGAGCTGATTCATTTTAAAAAGAGGCAATTTAATACACTCAACAGAAATCACAATTATTTTTGAAAAGTAAGACCAAGCTGTCACTTCGTCGACGTCCTTTTTACGGAACTTTTACATTGAAAAGAAACAAAAGCAACGCGTTAAGATGCAATGTTGCGCGTTTTACCACCCACGAACCAAACCTGTCGTGCAACAAATCTACCTTTTGTAACAAAATCTGTACATGCTTCGCGTTTTACCTGCTCAAGCCAAACTTGTTTTGCACAAGTGAGGTAAATCCAGTGTCTGGCGTGACTCCCGCGCGATTTTATCCAAGCAGAAGTCAGTACTCACTCAATTTAACTTGATTTGTTGCAATACAGGCTTGAACGTGTGTGGTAAAACGCGCAATATCGCTTTCCAACTCGTTTTGCAACGATGTTGCAAAACAGGTTGCACGTTTTTCTGCCGTTTTTTCCGTGGTAGCTGCAAGTGAAAAAAACCTCTGCGGTCTAGAAGCCACGGTAATTTTCGCGAAAACACTGTGCAAGGTTGTAACGGATTATACTAACCTCTTCAAAAATTGCCCTGAGTCCTTGAATATCCTTCGCCACGGCTAAAGTGACTTCTGTAGCAAATACAGGCATGTTTCTTGATACAATATCCTGGCTTGTTAGTTCAGTGTTCTTGATTTGTTCGGTTGTCATCGCACCCTAAAGGAAAAACCATACAGTTAAACTCCAGGAGTGCTAAAAACTTAAAATCAACAAAATTCGGGAATTTCACTTTTTAAAATCCTGAATATATGAGTAGTACCATACGAGGGTACTGTGCAGTAATAAAAAGGTTTCATTTGAAAGGTTCACAGTTAATTCATTACACACTCATGACCACGACTGTACACAGGTTTAGCATCATATTCAATAATTTGAGTTTGAATGAGCTGTTAGCCATTTTTTGTCACTTTCCTATTTGAAATTATTGCATTTAGACACCTCATTGAGATGGCCATCAGGAGATCGTGCAATTTATCACAGGTTTATGCTGGGCATATCGGGCGACAATATTAAATTATTTCATTTACAGAGTCATTGACACCAAGGGAAGTAGCAAAGATCCATAACAATGCCCTTAATCGCTGATCTACGTTCTTGATGGGTGAATTAGTTTGTCATGTAGTAACAAGACAAACAGACAGATTGACTTTAATTTTCGACTAACGCTCGCAATTTTTATTTACTTTGAGTATCGCAATTGTTAAAGAGGCATTTTAGTACACTTAATTTACCTTAGCGGTGAAATCAAATCGGAGTTTATCGGGTGCAACTAGCGAACCTCTCTGATCCGCTTCGCCCAGTTCTTTTCTCAAGGAGAAATTCAGCACATGCGTAGCGGTGTGATTATTCATGGTGACTCTTCGCCGTTGCTGTAAAAAAAGACGTGTTTTTAACTCTCTGCATTTATATAAGGAACGGAAATAAACTATGCCTAGAATGGAAACATCTTTGGAAGAAACATTAGAACGTAATTACAGTGACTATCTTAATCTGCAAACGACAGACACCGTTGTTAATACAGACCTTTACCATGTTTACATTCTATTGACAAGGAAGACTCTGAGAACGAGATTACCAAGTAGTGCGCGCGTGTGAACATCGGCGTCACTTTGGCGGGAAAACGTGGTAGCCGTCGTCATACTACTATTTTAATAGCGAGCTGTAGTTGCGGCAACAAGTTATCAAATGTTACAAGTTTAATCATTTTGCGCACGGGAGAGGGCTTAATCTCCTTCAATAAAGTTAACCGTGTTAACTTTTCTGTAAAAAAATACAATGAAGCTTTTCGGGGTTCAACTCGAAGACCCCGAGCGTTGCAAATGTCTGATGAAAACAGGTTTAGAAGAAAAAAGGCAGTTTACAATTACTGTCAAAAGCATTTCGTCCTTTGAGAGGTTGTAGAGGCTACATTATTGGACAAAATGTTAAAAAAAAACGGACGTCGCCATGTCTAGTTTCAAAGTAAAGCTCTTTCAAGCACTGGCAGTAACAAAAAATCTTCCCTGTGGGTAAGGATGTGCACAATTCTTAACACTCTTTGTCCAAGATTGTAGCATCCCCTCTTTTACAGTGATTCGTACATTTTATGTCACATAGTTTGGGACAAATTCTTTTTGAGGCCTTCTTTCAATACGTCCCAGAAATGTCTCTCTCTCGAAAATGTTAGCACTAAATATTAAACACTTATATGTCACATGTGCATACAAACAACTTTACCTGAATAACAGTTCATTTGCCACGCAGACAACTTTGTTTGCTGTCGGTTATGCGGGAACTTCGGAAGTGGAGATAAAAAACAAAAAAAATATATGGAAAAATGGAATTGCTGCTTACGTTCCGCCACAAAATTCCACAGAGTATTTATATCCGGCCTGTGGATCTTCTTGTAGGTCAGCGAATGACGAGCCAATAGAAAGTACGCGGACTGGGTCAGGGTAAACCTAGAAACCAAGAAAAGTTGAAACAGCCAATCACAATGAGTGCAGACCATCAAATGAACCTATCAGATTTCAAGGCAGGAGCACCGTAGCCGAAAGGTGCGCAA
Organism: Porites evermanni; assembly: GCA_942486025.1. Taxonomy (NCBI): domain Eukaryota; kingdom Metazoa; phylum Cnidaria; class Anthozoa; order Scleractinia; family Poritidae; genus Porites; species Porites evermanni. The sequence goes on from CALNXI010000150.1 coordinate 60,012, forward strand.
GAGCGCGAGAGAGACTTGATTCATTTTTTGCTTTTCCCTTGACTGTTGACTGCGAAAATCTTCAACCAATCAAAAAATGTAACAATGTAAAACCAAGGAACAAAGATTATTACATAATCACCACAGTAGCACGTCTTACAGCTACAATAATTATGCGAGTAGATTTAACTTCTAACTTCATTTATAGAAACTTCAACGAGGTATGAGCTGAGTTTTCTACGAGCTGATTCATTTTAAAAAGAGGCAATTTAATACACTCAACAGAGATCACAATTATTTTTGAAAAATAAGACCAAGCTGTCACTTCGTCGACGTCCTTTTTACGGAACTTTTACATTGAAAAGAAACAAAAGCAACGCGTTAAGATGCAATGTTGCGCGTTTTACCACCCACGAACCAAACCTGTCGTGCAACAAATCTACCTTTTGTAACAAAATCTGTACATGCTTCGCGTTTTACCTGCTCAAGCCAAACTTGTTTTGCACAAGTGAGGTAAATCCAGTGTCTGGCGTGACTCCCGCGCGATTTTATCCAAGCAGAAGTCAGTACTCACTCAATTTAACTTGATTTGTTGCAATACAGGCTTGAACGTGTGTGGTAAAACGCGCAATATCGCTTTCCAACTCGTTTTGCAACGATGTTGCAAAACAGGTTGCACGTTTTTCTGCCGTTTTTTCCGTGGTAGCTGCAAGTGAAAAAAACCTCTGCGGTCTAGAAGCCACGGTAATTTTCGCGAAAACACTGTGCAAGGTTGTAACGGATTATACTAACCTCTTCAAAAATTGCCCTGAGTCCTTGAATATCCTTCGCCACGGCTAAAGTGACTTCTGTAGCAAATACAGGCATGTTTCTTGATACAATATCCTGGCTTGTTAGTTCAGTGTTCTTGATTTGTTCGGTTGTCATCGCACCCTAAAGGAAAAACCATACAGTTAAACTCCAGGAGTGCTAAAAACTTAAAATCAACAAAATTCGGGAATTTCACTTTTTAAAATCCTGAATATATGAGTAGTACCATACGAGGGTACTGTGCAGTAATAAAAAGGTTTCATTTGAAAGGTTCACAGTTAATTCATTACACACTCATGACCACGACTGTACACAGGTTTAGCATCATATTCAATAATTTGAGTTTGAATGAGCTGTTAGCCATTTTTTGTCACTTTCCTATTTGAAATTATTGCATTTAGACACCTCATTGAGATGGCCATCAGGAGATCGTGCAATTTATCACAGGTTTATGCTGGGCATATCGGGCGACAATATTAAATTATTTCATTTACAGAGTCATTGACACCAAGGGAAGTAGCAAAGATCCATAACAATGCCCTTAATCGCTGATCTACGTTCTTGATGGGTGAATTAGTTTGTCATGTAGTAACAAGACAAACAGACAGATTGACTTTCATTTTCGACTAACGCTCGCAATTTTTATTTACTTTGAGTATCGCAATTGTTAAAGAGGCATTTTAGTACACTTAATTTACCTTAGCGGTGAAATCAAATCGGAGTTTATCGGGTGCAACTAGCGAACCTCTCTGGTCCGCTTCACCCAGTTCTTTTCTCAATGAGAAATTCAGCACATGCGTCGCTGTGTGATTATTCATGGTGACTCTTCGCCGTTGCTGTAAAAAAGACGTGTTTTAAACTCTCTGCATTTATATAAGGAACGGAAATAAACTATGCCTAGAATGGAAACATCTTTGGAAGAAACATTAGAACGTAATTACAGTGACTATCTTAATCTGCAAACGACAGACACCGTTGTTAATACAGGCCTTTACCGTGTTTACATTCTATTGACAAGGAAGACTCTGAGAACGAGATTACCAAGTAGTGCGCGCGTGTGAACATCGGCGTCACTTTGGCGGGAAAACGTAGTACCCGTCGTCATACTACTACGGGATTTTAATAGCGAGCTGTAGTTGCGGAAACAAGTTATCAAATGTTACAAGTTTAATCATTTTGCGCACGGGAGAGGGCTTAATCTCCTTCAATAAAGTTAACCGTGTTAACTTTTCTGTAAAAAAATACAATGAAGCTTTTCGGGGTTCAACTCGAAGGCTTCCCTTTTGGAGGCGTGTGTGGCCTATTGGTTAACACCTCTAACTCCGGATCTGGACCTGAGGTCCGAAATTCAAGCCTTGCCCGCTGCGTTGTTTCCTTAGAAAGGGAACTTTACTCTACTTTGTCTCTCTTCACTGGGGTGCATAAATGGGTACCGGCGACATACTGCTGGGGGTAACCCTGCGATGGACTAGCATCCCGTCCAGGGAGGAGTAGCAATACTCCTAGACATGCTTCATGCTAAGGAAACTGCGATAAGCTCCGGCCGTCTGGGCCTATGGCTCGTGTGCGCCTTTCCCTTTATCTTCCCTTTTAACGGGTTGGTGCCAGTCGTGAGAATAAGGGCCAAAGAACTGTAGTCCAGTAGTCCACGAAGCTATTAGGTTTAATATTATGGAGAATACATACTTCATCTATTTGGCATTTCATCTGGTCTCCAACTCTCAGGGTACCCTCTATTGCTCCTACATGAAGAACATAGCCTCCGTGAATCTGAACATTCGTGACGGAAAATTCCACTTCCTAAGACGAAAAGACAAAAGTAATCAACTTAACTCAAAAAAATTAAAAAGGAAATGAATTTTTGCATGAGAGTTATGTCCAAAATGCTATCTATAACTCTTGGAAAAGTATAAGCAGGAAATCGAAGGATCCGAAGAAATACCTCTCAGAACCGATAAAAGGATTGCTGTCCGAGATGCGAACGCTGGTCACTTTGATGGAAGGCAATTATTTTCTCCTTAATGTCCCACTATCAAATGGTATGTACTATTTTCGACAACATGGCTGAACATAAATTCACAGCTAATGGGGCGAATTCTCCGATTGAATTCTTTTCCCCAATTTATGTCACGGCTGCTTGTATCAAGAGAAGGCTATAAACCAATCGCTGTTAAAGATGTCCCTTACTTCATCTCCTTCTTTGGTCATGAATCCCTGATCATATATCTGCCCACCCTGCTCGGCATAGAAGCAGGTTCTGTCCATTACAACACCACAGTGACTTCCGCTAGTGACCTCATTAACAAACTCTTTTTCATAAATGATTGCCTTTACCGTACCAACTACAGGCTCAAACACTAGAAAGAAAAGACACGAAACATGGTTTAATAGTTTGCACACTGGAATCGAAGTCAGCAGTTAGCGTCATTGGCATGAACAGATTTGCCAATATCTCAGCACTTTGTTACGATGAGATACACGAAGTGTGGAACTCCAATCGACACACCCCTCGCATATCCCCTGTGGTCATGTAACATAACTAATAAGCGTGCTAACGTTTGTGGTGAAAAAAAAAGTATATTTAAGCTTTCCGGGGTGTCTATTTGTAAAGAATAGGCGACAAAACTTACAATTTATAAACGTCGTCCTCGTCCTCATAACAGAGACTTTACGATCGGACGAAGTGATGGCAGCAAAAACGTCGCTTCAAAAATGAATTTTCACTTATTTTGTCAAATGTAGGCGAACCATCCCGGAGATGAATTTCTAAGAACCATATTCAGGTTTAGAAAGAGAATCAAATCTCCTCGTCGCTTCTTTACGTCTTCCATAAAAAGTGAAATTAGGCAATTTCACGCCGAATTCGTGCAAAAACGGCAAAGAAAGGTACAAAAAAGTGAGATGCACGTGCAAAGTTGTGAAGAAAAAGTCAAGGTCATGATATTCTTGTGTTCACGCTTGTGCTTATATCAAGGCTGTTCTCTCACCTGTGCATATGCTTCTTATGCTTATACCTATGCTTGCATCGCTGGTGAGGACCAGTATTACTGTAAGTCCACTTACCATAATTGCCTTCCGCATCAGATGTGTATTTGTACTTAGGACTTTCGTCTGTGGGATAAAGATTGAATTCCTTTTGCAGCTTGTTGATGGCATGAACATCAAGAGTGATGGAATCATCGTTTCCAGACCCCTTTCCTCTGGCAATTTCCTGTAAGTTGTAATGACATTNGTGAGGACCAGTATTACTGTAAGTCCACTTACCATAATTGCCTTCCGCATCAGATGTGTATTTGTACTTAGGACTTTCGTCTGTGGGATAAAGATTGAATTCCTTTTGCAGCTTGTTGATGGCATGAACATCAAGAGTGATGGAATCATCGTTTCCAGACCCCTTTCCTCTGGCAATTTCCTGTAAGTTGTAATGACATTTTTAAGTGGCACCCAACTACCTATTAAATGTTTCCAAATACGTCAGCAGAAGTGTTTCAAATGGTTTTCTGTATGTTTTAAAAGCCTTCTTGGTTAATTTGGAGTTACCGTAAGAGTTATTTACTTGTTCAGACGTCTTGGGGAAACTTTGGCCGTTTCGAAAGTTTCAGGTGGCTTTTTCGTCTCGTTGGAGACTGTTAGCTACCCTAAAGGGTCCGGTCGAAAGTTCGAGGACATGGGTTAGCTATATTGTCATTTGAGAATTTTAGGAGACGTTTTGTCTTTATGCCTCAATTATCATGAGACCTTTTTCAACAACAATCACACTATGCAGGTAATAAAATGTGAAAAATTGAGAAAGTGCCATCCCCCAAAAATCTAAGGCAAGTTAGTAACAAACCTCTCAATCTCTTAGACGAATGGAACGGTCATCCAAAAATTTTCAGGCTTTTTTGAGCTTTAGAAAGTTTTAGACATTATATTACAAAAAACGTGGTCAGCTGCCCTGTTTTTGCTTAACCCTTTAAGCCCTGCTAAGAGTGATCAGCTCAAAATTTCTCCTTGTACTATCAATTCTCTATCAAACAGAGTGGTGATGAGAACTGAGGACTTGATCACAGAAGATGAATCCAATTGATACTCATTCAACACTGGATTCTTCCCACTACTTCTATTTGAAACCTACAGGGACAACAAATGACAATTTGAATTTCAATGTTACGGTTTTCAAAGGTAAACACTATTGCAAATATTTGGTTTTGTCAACTGAGTTGATGAGTGTGAATTGTCACAGCAAAGGGCTAGCGCTCCAAACGAAAGGGCTAGTGATCAAATAGCCTGCGTAGCAAGCGTTTCCAATCGAGTTATTGCGCGATAGTTAGAGCGGGAGCTCTCGTCCCAACTTTCTCGACGAACTCGCGCAGAAACGCTTGCTACGCAGGCTAGTGGTCAAGATGGCAGGATATGGGCCAAGTAATTTTTTGTGTATGGACTGAGAGGGCGTTGAGGTCAATAAAAACGCAAAAAAAAAAACAAAAACAAAATCAATACAACAAAAAAGAGGCAGTTACATAGAATCGACTATCAGTCTTTGAACCACTTGCAAGGTGACAAAAAAATCCTGAACATCACTACCAACCTGGGCTGTTTTCTTGCATTCTTCATACATGCCCATGTCCACAGTCAGCCCTCTTTCTTCAGCCATAAGTTGAGTCAAATCCACAGGGAACCCATACGTATCATAAAGCCGCCACGCAACATCCCCAGGGATAACCTGATCTGTTAGCTTGCTAACTGTTCTGTCAAACAATTTCCTTCCTCTGGCCAAAGTTTTAAGAAACTGGGTCTCTTCTTCATTAATCACATCCATTACCTGTAAACATTCAATCCTAAATGTTACTTGCCCAATACAAAAATTTATTTGTCTCACATAAATACAGGGTACTTTTTTCAAGCCTTGTCAATAGATTTCACCCACTATACTACTACATGAAAAATTTCTGCAATTTGATTGGCTTAGAGCAGTGGTATTTCAGCGTAATTCGAAATACCTACATGTGAAAATTACAAAACTATTGCGGGTAGTAGTATAAACAAATAATAGCATGATTTGTACGTGATATGTGGCATAAATACCACTCATGATATTTCAAAAGTTGTTTCAAATTTCACTCGCCTACGGCTTGTGAAATTATGTATAACAATAATTTCGAAATACCACTCGTGGTATTTATGCCAAATATCACTACAAATCATGCTATTACCTATACAAATTATTTTTGAAAAAAAAAAGGTTTAAAGGCTTGTTTATAGTGGAAAGTGCACTTAGCTTATCCAGCTAGTTTACAGGAACTCCACTCAAATACTTAGAAACAAATATATCAAATACTACATAACAGGATTAAATACCCCAACTTGCAGGAGGTAACCAGACGGCTATTTACAAATGTGGCTGAGGATTTCAAGTGGGAATGACCGAGAACAAACCAGAAAGTAGCCAGAGAGGAAGACTTGAACCAGTGACCACCACATTGCGAGTCCGATGCACTGACCACTCAGCCACACTGCCTCCTTAATGGAATACATGACTGTATTATCATTACCAACTCTCACTACCCTTCCCCGCCCCCACCTTGCTTATCCGCCTTCCCCGAAGAACCCACTCTCCTAATTTTCAATGAATTACAGTCAACTCTCTCCAAGATGGACACCTTTGGGACCGGCACTAAGTGTCAGTCTTAGAGACGTCTGTCTTATAAAGAGTCAAATAAAGGGAATAAGCAAAGGCATGGACCAACTCTAGGTGTCCGTTTTACAGAGGTGTCCGTTAAGAGAGAGTCGACTGTATAACTAAATATAGTTTCAATAAACGCAGTCTTAATGTACCTGTTGAGGGTCTTTAGTCACTTCTGGGAAGAACTCACCCTGGAAAAACAAAATAACATCCATGGTCATACTGAACTGTCGACAAGATTACCAACAATACATTTTCTGCCTGGAGACAATGCTTATAAATGCAAATCATGTCTTCTTAAGATTCTGCTTATCATTCCTCTGAATTCTGATTGGAAGCAGAACATGTTGCGTGCAGAACGCTTGCTCCCAAAAGTAGTGAATTATGCTCATAATTTTTTTTTGACAGAATTTATCTTAGCCTACAAATCAGGTTGAATTCTAGTAAGCTTGAACTAAAAACAGCTTCCACCATTACAATCAGTGAATACTCAGTCAGCAGGGAAGAGACATCATCCCAAGAAGTTGTACTTTTGAAGTTATCAACTATTAAAGATGACCAAATTAATTTATAAGCAGCAGGACAACATTTCTTCACACAACAACTAATATGACTTTTAGTTTTACTTTCAATTTTGAAACATACCAGAGTATCAACAGCAACTGAAACCAGTGTAGCCACAAATCCTGGGGGACAATTTAGTTTTTCTGTGGCAAAACGAACACATCTTCTTAAGATTCTTCGTAGCACATACCTGTAAACACAATTTAAGGCAAAAGAAAGTCAATATGATTACTCTTTTGTACTTGCATACATTTGTCAAGTACTGTAATGTTTCCTACGTGCTGTGAAAAGTGACTTAAATACAGTAAACACCCGTGAATAAGAACCTAGTGGATTAAGAACCTCCTGGCAGAAATTTGCCACTTTAATAATAGCAACTTTCCCTTGCAGCATTGACCAATCAGAAGCATTACCCAGATCTGGGTAGTGCACATCATCAGTACGGAATTTCTGAAGTCTTTCCTCAGATGCCATTTCGTGGGCAAACCACTTGTTGGTGTCGCAAAATGCTAGCCATTTTCTCACTAATGAGCTACTATTTGCCTAGAACTAATTGTTGTTCTGTCTTACCCCCTGCCAGTATTGTCAGGTTTCCCACCATCTGTTATAGCCATTGTAAGTGTCCTGATGTGATCAGCGACAACCCTGTAGGCCATGTCAATACCATCTTTGTCCTCAGGACCAACAAAAGGGACTATCCCGGAATGTGGACAGCGGATTTTCTTCAATTTCTACTATTGTTGATGTTCTCGTTTGGTCACTTTTGAGTCAGGTACTTCTGTTAAGTCGTTTTAATTACTGTTTAACTGTTTACTTTTTATAAAACATTATATCACGTTTCAACAAATTCATAGGTTGCTCATATGTAAATACTACCTACAGTTATTTTCTTCACATTTTGACAACATTAACATAGAGTCATTGAAGTGTTGAGTAACATTTTTATTGTTAATTTTTCTTTTAAAATGTTTATTAAAACACTCCTTTTGAGAACAATATTGAATACTTGAAAATATATGTAAAAGGATATGAATATAAAAAAACAAAATAATTATGAAAATGAATATATCAATATATTTTTAATTATAATAAAAAAATTATGTTCAAATGCAGACAATATAATTTTAATTTTATAAATTTAATGCTTTTCATCAGGTGTTCACGCCACTGTTAGTGTAAAAACAGCTTTGCAACAGAAAGGCAGGATTTGGAGGTAAAGTTTCCCATATGACGCTGCACACTAGAAAAACACCTCTGGCTGTTGACTCTCTAATGGCAAAACAGAATTTATAGAAAACAAACAAGCTCAGAAGAGGTTTTGAAATTACAGTACTCCAATTCATGCAGTGCAAAATTAAGTAAAACTGCAGGAAACTTATGCCAGTTTTTTATTCTACTGCTGAAGCAGGAAAAGGGCTTTATGCCACTTATCAAGGAAGATTTCCCTGGAAAAATTTACCCACAACAGTGAACCACACAAACACACACAAGGAGTACTTACCTTGTGAATCGTTTCAAAGAATGGTTGAAAGAGATCTGTGTCATAGTTTGACATCTTTCCTTGAGTAATTGATGTTAGCCGCTCTAGCCCCATCCCAGTGTCCACATGCTTGCTGGGCAAAGATTTTAGACTGCCATCTGTTTCCCTAATTTTAAAATGCATTAAGCTATGTGAAAACGGATGCAGCAACTCCCAGCTTTGTTAGCCTAGCAATGTTGGGACCTGAAGTGCATTGTGGGAAGGATACACCTATAAGACTTTGTCAGCCATGTGCAATGCACGTGCATGACCCCAACAATGTTGCAAGAGCTGTGCAAACTGATCCAACATTGTTGCACCATGCTTCAGCAATCACAGAAAAAAGAAAGTTAAAAAGTTTGACCGGACTCAAACCTCGAGCAACAAGTCCCGATGACATGCAACTACATGCAACAGGGTGTGCAATCAGACACAAGCCATGTAACATCCAACAATGTCGCCTCTGTTTGCACAGGCTCTACATCTATAACTTATAGAAGTGTCTAGAGAGGATAAAGCAAATATAGTGATATGATTGGCTACTCAAATACTTCATTTCTACTCCCTTCTGACTTCTTGTTGACTGCACGCTAACTTTAACTTCATGTCGTGTGTAAATGAAATTCTACGGTGAGACCATGAAAATTAAATATTCTTTTTACAAGTATTAATTGTTCTTGTTTTACTCATGTTTACACAGTACCATTTGCTTTTCAGTCTCCCACCAGAAAAATAAAATAATTTTGTAGTGAAATCTTAAGTCGCAAATACCTGCATCTACATTTGAATTTCTCTATACAAAAATCACTTATGACAGAAAACAGAAAATGGAATAATGATAGATTAATGCTTTAAGTCCCAATAGTGACCAAGATCAAATTACTCCAGACAATATCCATACACTGTCAAGAGATTAGTTATGAGAATTAATAGAATAACCACTCAAGAGAAAATGCCTTGATCTATTATCAGATTCTCTCAACTTGTTCTTTAAAGAAATGTATAGAGACCAGTTTGGAGAATTTGTATGTGGATATTGGGGCTTAAAGGACTAAGCGATTGATACCTGTTGAACTGTATAAACACAAGATTCCACACTTCAAGAACAGTAGGGTCGTCCATATTTACAAGTGAGGCAGCATCTCGTCCATCAATCCTGTCAAAGTGAATCTCGCTACAAGGTCCACATGGGCCAGTTTCACCCATTTCCCAAAAATTGTCTTTCATTCCAAATGGTAACACTCTTTCTGGGGGAAGACTTAAACAAGAGGACAACAGTATCATTTTTAATAGGTTGACAAATAAATTTGAAAAGCATTTATCTTATATCTTCTGAAGGCTCTTTTTAAAATGCTGTGCATGTATAATAAAGAGAAAGAAGATCATAACGTTCATTACTTCACAGATGTATAAGTTAACTATTTGCACATTTATTTAATAAGAAGCTGTTACAACTAGGACTAGTGAACATAAAAATTTAGTCTTGGCCAAAACGTAACACTATGCACATGGAAGGCTCTGTAAGATATCCACTGTTTGATTTTCTGTAGATAGTATTCTATTAAGTAAATAATACCTTTTAATAATACCTAATTAAGTTCACTGTGCCATATGTACACTGTGCAGTACACAAATTAAGTTTGACTACTTAGAGTAAAGTATAATTTTCACATTATGAAAAATATTATCAATATTTTGTTTGCCCCCAAAGAAAAATTCTAGATCCACCAATGAAAGGTAGGTTTGGTGTCAGGTTGGAGAGGTGTTTTAATTGACAAATAATGAATTATTGCTGGTGATTAGAGCAACATGTACATGACATACCCCATATTGAGCCAAAATTGTCGCGTCTCTTCATCAGATTCAAGGCCTTCTTCTCCTCCAAAGTACGTGACATAAAGGCGATCTTTGGGCATGCCATACTTCACAGTTAACAACTCCCAAGCCCACTCAATGGCTTCTTTCTAAATTCATAAAAGGTTAAATAACTTATGCATTGGCTACATGGAAAAAAACACAAGCAGTCATCAAGATAGATATGATGGGAGGTCAGAATAAACAGATACATGTAAGACACCTGTTCTTTGATACTAATCGAAGCATGGCTGAATTGGTGCTCAGTGACTTCAAATTCCACTTTGGCCACTAGCTACAGTGTACTATGGGTCTTTGTCCACGTTTGTCAATGTTAACTACTACTAAACTACATACATTATTATTTTTTATTGTGTTACTCTTATAAAGTCAATTTATATATTCATTTCCTTTACTGATGCTTATGGTGTAGTCAAGATTCAAAAATATATATTTAAAAAAATTAGACTGAAGAAGTTTGTTTTGGGATTTCTTTTATCTACCATAGAAAGTGAGAGGAAGATGAGGGGTTGATTATTTAAGGGGGAGCTGCTTTCAATACTTTTCCTGAAGGGGTGGATACCCCAGGGAGGTACTCCAGATTTCAAGTGACAGGGATGATTGAAGGATTTTTCGGGTAGGAAAATTTGGCAAGTACCTTTTTGGGGTGGGTTGATCTAAGTAGGGATTTTTTTGGGTATTCAAAACAATCTGAACATCCATGATACTGCCCAGCTATCCTGGCCTCGTAGTTCTGAGAATAAAGTACAACCAAACTTCTCTTGTGGTTGCTCGGAATTTAGCATGGGATTTTTGGGGGTTTATATTTGGTCCAGGGATTTTTTTGGGTTTTGATTTTTGCCCCTATTCGATCACCCCCATCACTTGAAATCTGGAGTACTCCCTTAAGGTGGATACATAATCAATAGAGAAAGGCTACAAGTTGTCACTTGTGGTGTCTAATCTTTGACACCAAGGAAAACCTAACTTCTCACCTTGAAGTAATCTCCAAATGACCAGTTTCCCAACATTTCAAAGAAGGTATGATGGTATACATCCTTTCCCACGTCATCTAAATCATTGTGCTTTCCACCTGCACGGATGCATTTTTGGCTGTTTGCAGCACGCTTGAGTTTGGAGAAGTCACTATTTGGGTCCACTGTTCCCAGAAAAATTGACTTGTACTGGTATGAAATAGAATAATATAATCAATATATAATCAACAGGTTGAACCATACGTAGTTAGAACACTTTCAGTAACCTGAGATAAGTGTGAAGGGGCTGTTGCTAGTAACTGCTCCTATTTAAGTCTAACTATCAAAGGCAATCCATTAAATGTTTGACCTTTCAAACTGACCCTTTCCCCTTTTATGATGAACTTGACTGTGCATATACCCTAGAGAGTTGAAATACCGGTAGATACAGTCCACTGTCACCTTATGGTCATGTCACTATCATTGGCCACCTTACAATACGGACAGAAGCTGAATCTTTAAGTCCGGAAAACTACTTTATAGCAACGACTTCATTTAAGGTTAGGGTATAAGACAAGCTGTGTTCCCCGAAGTCTTCATCTTGGTCTCCAGATGTAACAAGCTTTGCGAATTTGACCTTCCTCCTCCCTTCCTCCACCTCTTTCTTAATAGTGGTTTATTTACTCTGGGTGCCTTTTTTCTCTGCCCTCACCTTTGCTAGAGCGTAAAAAATTAAATAATCATTGCCAATTAAATTTGTTTGAAGATGTTATATTTAACCAATAAATCGGCCATCTTGCGTGGCCAAAATTATACCCAAACACATCCTTGTTCCTTATTTTTTTAAGCGCTCTTGCAAACATAGCTCGACTGATGACACCAGAATTTAGCGAAAGGTTCTTCTTTATAATAAGGGTATAAAAGACAAGCAGGCAAGGAGGCATAAAAACTTTTAACATTAATCTTTTCCTCAGAAACTCAGGTATGCCATCGTAACATAAGCAATACTGTGATTGGTGAGAATTAAACCAATCAAGTCAAATGTTACAATTCCAACAACATCTTTTTTGCATGTTTTTGTGCACAAATGATGTCATGTTTTGTGCATTATGATGTCATCTATTATCACTTCCCAGTCAATTCTCAATATTTGATGAAGCAGGGGATTGACAGCTCTATATTCAGATAGGAAACCACATGCATGTCAAAAGCTCTGGGGTGGCCCAGGGGTTGGTAAATGCTTGACCCCCGGGCAGCGCAAAATTTGCTACAGTATGTTATTCCCCACCGCCAGGACTGACAAGGCAAGCATATGCCCCAAAGTAGCTTGGGGTGCCTGGGCGTAGCTGGAATTGACTGATGTATTATGCACATCCAATAACAAGGGTTAACCAATAATCGATTTATGTTAATTATTCGTGAAACCGGGAAAGGGCTACCTGCCAATATTAAGAACACTAAAGATATTGATAGTTTTAAGCGCAGACTTTTTAATAAGATATTTCATACAAAATAATTTTGAATATATTTTGAATAATTTTGAATGTGTTTTGAATGTAATTGAACTACTGTAAATAAGTTTTCTTTTCTTTTCTTAATTACCAGTATTATGTAATAATTAACATTGTGACTGAAAAGCCCTGTTGAAGGGAGTCTCAATAAAGTATGTATGTATGTATGTATGTAAAGCTTTAACTGGCAGTACTGTACATCAATCGATTTTTTATAACGAAAGCAGAAAAGTCGGCCTGTAAAGTGATGATGATAATAAAAGCTTATAATTACTTCATGTGCTTTTTAAGCAAGCTTATTAATTCGTCATTTTAATTAAGCTTACAAACAGATATGCTTACTGCTGCGATAAAAGCTTAGCTTGGTGGCAAAATTAAAGTTGAAACGTTCCTTTAGCGATCCCTTTTATCAACTGAAGCAAGGCATTTACTTTTTTATTCAGGTCAACCAACAGAAAATGTTTTTTAATGTTAAAGTACCTGATTCATGCCAGCATTCGCGAACAGCAAGGTTGGGTCTTCATGTGGAATCGTGGACGAAGAGGGAACAAATGTGTGCTCGTACTTTTCCACAAAGAAGTCCACGAACATTTGTCGCAGGTCCTTTGCTGATAAGTTAGGATCCATTGTGGAGAGAGAACGGGACGAATTCTTTGACAGTCTGCGAAAGACGATCGAATTCAACGAGGAAATGAACCGATTCGCACCAAAGTACCGGTTAAGAATCATGAAAATTTCACGGAAGTCATGCAATCCATGGTATTAACCGCTGGCCGTTTTTAAAAACGCAAGCTAGTTCAGTAACGCTGTTTTTCTAAATATGGTCAAATAGAATTGTCAAATTGAACCAATCAACGTCAAGTTGCCATTGCCCGCAGTTCGCGGGATGTCTTCAAAATTTTAAAAATGGCGGAATCAGAAGAGGTCGAAGGAGACTACATTATTACGCTGTTTTGAACGTCAGAAAAGAGGTAAAAATAGTCTTTCAGAGGCAAAAGAAAAGAGAAATATTTTATCAATCATGCAAAGTGCATTTTATTGCATTTCAGGCGAACGAAAATGAGCTTAGAGCTGCTTTACAGACGCATGTGCATATTATATTATCACCCGGACAAACATCAAGATCCCGCGAAAAAGAAAGTAAGGTTACAAAAGTTTAGTACGACCTGTTCGCATTAAGCAAAATTTTGCTGGTAGTTTCTCTAGTCCACAATCTTTTAAGTAGTTTGTTTATAAAACCATGTTCACCAGTGTGGTTAATACCTATGAGGTGGAAAGATCTTGCACATGGACCTTAGTAATTACCTGTCCCTGTCACAGGTCGAAGTGACCGTGCCTGCCACATCCACTTTCTTGTATTTTTTTTTTCTCTTTTTTCTCGTTAACGTACATCTAGAGTTCGAATGATTTTTTTTTTCAACGGTAAAATAAGCAGCTATATATATATATTGTAATTGTAAGTAACAACACGGCGGTGCCTTGCATGGGTCCTGTGTCCCTTTTACACTTGCCCTTATTTGGGGCTCCACAATTGTTTATAATATTATAAATAATGAATTATTTTTATTTTTATTCTTTAATCATATGTCTTCTGGTCAATTCTTTCATGACTGCAGTTTTGCTTTCAATAAAGTTTCAAGAAGAAAAAGATGCCGTCTAGAAGATTTGGACGCCTACATTTTTTTGTCAGGTGACAAACTCCTCTTTTCCTTTTGACATTTAAACGTGACCCCTACCGAGATTCAGACAAACATGGGCCATTTCTGCAAGAGGTCGCTAGAGCGCTGTATGAAAACAAACACTTTGCATTCAGTTCTGCTCCCCCTTTTGAAGTTTTTAGGGGTGTTGCAGTTATGAAATTTGAGAAAGATCCAGGAGAATATAATGTAGAATAAATCAAATCATAGCTTAAGTACAAAGATCTACTAAGGATTGAAGCAGAGCGGAAAATGAGAGGACTTTTAAACACTGTGTCTTGATACCTTGATTCTCATCAAATCCTCTTAACAAAATTCAATATTTGTTTAGTAATTTTGATCACTCTGCCAAAGTAGAAAGAGTCCGTTGTCGTACCAGATATTTGATAAGTTTAGATTTTTGTGAAGAACAGAGAGACCTTGTAATATTTCAGACTGCCAGGTCCTGGGATTTGAGATTCAAATATGTTCAAGCCTGGAGTATTCGTCAATTACAAGACCAAACCTTTCTTTTAAAATTGCTCTGGTATTTGCGAAAAAACACCAAATGCTCAAGGTAGGTTTCAATCATAATTTTTCGGGATATCCTTTCGATAACTGACTTTGTACATTATGCTGTTGAAGTATTGAAAACCTTGAGATTTCACTGTATGCCCAAGGTTGATGATTGAGTTTACTCCAAATCCAAGGCAGTGTTTGAAATTGCTTGAGATTTATAAAGAAACATTTTGTTTTTAGAAGAACTAAATAGTTTATGTTGTAAAATTGCGTTGTCTCTTCTCTAATTTTATGTCTACTTAAAATATTTAGGGGGAGTCTAGACCCCATGTAAGTGGCCAGGCTGCCAGTTCATGCTTCCCTGTCACTATCTTTTTCTATATTTTTCAAATAATGTAACCTGTTAAGTGACAAACCAAATAATCAATTAATAAATTAATCAATCAATCGTAGAATTCATGAAAGTGGATTAAAGTTTAGACTACCCAGTATCTTCTTCTGGCTACCTGGTTACTCCATAAACACAGCATACTTTGCTTTCTTTCCAGATTTCTCGCATTTATTTAGCAACTCAGACCATTTTTTAGGGATCCTTGAGTCCCTCTTACATCCTTTAGTCCCCCTTACATTCTTCCTGAAATAAGCCAATTTTACTCTCTTTTCAGCTTATTCAAAGACAAAGATTACCTGCTGAGGTAAGTAAGATTACATTTATGATGGTGAGCTGTCTGACATTCTGCTACAATTAACACAGAATGAAATGAGCAGAAGCGCAAATGAAAAAAGGTGATGGTTTTAGTGCTTATTTTAGTCAGTTGTTGTTGTTTCTAAAGAATGCTAGACTGATCAAGTGGCATAATGCTGTAGTTAAGCTATTGATGACTCATTTTCCAATCCAAGAGGGGGTATGCGTAGTACACCGCATAGTGCTTTGAAAGGTTTCATTGCTTGCACCTTGTTTTGGCGGTCGAAATAAGGCCCAACTTTAACGGCAAAAAATTGTTTCTAATATGTGTCAAATTTGAAATATGATTATACTACATGAAAGAGCTGTGATTCTTTTAACTAGACCTGAAGTTTCAGCTCTGAGAATTTAAATGCTTGCGAAAAATATAATTTTAAATATAGCTACTTGTGCCACTGTTTAAGCGACAAGAACGTGAAATGTAAACAAAGCAAAAATCGTGTAAATAAAAGAGAAAATCACACCAAAGTTATTTCAAGCCCACCAAAGTGTACAGAAATGATGGAAATTGTGGCATCTAAATAGGTATTTCTATCTGAAAAGCTTAAAAGGCAAAATTGTTTCATCGAAAAATATAAAAAGAAAAAAAACTCCTGAAAAACTGAGCCCCTTCACGCAATCGTCCACAGGGTAGACGTGACACCTGCTATCACCTTTAGCTCTGAAGGCGCATGGACCAAATGTTATGTAGTTTTTTGACTCTTGTTGATGGCAATTTTTGCATTCGCTGTTAGTGGGAAATATCCTTGTGTCTTGTGAATCCGAATTTATCACTCCTTTCAAATTGTGAACGAGGCCACAAAAATAGCTGGAAATACCTTGTTAAGAGAAACTAGGGAGGGGCTCGGTGTGCCCCTCAACACCCAAACCTACGTGCACTCGGTAAATGGATCCGGAGGTTTGTGTACTCGACTTAGTAAATTCTTGATTGGTGGTATGTTTAAAAGCAGCGCAGATGATACACAATGCTTCATTTTATTATTGACACTTAAACTGCTTGAGTGCATTTGACTTCGAACGTGGAAAGGTTTCTCGACACTCAGATTTCACTCATTGCTATTTTTACAACTCATTAGGGTGTGAGTGGCTTGAACATTCCTGTTTCAGAAAGTATGACACTTCATGGCATATTTTGGTGGTCCTTCAAAAAACTGACAGTCACCTACAGTGGCAAGGATGTATTCACATCATCCAGTCATGTATAGTCAAGACCAAGTCTGCAATAGCAATCATGCAGAATGTGTTTTTTTCAGTCAAAGCCTAGTAACCAGATGTAACACAAAGGCATACTTTCTACAGCACAATACTGGATGCTATTAGCTTTGCAACAATCCTCAATTCCCTGTACATTCGCAGTCTATGGAATTTAAAATCATGCGCATTGATTCAGCGGCCCACAGGTTGGTTAGGGAGCTAATTGCAGATTGCCTTGGACCCACCTTTAAAACTCACATTCGCAGTTTCACGAATGAAGGCCATGTTGTCAAAAATGCCACTAAATTACCAACGCTCTCCTTTCACTTAGAGAAATTACAGTTGTGTGAGTGGCTTGTATGGATGTAGCCTGTGAGCAAGCTCTCCCTTTAGGGGTGTCGCGGGAAGCCATGTAAGAGCAGCACATAAAAGAAGACGAAGGTGTAAGGGCCAGGAAAGAGAGGAAGAGGTTTCATCCTTGCACAGTATAGATCTTTACAATTTCTTTTAGCGCTGTGTTTCTAAAGGTGCGGCAAAAATTCATGGCGGGTCAGCCTGGAGCTTGAGTGTCATCAATTATATTTAATTGTGGGTGAGTTGTTCTTCTGCCAGTGGTATTTCGCTTCATCTAAGTGAAACAGAGCCTGCATAGCAGGCGCTTGAAAGTATTTGGGTGCGGGAAAGAATGGGCGCGCGAGAGGGAGACATGCACAAGTGGAGAGACAAGCGTGTCTCTCTCCCTTGCGCCTCCTATTCTTTCTTTAGCCCACTATTTCCAAGTGCCTGCTACGCAGGCTATATTGAACAACAATGAACAGTACCTTGCCACATTTGAAGGTAAATCCACCCAAGCAAGTTTAGCGTCCATTGTACGTCATCTATCATCGGCATGATCTGCACCGCTTTCAATTACAACACCCCTCGAAAATTTGCTTAGTCAAGCACCACCCTCCGGGTCTTTACTAAAAACCTTAAATCTGCCTATTTATGCCCACTCCCAACTAGCCTGTGAACGGCAGACGTTTCTCCTCGCTCGTCGCCGCTGAGGGACGTTTCACGAGGAGGAACGTCTGCGACTCAGCAACAGAAATTTCATACTGATGACACAAAATCTGTCCGGAATCCGGTCAGAAGCGCTAATTGGTCGATGGAGTAGTTTCATTGTTTTAGCTATTGTTTACGAATGAGAGACAAAAGACAAAAGGCCACAAAGGTCAAATGTAAATGCGATGAATCTCTAACAAAACAGCCAATATTTGTGGAATATAGTCTTCTCTTGAAGAAGCATTTGAGTTTTGCTGGAGCTCATTTGAAGATGAACACAACACTTTACCAAAATCGACCAGGAATTTGCATTTGGAACCCCATGACTACCGAATTTATTATGTAAATATCGATTTATGTCATCAGTATGGAATTTCTGTCGCAGAGTCGCAGACGTTCCTCCTCGCGAAACGTCCCTCAGCGGCGATGAGCAAGGAAAAACGTCTCCCGTTCGCTGGCTAACTTCTAACATCTCTATTCTTGAGAATGCCCCCTTAATGTTTTTTAAAATTGTATCAGACCCCCCTCTCCAATAAATGCCCCCTGTCTAATAGATTCCCCCTATGAGAAGTATAGCAAACTACTAGGAATTAGCAAGAAAGGAGAAAGTTATTCAATTCATTCAGTTTCTTGCTTGATTTACTAGGGATTTTGAGTATTTTCATTTTCATCTTGTTAGACCAACCATGGAAACACAATAACCCTGAGGGAGGATTCTGACATTGACGGGTTGGGATTTGAGAAGAGCGATATAGATCTCTAGACAGCCTAGTCGTATTGGTTGATGGAGTGGATATTCCACTATTTTTAGTCTCTTGATATTTTTTGCCGAAATAAGTTTTGTTGAGTGGTACAGTTATAGCAATAAGGATATTTTCTCTCTGTACAGCTCTGGCCCTGAGGAAGGCTAATTTTGTTAGCCAAAATATTGGCCTATGATAAATCAACCCTTTGCCGTAGTGCAAGCTTTGCATTCAGTTTTGTTTTATTTTACACTTTAAGTGACGTCTGGCTACAGCATCTCTTTAATTAGAGATGCGGCAAGAGGAACCAGTCAGTTATATTTACTTGTTGCGTGGACCTCTGCATTCAAACAGTTTTTCCTGTAACCAGGGTTTGCAAATTTTATTGATGAGTGGGGTCAGTTTGACTTCTGCTTCACAAATTTTGGAGTCATTTGGGAATATTTGGAGTCAAGTATCAGACTTTCCAGCACGTGGTCCTGGCATGTATACACTATCGTGAGGGATACACGAAGTAGCTGTGACGGTCCGCTGACCTGGAAAGCTCAAATCCTTGATGGCGGTCATCGAGTTAACTAATTTACCCTCTTCCTGTTTTGTCGTGCAGTATAATTCTTTAATTTCGATGACTTAATTAAGGTTTTATACGTTTACAATTGACGTGAATTGTATTTGTTGCTAAAAAGGTAAGGACAAAGCTGTGTTTGTTACCGAAAATTTCTGGAGTCGAAGTGGCTCCCTGTTTGTTACCGAAAATTTTTGGAGTCGAAGTGACTCCCTCCGTAACTTCAGTGGAGTCATCTAAATAATTTTGGCGTAAAATATGCCAAATTTGGCGTATTTGCAAACCCTGTGTAACAATAAGCACCTCTCCCTTTTAAAAGCCTCCTACCTTATTATTAAACGCCCCTGCTTGGACCCATAAAGTTAAAAGTCGCCCCGGATCAGTGCGGGTGTTTTTTTGGTCATTCACGGTTTATTGTATATATATCTTATTCTGGACACTTCCCGAGTGCGGATGGGCTCTAGGCCACGTGCCAAGCCCTTCCCTAGTTTCTCTCAAGGGTACAACCAGCTATTTCCCTGTTCAATACCAGCGATCTTCTTTATTATTCAATCAAACTAAAACAAAGTGAAAATCAAACTAATTGTCATTTACTAGCGCGAGCTAATAGAAGTTATTTTGTCATTTCTCCAACGATGGATCTTCATTGACGCAGCTATGCCATGCACTTCCAGGACATTCAGACACCTCGTTTGCAATTTAAAAGAAGGAATAAATTCGGGTTGACAAGGATAATCCCCACTGACACCGAACGCAAAAATTGCCATCAACAAGAGTTGAAAAATTACACAAATTTTGACGACACACCTTCAGAGCTAAAGGTGATAGCATGTGTCACATGTATGGTAATTTGTTCAAATTACCATACACGTGACATGACAATAAGTTACAAGTCTCTTTTGGGAGCAAATTTTAGGCCGCAACCTTTTTACAAATTAGCGGAATCTTGAAATTTCAGTTATTTGCTAGTTTTTAAGTCGTGTTAGGAAGGTGAGCTGCAGAGCCTTGCATCATGAGAAAAAAAATGGACACTAAAAGGTAACTTAATTTGTAAGAATCCAGTACTTGCATTTAAAACTCAAGTTATAGCAGTGTCATTCGTAATCATGAATCCGACTTCTTGTTATGTTCATTTTACTAAAGTAAATCTATCATCTGGCATAGTTTGTCAATAGTTTATTGGGGCATTTCAAAAACAGTTTTTGAAGCCTTTTGGACTTGACCAGCTGCAAGCATTTTTACTTCCGAGTTCAGAATTAAAAGGTCACCCAACACGATTCTCAGTTGCTTGTTTTTCAGGACTTTTTTTTCTTTTTATATTTTTCGACTGACAATTTCACCTTTTAAGCTTTTCAGATAGCAATACTTACTCAGATGCCAAAATTTCCATCATTTCTTTACACTTTGGTGGGCTTGAAATAACTTTGGTGTGATTTTCTTTGATTTGTTGAAATTTGCAGTAATGTCGGAAATAAAAAAATGTAGTTTTATCAAATTTTCGAACTTTTCCAAATTTCTCAAAATTTAAAGAGCTTGAGGATTTCTTAATATCATTTCTTGAAATTGTTTACCAAAAGGGTTGTTTGGGTGGTATTAGCCAAAATTAGAATTGTTAGAACTGATTTGAGATTCTCGATACTTTCCGACATTGGCTCTTTAAGCTTTTGGATGACAGGCGACGTAACATGCTTGAAACATATAAAAATATAATACCCTGAAAAACCATGCACTGGACATAGTGAAACCTGATTAAACTTTATAATTTCCATTGGTTTCTAGACTTTGCTAGCACTCATATATCACCGAAAACTTGTCCTGCACTAAGCTGAGATCAGGCGCTACTTTTATTTTCCTGAGTAAACAGATTCCAGGCCCGCAAGGCGAATCGAAAAGTCGCCCATTTAGTGCAGTTCTTGTGTACCTGAATTACCTGTGCTTGCGAATCGAATGTGTAATAATGATTGTATTGAATCACTTGCATGTGCATTCATGTGATTACTGTGACACCAGTCAGACCTTGAACTCAATCGCAGGACGTTCGAGGCTACATACCATTCATACCATGCATATTAGTCAGTACAAGACAGGAATGTGAACAGATCGAGAAAAAATGCAGCTATACAGTTTAAAGAGTGCCGCTGACCAATAATAGATGGCGGGGTCCTTTCACACCCGCAATTATCAACTGATTTTCAGCTTGTTTTTTATTTTGAGCAGACGTGTATAGTTACCATATTTGGAGAGCATCATGGTATGGCTCATATACCATGACTGTAAGCCAATAAGAGCTCCAGTATTGCATATTCCAATGATTCAGTTTTTAATAAAAGTAATTAGTATATACACACTCAGTGCTCTTGGTGATTCAAGCAATCTAATTGGTCCAGTATCTTTGACTATGACGTTATATTCACCGCACTAGGCAGTGAAGCAAAACAAAATCAGTGTTGTAAACTGGGTATTTTGCCAAAGTTTCAGTGTCAGAATTTTTTTGAAAATACAAGAATGTCTTAGTGTTGATGATTCTGAAGGTAAGAAAAGTCGCTCTTCATGGTGTTTGAACAGCATGATTTATTTTGAAGTGATTAACTGCAGCTGACTTTTTATACGCTCAAAGCAATGTTTGCCACAACAGAGCAAAATTAACTAGGCTGCTTTGCCACTGTTTTGTGAACTTGCAATTTCCTCAAAAGACCAATTGTGCCTACAAATACGGCTATGTTTATAGTGTTCAATTACAGTGTAGAGTCTACTGATTTCAGATACATTTATTCAATTTCACTGCTAATAGAAAAGCATTTTAAGTGGTTTAATTGTGATGCCTTCCACATTACAGTGGCGTGTAGTAGCTCAGTGCACAATCTGTAACAGTCTTGGGAATCAACATCATACACGTAGCCATTACACAATGTAGGAGTGAATTTATGGCGAAAAAATGGAAGGCAAGTATTTCGAAAATTGTACATGCCAGCAAGTTAACAAGTCAAAGAACACTGCAGGTAAACAACAGTCACCTACATTTCTCCTCAGAAGGAATAGTAATTTAAACTTTTGACGTTTTCTTTTAAACTATTTTCGTTCTGTTTTTCCTTGTCTGCTGTTGTTTAGCTGGCTCTCTACAGTTCTCTTCATTGGCAGAGAAATACACGAAAGTATTCCAATTTCCAAGATGTTTTTCACTTTTTTACAAAAAAACTTTTTTGGTGAATGTCTGCAAAGCACAGCGCCGCAAACTTCAAGTGGCTCTAAAAGGCAGGAATTTTGGTGCAAAACTCACACACCTCTATGACTTTTGATTGGATGTATAATTTTTCTCACGCTTGAAAAAGCATCGTTTGCGATTCTGATTGGACGTATCCTGTATTCACGGTTAGAAAACATCAATCACTTCTCTGATTGGCTAGAACTCATTTGTGTAGGAACATTTATGACATTACTTTTTGGTGATTATTTCTCAGTGGTACAAGTAGACTGATGGAACTGGATTTAATCTTCAACTTTAATTATAAATAGCAATTATTGCTACTCAGAAATTCATGCCTCTTGCAAAGCAATCATCAGGCAACTTCCTAAAGTAACAGTTTCTATCAAAGATAAAGGGAAAACAGAACAATTAATAAATAAAAACAGCGGTATGTTCGTGGTAAGAAGTTATGGCAACTTTTTTCACTGGGTTGTTTTTTACAGAATATGAGCATCTCCAAAGAGAAAAAGAAGATGCGGCTTACAGCAACTTACAGATCCAGTGGTGATTGGAGCTTTTTGCAAGTCATGATGTTTATGTTAAATTGTTTCTACACCTGTAATTTGATCTTGAATGTTGTTCCACATAAGCTGTATTAACTTTGGAAACTTTTTTCTCTGTTTGCAAGGAAGTATTATTTCTGTTGGAGTGGATGCCACAAACTTGTTCGATACTTAATTATACCTACTCTTACAAGAAAGGTGAGATTTTTGGCTGATCTTTTATCAGAAGCTTTGAAGCATAAGAGACATTATTGTAAATTCCTGAAATAGTGCCAATTTTAAATAAGTTTAGAATTAGCACCCCCTTGCTATAATCTTAAAAACAGTACGTTGTATACTTATCGGTATGTGTGCCCTTTGTATAATACCCTCCACCACACCCCTCTAAATGCAGTACTGACACAGTCACAAGAGAATGACCCATTTGAAAAAAAATGGGTGCAGAACATGCATCTCTTTAGTAGTGCTTGATGATGGCAGCATAATGTATTGATGACATATGTAGATGTTGCAAATGAATTATCAGTTTATGTTATGTTTTGGTCAAAGGAATTTCTTGGGGGTACCAGACACACCCAAATTTGCTACTTTACATGTAAGTTAGGTTCAAGTTTACCTGTATGATCTAACTCTTTTTGCTCATTTGAGTTGAAGTTATTGCATTCCTATCGCATTAGTTTCCCTTATGTCTCTTGGCTAAAAAAAAACAGAAAACTAAATGAGCACTCCAGGCTATTGTAATATACATGTACAGTCATGTTCTTGTAAACAACTAAAAACAGGCAGCAAAACATTTGTTAATACTACACATACATTTGTCCAAGTTATGTGAAAGTGTGCATTAAGGTGGCTCGACAGTTTTTCAGGTTCAATACCTCCCAAGTTTGAGCATTAACCACATCACCATAAACAAAGATTTGGAAAAATTGCCACCACAATTGTATTAGATAAAGGTAAAAATTTGTCATGATCAGGGTTGCAACGACATTGGAGTCGTCATAGCAATAAAATGACTTCAATACCCATTTTACTTGCAGCAGTATTATTTGGCAAAGGGAAATGTTTTTCCAAAATCGTTCACGGGAGCTTTTTCCTCCAATAGCTGCCTTGATGTTTGTGAAGTTTAAGCAAAATCAGTAAGAGCATTGTCGAGATAGTTTGTGGGCATAGTATAACTTGAAAAAAATTGGGCTAACTTTTTTCAAGTTTCAATCCATATCAATCCATCCCATTAAAAATACAGTGTTAAATAACTGATCTGTACCATTATTTTTGAAATTCAATGATGCAAAGACACATTTTAGCTTCAAAAAGATAGCAAATGGCATGAAATAGCACCTTTAATCACTTAATTTATAGTTGCCACTGTGCAATTTATAATGTGAAATCTGTTTGACATCCTTTCTTCGCTCTTCATAGTTATTGCATTGGAGGAATTGTGATTGGAAGTAATGGAAAGGGGATGTCTGTGGGAATGAATGACAGTAAGTGAACATATATTTAAAAAACATTATTATGATAACATTTGCTGGGGGAAATCTTAAAACCAAGCTATGACTTGTTCGTAACTCATTTTCCTCACAGAGACTGAAGTGAAAAAAAAAAGGGGAATCAATGTATTATTTTACTCTCTGACCTTATTCTTCCAAACACTGGAATTGTGACTTTTTTTCTTCAATACCGGAATTCTGACCTCATTTCTTTAAACATTAGAATGTTGACCTTACTCTTCCAAACATTAGAATTGTGATTTGATCCTTTCAAACTCTGGAATTCTGACCTTATTTCTTCCAAACACTGGAATTCTGATCTTATAATTCCAAACATCGGAATTGTCACCTGATCCTTCCAAACACTGGAATCTGTCTGTTTCCTCCAAACATTGGATAAGAGATGACTGTATTATATCACGTCAGGATATCTCTATTTACAAGAATCTATTTACAAAATTATTATGAACATATGACAAAAATCAAAAATGTATATTTAAGAATATTAAAATCAGAGGGATACTAAAAGCAGAGAACGACAAAATTAATCATGAAAACAAGATATTTTGCCACATGGCAACACCCCGATTGGCTAGTAAATAATTGACATGTTCTCTTTTATCTCTTATTCTATTAAAGATTTCTTAACTGGAATTTTGACGTTATTCTCCCAAACATTTAAATTGTGACCTGATCCTACCAAACACTGGAATTCTGACTTTATTTCTTCCAAACATTGGAATTCTGACCTTATTCTTCCAAACACTGGAATTCTGACCTTATTCCTTCCAAAACTGGAATTTTGACCCTATTCTTCCAAACATTGGAATTGTCACCTGATCCTTTCAAACACTGGAATTCTGACCTTATTTCTTCCAAACACTGGAATTCAGACCTTCTTTCTTCCCAGCACTGGAAATATGACCTTATTTTTTCCAAACATTAAAATTCTGACCTTATTTCTTCGAAACATTCGAAATCTGACCTTATCCTTCAGAACACTGGAATTGTGACCTTATTCTTTCAAACACTGGAATTTTGACCTTATTTATTCCAAACATTGGAATTCTGGCCTTCCATGTATTTCTTCCAAACCTTGGAATTCTTACCTTATCCGTCACAACACTGGAATTCTGACCTTATTAATTCCAAACATTGGAATTCTGGCCTTATTTCTTCCAAACATTGGAATATGCTGACTTTATTTCTTTTAAACATTGGAATTGTCACCTTATTCTTCCAAACACTGGAATTGTCACCTTATCCTTCCAAACATTTGAATAATGGCCATATTATTTCAAAACTGGAATTTTGACCTTATTCCTTTCAAACTTTTAAATTCTGACCTTATTTCTTTCAAACATTGAAATTCTGACCTTTTTTCCTCCAAACACTAGAATTGTGACCTGATCTTTCCAAATATTGGAATTCTGACCTTATCCTTCCAAACACTGTAATTGTGACCTTAGTTATTTCAAACACTGGAATTGTGACCTTAATTTCTTTCAACCATTGAAATTCTGACCTTATTTCTTCCAAACACTGGAATTGTGACCTTATTTATTCCAAACCATGGAATTCTGACTTTATTTCTTTAAACCTTTAAAGTTCTGACCTTATTCTTCTAAACATTGGAATTCTTACCTTATCCATCACAACACTGGAATTCTGACCTTATTTATTCCAAGCACTGGAATTCTGACCTTATTTATTCGAAACATTGGAATTCTGACCTGATTCCTTCCCAACTTTGAAATATGCTGACCTGATTTCTTTAAAACATTGGAATTGTCACCTTTTTCTTCCAAACATTGGAATTGTGACCTTCTCCTTCCAAACATTGGAAATATGACCTTATCTTTTTTCAAACACTGGAATTCTGACATTATTTCTTTCAAACGTTGGAATTCTGACCTTCTTTCTTTCACACATTGGAATTGTCACCTTTTTCTTCCAAACGTTGGAAATGTCACCTTACCCTTCCAAAAAATCGGAATTGTAACCTTATTCTTCCAAAGATTGGACTTCTGACCTTATTTCTTTCATACAATTCCAATTAGATCTGGAACGTACGGACACGTTTAAACGAGTTCATTTGGACTCTTAAGTGCTTCGTGGGTAAAAAAGCAATTTACATTTTTTTTAATGGAACTGTGACCTCATCTTCCAAACATTGGAATTCTGACCTTATTCCTTCTAAACACTGGAATTCTGACCTTATTTTTTTTCAAACACTGGAATTCTGTCGTTATTTGTTCCAAACGTTGGAATTCTGACCTTAATTCTTTCAAACACTGGAATTCTGACCCTTATTTCTTCTAAACACTGAAAGTTTCACTTTATTACTTGCAACGATTGGAATTCTGACCTGATGCTTTCAAGCATTGGAATGCTGTGTCATTTTTGCAAACATCAGAATTCTAAATGTTGCATAGCAGAGGTCCCGACGTTTTGCTTTTATATGTAGGTTGCTAATAACATGCAATTAAATAACGACCAAGCACTGAGCTTTTAAGGAGGACATGAACGTGTTTTACCAACCTAATCCTATGCTATATATCAGGCACAAACTGTGCATTACTCTAAAGGAAGAAATCTGCCGATTCACGGTCACTTCAAGTAATAAAACAAAAAGAAAGTCAATGAGTTTAGTCTGTTAACAAAAACTCTAGAAAGTTTATATCACTGCAAGAATGAACAGTTTCCCTGCAGTGTTCTTGCCTTCTTCAGCAATTTTGGTTTTAGTGTCTTTATCCGCTCCTTGTACATTCTTGCCTTGTCCAGCAACATCTTTAAGCGGTCCAACATCTGTTGTAGACCATTTAGAATCCATTCACCATAACAGTTTGAAGGTCTTCTCGTGCATACTGGTGTTTGACTCTGGTCAGTTGGCTATTCAACTTCTGCCTCGCATTCGTCTTCTGTTCTCTCCTACCCGCTTATCTCACCTTTGAAATCATCTTCTGCAAGTCCACCTCCTTCCGTATCCAGTATATCTACTCCCTGATCACATTCACCACCGTGTACGAATTCTGCGACTAGAACAGTATCAGCAAGGCAGGACAGAGCCTGGCACATTCACAACCTCACTAGGAAGGTCATCATTGGCCCCAACGTCGGCATTTTTCCGCTCTGCTAATCACCGTACCAGGCTCCATTGATTCCACCTTACTCGACCCTGGTAGTACCCATTGATGGTTTTTGCCCTCATCACGAGGAGCATTCACTGATCCCCTAGTAGCAGGTCCCCCCATGCGTTCTTCCTGCCTTCCCTGGTACAACTTGAGGTTGTTGAAATGAACTACTTGACTACTTTTACTGGATACGTGATGTTCATGACGTGTTCCTTTATTTCAAAGGGTCCCTCCCACTGTAAATAGCATTACTTTGTTTCAGTCACCTGGTTTCAGCCGTGGAGTGTAGCGTAGCACTAAATCTCCAGTTTGAAAGACCATGTGTCTAATGTCCTCATAATATGCATCTTTCTGCTGATGCTGAGTTACTTGCAGACTTTAACTCACATCACAATATCACTTGGTAACTCCGAGTACATCCTAGCTGGTATTTAACTTAGGGGTGCCTTTGGTTTTGGTCCAGACTTGCACTTGGCCAATATCAGACAACTACTATGGTTCCTATTCATTGCTTTAGTGAACTGGTTTTTATTTTCCTTAAGGTCTTTATCTTTCCTAAATGGCCACCTGCTGTACTATTATGCTCTTCAGTTACGGCTTCTTTAACAAATCCCTAGGTCAAAATCATCCTGCCTTAGCTAACAACGTTCCTTCGGCTGACAGCAGGTAATGTACTCCCTCTTCTAGCTCTAACAGTTTTCACTGTGCTCAGATTTCCCTTGTTGCTCGACTTAGGGGTTGAGGGTTATCAGTCAGTTTCTTCCATTTCAGCTGCCCATTTGGGGGTGGTTTCAGCTTTTCATTCTAGCTCACGAATCTCTTCATTCACACCAAGAATCTTATCATTCGCACCAATGGGTAGTGGGGATACAATTCTATGCGCTGACCACCCAATCCTTGGCCAAGCGGTAATTGTCTTACGTCTTGATTACCCGAACTGTTATGAGTCTCAGGATGCTTTCAGTTCAGGCCATGCAGAGCGCACATCCCTGCCGCATCGCTCAGATGTGTTTCTCGGGGTGATGGGCCAGCATCCCCCAACCTGCAAATCTTCCCGCAATGTACAAGAAACATAGAACTCAAAAGAAAAGATCAAAACGAAGACGACTTATGCCTGGCCATCAATTATGTGATAAGGATGCCAGTCATTTAAAAGCTGTGTTAATCACCATCGTTTAGCATCCTGATTTATGTAGCTGTTGGTTGTTGCATACTCAAAATCTGAGCTGCCGTGAACCATTGATTGGCCCTTTTGGATCACTGTATAGTGCATTTTTCTTTCCTTTTGTGGCTATTGTTCACTTTTGCTTGTCATATACAAAAAGAAGCACTCACAACATTCACAGACGTTTTCTTCTCAACAGATGCCACAGCCTGACAAGCTTTATTAGCACTTTCTAATCTAGAAACAACAACAGTCTGCACCAGTGACTCTGGTTGACTCATGAATACTTTCCCCCGCAAATCATCGCGGATTCCCAGTCCTTGAATAAATTGGTCTCATGCTAGTTCCACCTTGAATGAATAAAGCGCTTCTGTGTAGGTATTTTGCACCAATTCCACCCCACTATCCGCAGTCTTTGGCTCTGACCAGTTGGCTGTTCTTCTTTGGCCTCATGTTCATCTTTAGTTTTCTCCTCCCTTCTTGTCTCTCTGTTTTGTACATCTTCTACAAGTCCACCTCTCTCCATATTTGATATATTTACTCCCTTATCACATTCACCACCGTGTTCGTGTTCTCCTCCTGGAACCATATCAGGAAGGGAGAAAAGATATTCACTTTCGCCTGGCACATTTACAACCTCACCAGGAAGCTCATCATAGGCGCCAACCTGAATAATTACTTTGTTGTTGTGATAATCACCTCTGACCTTGTGTTCGTCTTCTCTTGTCTCCTCCCTGCTCGTCTTACCATTTTGAGAATCTTCACAACTGCAGGTTGTTGAAATGAACTACTTGAGATTTCCTGGAATGTCCCCTGACGTGTTCCTTCATTTCAAACGGTCGCTCCCACTGTCAGTGGAATTAGTTTGCTTCAACTAATTTCAGCTATAGAGTGTAGCATTGCACCAAATCTCCAGTTTTAAAGACAGTGTGTCTAGTGTCCTTATCATGCATCTTTCTGCCGATGCCTAGCTACTTGCAGACTTTACCTTGCATCAGGATGTGCAGTTTCTAACCTATCGTGAAGGTCATTGACAAACTCCGAGTAGCTCCTAGATGGTATTGGATGTAGGGGTGCCTTTGGTTTTGGTCCAGACTTGTGCTTGGTCCATATCAGACAACTGCTATGGCACCTATTCACTGCTTTAGTCAACCCTGGTGTCCAGGACCTGGCTTTTATTTTTTCTCAAGGTCTTTATCCTTCCTAATGGCCACCTGCTAAACCATTATGAACTTCAGTAAAAGCTTCTTTAAGAAACCCCTAGGGTAAAACCATCCACATGATTTTTTGACATATTCCTGCACTATAAAAATTTGGATTCCTATCGTATCCTTCCAAACATTGGAATTTTGACCCTGTTTTTATAAAAAATGGAATTCTGACTTTATCCTTAAAAAAACATGGGAATTCTGATGTTATCCTTCCAAACACTGGAATTTTGGCCCTTTTTTATAAACAGTGGAATTCTGATGTTATTCTAACAAACACTGGCCCTATTTTTATACAGATTGTTTTTCTGATCTTATCTTTCAAAACATATGAATACTGGCCCTATTTCTATAAACATTTGTTTTCTGACTTATCCCTCCAAACATTGGAATACTGGGTCTGTTTTTATATACATTGTAATTATGAAGTTATCCTTCCAAATATTGAAATTCTGGCCCTGTTTTTATACACATTATAATTCTGATCTGATCCTTTCAAAGATTGGAATTCTGGCCCTATCCTTTAAAGCACTAGAATTCTAGTCGTATCTTTCTAAACATCGGAATTATTAACCTGTCCTTCCAAACAATGGAATTCTGGCTTTATTTTTATAAACACTGGAATTCTATTCTGAACCTTTTAAATATTCAGGAATTCTGACCTTATCCTTCCAAACATTGGTATTCTGGCCCTAATTTTAATAAACATTAGAATTCTGTCCTTATCCTTTTAAACATTGCAATTCTGATCTTCTCCTTCCGAACATTCTAATTTGGGCCCTATTTTTAAAACACTGGAATTCTTATATTATCCTTTCAAACATATGAATTCAGGCCCTATTTTTATAAACATTGGTATTCCTATCTTATCCTTCTAAACTTTGAATTTCTGACCTTCTCCCTCAGTACACTGGAATTATAATCTTATCCTAAACCGTGGAATTCTGATCTTATCCTTCCCCTATTTTTGTAAACATTGGAATTCTGTTATTATCCATTTAAACATTGGAATTCTGATCTTATCCTTCCAAACACTGGAATTCTGGCCCTTTTTTTATAAACATTGGAATTTTGACCTCATCCTTACAAGCACTAGAATTTTCATCGTCATCATCATCAAGTCTCATCCATCACGCCCGTAAGCGCGTAAGGCCTGACATTGAACTCAGCCACCTCAACCACTCTTTTTTTTGTCCTTCTCTGCTGCCATCTAATCCCCAGTATCCGTCTCATGTACTGGCACTGGCAGCTATTTAGCTTCCGTTCATTGTTCTTGGTGATCTTCCAAGTTTCACACCCATATAGTAGGACTGTTCGAAGTTAAGTCTTGAAAATAGGCTTATCTTGGTTCTCCCTTCTATTCCTTTAGCTTCGTAGACCCTCCTTAGTCTCTGGAATGCGCTAAATGCTTTCTTCAGACGGTGCATAATGTCTTTGCTAGGTATGTAGACTACTCAACGTGATCCACTTCTACGCCATCCACCACAATATTCTTCCTGCTACTAGTACACTCAGTCCTTAGTGTCTTGCATTTTCTCGCATTATGTTTGAGTGCTTCTTGCTGCTTCCTCCGCCAATCTCCCAGTCTTTTTATGGAAGTCATTGAACGTAGATGACAGTAGTGCAATGTCATCTGCGAAATCAAGGTCCTCCAGCACTGTTGTTAAATTCCACCTCTTCCGTCTTTTCTTGTCTTCTGTTGCCTTCCTCATGAGCCAATCCAAGCATAGTAAGAATAGGAATCCTGAAATTGCGCACCCCTGTTTTACCCCAGTCTTGATCATAAACCAGTCAGATGCCTCACTCCTGTCGACAACTGCACACTCAAAACCCACGTATATGCCTTCTATCTGTAACTCTTACCATCCTGTCTGGTATCCCATAACTTCTCATGATATTCCATTGGCTTTCTCTCTGTACATAGTAAAAGACTTTTTTAGTCTACAGAGTGCGCATACAGACCCGCTCTCCACTCATTTGCCTGCTCAAGATGTTTTGTAAGTATAAAGGTCAGTTCAGTTGTACTTCTCTTGGGTCGAAACCCAGCCTGCTCCTTTGGAAGATTTTTGTCTACGACTTTCTTGATACGCTACAACTGCATCCTACAGAACATCTTACTAATAACATGTAGTAAAGTCACTCCTCTCCAGTTGTTGCATTCACGCAAACTACCTTTCTTAAATAATTTAACAAGTTCCTTCCTACACACTTTTGGCCACCTGTCAGTTTCCCAAAGGCTGTTGTAACAACTAGTCAGCCTACTTCCAGTGTCTTCCATGTCAGCTGTCAATAATTCTGGACACACCTCATCTACTCCAGCCGCTTTCCCTGGCTTTGTCCTCTTCAACGCATCCTTGACCTCTTGTAATTGTTTCTTCAATAGACGTATCTTGGTTCTCTTTCCTATTCTTCTAGCTGCCCAGACCCTCCTTAGTCTCTGGAATGCGTCACGTGCTTTCTGCAGACGGTTCATAATACTACCTCCACCCTCCTTGTCTACGATAGCTCCTAGGTATGTAAACTCCTCAATGTCATCCACTTCTTGGCCATCCACCACAATATTCTCGCTGTTACTAGCACACTCAGTCCTTAGTGTCTTGCACTTCCTTGCATTAAGTTTGTCCTACTCTGGCTGCGTCCTCCGATAATCTCCCATTCTTTTTATGGAAGTCATTAAATGTAGATGACGGTACTGCAATCTCATCTGCGAAATCAAGGTCCTCCAGCACTGTTTTGAAATTTCACCTTATCCCTCTTCTCTTGTTTATATGTTGCCTTCCTCACGACCCAATCCAAGCAGAGTAAAAATAAGAATCCCGACATCAGGCACCCATTTTACCCCAGACTTGATTATAAACCGTTCAGATGTCACACTCCCGTCGACAACTGTGAACTCAAAGTATATTTCCCAAGTATATTTCGGCTATCACTCTCACCATCTCGTCTGGTATTCCATAACTTCTCATGATATTCCATAGGCTTTCTCTGTGTACAGAGTCAAAGGCTTTTTCGAAGTCTACAAAGTGCCCAAACAGACCCGTCTTCCAGACATTTGCCTGCTCTAAGATGTTTCAAGTAAAAAGGTCTGTTCAGTTGTACGTTGAAACACAGCCTGCTTCTTTCAAAATTTCTTGTCTACACCTTTGTTGATCTGCTCCAACTGCATCCTAAAAATATCCTACTAATGACAGATAGAAGTCACTCCTCTCCAATTGTTGCATTCGTGCAAACTACCTCTCTTTAATATCTTAAGAACAAGTTCCTCCTTCCACAGTTTTGGCCACCTCTAAGTTTCCCAAAGCTTCTTGTGACAACTAGTCACCCTACTTGCAGTGTTTCCCATGTCAGCTATCAATAATTCCGGACACACCTCATCTATTCCAGTGACCACTTTTATCCAATACCCTTTCGTCTCCTTAGCTACTTGCCCTGCCCGTTTTGTCTCCGCCATGGTTCTCACATTCCAGCAACCATTGATCGTCTGTCGCTTGGGGCGGCTACTAGGGGGTCCTATCTGACTTTGGGTTTCTGGCTGGCTTTGACTCAAGATCGTCATTGCAGCCCCAGCAACAACACTCCCCGTCAGTGTTGTCTCCTTATCAACACTTATGGTTTGTGTAATAGTTAGTGTTTTTATGTTGCACGGTCGTTAGAGGACTACGTGGTGACTCTTTGTCTGGTCTCTACCGTTCGACCTTTTTGGCATGGGTGGTCCTACCAGGAGTACAAGACTCCAGCTGACAGAGCTCTAGGGGTCGTGGAGACACGCAAACTGCCCCACCATCACAAGTTGGTGACCCCATGTGGAGCAGAAACAGTGGAATCTTGGCCCTATTTTTATTTACTTCGGAATTCTCTCTTTCCAAACACTGAAATTCAGGCTCTATTTTTATATACATTGGTTTTTCCGATCTTACCTTTCCAAACACTGAAATTCTGGCTCTATTTTTATACACATTGGTTTTCTGATCTTATCGTTACAAACATTGGTATTCTGGCCCTCTTTCTATAAACGTAGGGATTCTTATCTTATCCTTCCGAACACTGGAATTCTGGCCCTATTTTTATAAACGTTGGAATTCTGATTCTATCCTTCCAAAGATTAGAATTTTTGGCCCCTTTTTATAATAAACGTTGGAATTCTGATCTTATCCTTCCAAATACTCCAATACTTGCCCTATCTTTATACACACTGGGTTTCTGATCTTATCGTTCTAAACATTGATATTCTGTCCCTATTTTTATAAACGTTGGAATTATGATGTTATCCTTCCAAACATAGAAATACTGGCCCTGTGTTTATAAACATTGGAATTATGATCTTATCCTTCAAAACACTGGAATTTTGGTCCCTTTTTATAAACATTGGAATTCTCATCTTTCAAATCCTCAAATACTTGCCCTATTTTTGCACACATTGGTTTTCCGATCTTATCCTTCCAGACATTTAAATACTGGCCCTATTTCTATAAACATTGGAATTCTGGACAAACTTTTATGAACATTGGCAGTCTGACCTTATACTTCTAAACATTGCAATTCTAGCGTTATCCTTACAATTATTTGAATTCTGATCTTATCCTTCCAAGCATTGAAATTCTGGTCCTATTGTTATAAACATTCTTCTGATCTTGTCGTTTAAAACACTGTAATTCTGGCCCTCTCCTTTTATAAACTTTGGAATTCAGACTTCATCCTTCCAATCATTGGAATTCTGACCCTATTTTTTTAAACACTGGAAATCTGTTACTATCCTTTGAAACATTGGAATTCTGATCTTATCCTTCCAAACATTGGAGTTTTACTGTATTTTTATAAACATTGGAATTCTCATCTTATCTTTCTAAACACTGGAATTTTGGCCCGGTTTTTATACACGTTGGTTTTCTTAATCCTTCCAAACATTGGAATTCTGTATATGTCCGCTATAACTCTCACCATCTTGTCTGGTATCCCATAACTTCTCATGATATTCCATAAGCCTTCTCTATGAACAGAGTCAAAGGCTTTTTTAAAGTCTACAAAGTGCCCAAACAGACCCGCCTTCCACACATTTGTCTGCTCTAAGATGTTTCAAGTAGAAAGATTTGTTCAGTTGTATTTTTCTTGGGTCCAAACTCAGCCTGCTCCTTTCAATTTCTTGTCTACACCTTTCTTGATCCGCTCCAACAGCATCCTACAGAATATCTTACTAGTGACCGGTAGTAAAGTCACTCCTCTTCAGTTGTTGTATTCGCGCAAACTACCTTTCTTAACAACCTCCTTCTTCCACAGTTTTGGCCACCTCTTAGTTTCCCAAACACTGTTGTAACAACTAGTCAGCCTACTTGCAGTGTCTTCCATGTCACCTCTCAATAATTCTGGACACACCTTATCTACTCAAGCCGCTTTCCCTGGCTTTGTCGTCTTCAATGCATCCTTGAACTCCTGTCATGACCATCCTAGATCTATTTCCTCAATCTCCTCCGATTCTACTATCTCATTCTCTTCCACAGGATTCGTTGGGTCATCTCTGTTTAATATTTTATTAAAGTGCTCCACCCATCTCTGCAGTCCTTCTTTTGTTTCAGTCCTAAGCACCCTTTGTTTGTCCTCAACACCTATTTCTTGTTTCCGCTTTTTTTTACCATTCTCAGCGGCCTTTACCGCTGCTGCTGCCCTCTTCTCTACCAACTTCTGTTATCCTCCCTAGCACTCTGTTTCACTTTGTTGTTCTTGGCACTATACTCCTTGCTCCTTCTCTCTTTTAGTCACTCTGATCTTGCACCCTGCAATTTCTATTTTGCCTCTTTCCTCTCCTTGATCTTTTCCGATGTTTTGCTTCCTATCCATGGCCTACTAAGTCTGTTTGACCTCCCCAAACTTTCTTTGCTCCATCTCTTTACGTTGCCAAACTCATATCGTGTTCTTCCTCCGGATCATCTACGTCTCCTAAAGCTTCAAACCTATTCCTTACCTCATTGTTGTGCTTCCTCCTGATCTTTTCACTTTGCAGTTTACTTACGTCAAACCTTTCCCTTACGTTCTTCCTCCCCTCAGCTCTTGCCAACTTTAGACAGATCCTCGTTTTCACAAGGTAATGGTCACTGTATACGTCTGTTCCTCTCATTACGCTGGTGTTTGAAGTAATATATCAAACATGAGATGCAGTGTTTCATCACCAGATGAAACACCGAGAAGAGAGTTGAAAATACGACGCGCAGCGGAGTATTTTTGACGAACTTCGAGGTGTTTCATCTGGTGATGAAACACTGTGTCGAATGTTTGATATTTCTTCTCAAACAAAATCATTTTTGAAGGAGAAATTAAGGATGCAAATACTAAGCAGTGTTTCATCCGATTTCCAAACACTCATTAAACATTAATTTCCTTTGTATTTTCTTAATGAATTATTAATGAGTTTGAGAANTCTGGTGACCCCCAGGTAAGCTTATGGATGTCTTTATGAGGGAAGTTTGTTCCAGTTATGATGAACCCATTTGCACTACAGAAGTCACATATCCTCTCTCCACTATCATTCATAAAACCAGTGCCAAACGTCCGCATCACTTCCTTTCTATTGGTATTGTTGTTGCGTACCTTAGCATTCAAATCTCCCATCACCACAATCAGATCATGTCTGTTGCAGTCTGAAATAGTGTCCTGCAGCTGGTTGTAGGATTCATTCTTTTGCTCATCCATTGCATCATTTATTGGTGCATATGGTTGTACTACCGTCACTTTTCTGTACTTTGAGTAGTAGTATGCTGTAATGATCATTTTGCTGATTGGCGTTGATTCCATCAAGGCTCCCTTTGCCCTCCCACTCTTCATGATGGCTACTCCTTCCCGTTGTATCTTATCATTTTCTAGGTACACCACCTTCTCTCCACTCTGCAGTGTTGCTGATCCGGTCCCTTTCCACCTAGGCTCAGTTATTCCTAGCACTCGAAACCCATACTCTTTCATCTCCTTAGCTACTTGCCCTGCCTGTCTGTCGCTTAGGGGCTACTATGGGGCCTATCGACCTTTGGGCTTCCAGGTGACTTTGACCCAAGAGCATCATTGCAGCCCCAGCAGCAACACCCCCAGCCAGTGTTGTGTCCTTATCAACTCTTCTGGTTTCTCCATGCTGTCTGACCAACCTTTCTGTCTTGTGCAACCGCTTTTTCTACTTCCCAGCTCTTCCACCCAGATTTATTTCCCGACTGTCCTTTTTCAAGTAGTTTTTGGTCTTCCTCTCGTCCTTAGACCTTTAGGAGCCAATCCTAATGCTGTAAAGCAGTCGTTCTCACCCTCACTCTTTAGTATGTGACCTAGCCAGTTGCACCTTCTTCGCCGCAACTCCTCAACGTCATCCACCTCTTCGCCATGCACCACAATATTCTCCCTTCTACTAGCACACCCAGTCCATAGTGTCTTGCACTTTGTTGCATAAAGTTTGAGTCCTACTCTGGCTGCTTTCTCTGCCAATCTCCCAGTCTTTTCATGCAAGTCCTTGAATGTAGATGACAGAAGTGCAATGTCATCTGCGAAATCATGGTCCTCCAGCACACCTGTGAAATTCCACCTTATCCCTCTTCTCTTGTCTGCTGTTGCCTTCCTCATGACTCCATCCAACCACACTATGGCTTAGAATCTTGACATCACGCACCCCTGTTTTCCCCCAGACTTGATCATAAACCAGTCAGATGTTACACTCCCGTCGACAACTGTGCACTCAAAGCCCACGTATATTACTGCTACTACTCTTACCGTCTTGTCTGGTATCCCATAACTTCTCATGATATTCCATAATCCTTAACTCTGTACAGAGTCAAAGGCTTTTTCAAAGTGTAAAACAAAGTGCGCATACAGACCGTCCCTCGACTCATTTGCCTGCCCTAAGATGATTTTAACTATAAAGATCTGTTCAGCTGTATTTCTCTTCGGTCAAAACCCAGCCTGCTCTTTTCGAAGTTTCCTGTCTATGCCTTTCTTGATCCGCCCCAACCGCATCCCACAGGATATCTTACTAATGACAAGTACAAAAGTCACTCCTCTACAGTTGTTGCATTCGTGCAAGCTACCTTTCTTAAATACGTTAAGTCAAGTCTCTTCTTCCACACTTTCCGCCACCTCTCAGTTTCCCAAAGCCTGTTGTAACAACAAGTCAGCCTACTTGCAATGTCTTCATGTCAGCTCTCAATAATTACGGACACACGTTATGTACTCCAGCCCACTTTCCCTGGATTTGTCCTCTTCAACGCATCCTTGACCTCTTGTGATCGCCATCTTTCTAGACCTATTTCCTTAATGTCTTCCGATTCTACTATCCCATCCTCTTCCACAGGATTCGTGGGGTCATCTTTGTTTAATATTTCACTAAAGTGCTCCGCCCATCTCTGCAGTCTTTCTTTTGTTTCAGTCCTAAGCACCCCTCTTTTATCCTCAACACCTATTGCTTGTTTCTTCCTTTCTCCAGTTATCTAATTAGTTATGCTGTATAGCTCCTTGTTTCTACCATTCTCAGCGGTCTTTACTGCTGCTGCTGCCCTCTTCTCTACCATCTTTTCTTATCCTTCCTAGCTTTTCGTTTCATTTGTCGTTCTTCACACTATACCCCTCGCTTCTTCTCTCTTTCAGTCCTTCCAATCTTTCACCCTCCAACTTCAATTTTGCCTCTTTTCTCTCCTTGATTTTTCCCATCTTTTGCTTCCTGTCCATGGCCTACTAAGTTTCTTTCACCACCCCAAGACTCTCTTTGCTCCATCTCTGTATGTTGCAAAAATCATATGGTGTTCTTCCTCCGGATCATCTATGTCTCCTAAAGCTCCAAACCTGTTCCTCACCTCAGTGTTGTGCTTCCTCTTGATCTCTTCACTAGGCAGTTTACTTACGTCAAACCTTTCCCTTACGTTGTTCCTCTCCTCAGCTCTTGCCAACTTTAGACAGATCCTTGTTGTCACAAGGTAATGGTACTGTATACTGTTCCTCTCATTACTCTGGTGTCTAAATAGATGTTCTCATGTTTCCATTCATTAGAACATGGTGAGTCTGGTTTACCTAGTGACCTACAGGTAAGCTTATGGTTGTCTTTATTAGGGAGTTGTGTTCCTCAATACTACTTGGGTAAACGTGATGTCTTCAGTGTATAGGAGAGAGGTGATAGTAAGTATTTTGGTCACGGTTTGCAGGCGTAGTGAAGGAAAGATAACCATAACAACAACGCATGGAATCGTTTCAAATTTCCCATCACCACAATCACATCATTTCTCTTGGAGTCTGAAATAGTGTCCTGTAGCTCATTGTACGATTCATTCTTTTGCTCATGCATTCTATCATTTATTGGGGCATATGTTTGTACCACCGTCAGTAGTAGTATGGTGCTGTAATAATCATTTTGCTAATTGGCATCGATTGCATCAAGCCCCCCTTTGCCGTCATACTCTTCATGATGGCTACTCCACCCTGTTGTGCCTCATCATTTCCTACGTACACCACCTTCTCTCCACTCTGCAGTGTTACTCATCCCGTCCCTTTCCACTTGGTCTCACTTATCCCTACCACTATAATCCAATACTTTTTCATCTCCTTAGCTACTTGCCCTACCTGTGTTGTGTCCGCCATGGTCCTCACACTCCAGCAACCAATGGTTGTCTGTCGCTTGGAGGCTACTATGGGGCCCTATCAGACTTTGGGCTTCCGACTGATTTTGACTCCAGATCGTCGTTGCAGCCCCAGCAACAACACCCCTCATCAGTGTTGTTTCCTCATCAATGCTTACGGTTTTTGTAAAAGTTAGTGTTTTTTGGCCCTTCGCCCAACTTTCAACCTGGAGGACCATGGTGTGACTCTTTGTCTGGTCTCTACCCTTCAACCCTTTTGGCATGGGTGGCTTTACCAGGAGTACAAGATTGCAGTCGACATAGCTCTAGGGATCACGGAGACACTCAAACTACCCCACCACGATAAGGTGGTGACCCTATACGGAGGAGAAACTTTGGAGTTTCGGCCCTGTTTTTATAAACATTGGAATTTTCATCTTACCTTTCCAAACACTAAAAACTGCCTCTATCTTTATAAACACTGGTTTTCTGATCTTATCGATGTAAACATAGGTATTCTGGCCCTATTTCAATGACAATCTTCTAAGAAGAAAAGGTACAAACCACAAATTACTTCTTTTGAGCAAGAGAGGATGATTTGAGCTAAAAGAATAATATCTTTGCGACTAATTGGAAACATTGGAATTCTGATCTTATTCTTCTTAATTCTACATTAGAATTCTGGCCCTATTTTTATAGACATTGTAATTCGCACTTCATCCTTCCAATCATTTGAATTTTGACCCTATTTTCATAAACATTAGAATTCCATCTTATCCTTCCAAGTACTCGAATAGTTGCCCTATTTTTACACACTTTGGTTTTTTGATCTTATCTTTCCGAATACTTGCACTTTCTTTATACACATTGGTTTTCTGATCTTATCGTTCTAAACATTGGTAATCTGTCCCTATTTCTTTAAACATTGAAATTCTGATCTTATCCTCCAACACATTAGAATTCTGGCCCTATTTTTGTAGACATTGTAATTCTCACTTCATCCTTCCAATCATTTGAATTTTGACCCTATTTTTATAAACATTGGAACTGTCATCTTATCTTTCCCAACACTGAAATTGGTTTTCTGATCTTATCGTTTCAAACATTGGTATTCTGGCCCTATTTCTATAAATATTGAAATTCTGATCGTATCCTTCTAAACATAGGGATTCTGGCCCTACCGGTATTTCTATAAACATTGCAAACCTGATCTTATCCTTCTAAGCATTGAAATCCTGGCCGTATTTTTATAACCATGGGAAATTTGATCTTATCCTTCAAGATCTTGGAATTCTGGCCCTATTTTTATAAACATTGGAATTGTGACTTCATCCTTCCAAACATTGGAATTCCCATCTTATATTACACATTGGGTTTCTGATATTATCGTTCTAAACATTGCTATTCTGGCCCTATTTCTATAGACGTTGGAGTTATGATCTTATCCTTCCAAACATAGGAATACTGGCCCTAACCAAACATTGGAATTCTCGTCTTATCTTTCCAAACACTGGAATGTTGGCCCTATTTTTAATCACATTGGTGTTCTGATCTTATCCTTCCAAACATTGGAATTCTGGCCCTATTTCAATAAATATTGGAAGTATGATCTCCTTCCAAACGTTGGAATTGTGGCCCTTTTTTTATAAACATTGGTATTCTTATCTTATCCCTCCAAGCATTGGAATTCTGGCCCTGTTTTTATACACATAAGAATTTTGACCTCATCCTTCCAAACAATGGAATTTTCATCATCATCAACTCTCATCGCACCACAAGGCGCATAAGCCATCCACACTATCTGACCAATACTTTCTGTCTTTTGCAACCGCTTCTGCTACTTCCCAGCTCTTCCACCCAGCTTTGTTTCGCTCTTTTTTGTAGTATTAGTTTGTGGTCTTCTCTTGCCCTCCGACCTTCAGGAGTCCATCCTACTGCTGTAAAGCAGTTAATCTCACCCTCTCTCCTTAGTATGTGACCTAGCCAGTTCAACCTTCTTTGTCGCACCTCACAGCGTATGTCATTGATCTTAGCTAACTCAACCACTTTCTTGTTTGTCATTCTCTGCTGCCATCTAATCCGCAGTATCCTTCTCAGGTACTGGCACTGGAAGCTATTTAGCTTGCGTTCATTGTTCTTGGTGATCTTTCAAGTTTCACGACCATATAGTAGGACCATTCGAACTTAAGTCTTGAAAATAGGCTTATCTTGGTTCTCGTTCCTATTCCTCTAGCTGCCCCAACCTCCTTAGTGTCTTGAATACGCCACGTGCTTTCTGCAGTCGGTGCATAATGTCTTTGCTGCCTCCACCCTCCTTGTCTACAATAGCTCCCAGGTATGTTAACTCCTCAACATCGTCCACTTCTTCGCCATCCACCAGAATATTGTCCCTTCTACTATCACTCTCAGTTCGTAGTGTTTTACATTTTTTCGCATTAAGTTTAAGTCCTACTCTGGCTGTTTCCTCTGCCAATCTCCCAGTCTTTCATGCCAGTCATTGAACTTAGATGACAGTAGTGCAATGTCATCTTCGAAATCAAGGCCCTCCAGCGGTGATGTGAAATTGCACCTAATCCCTCTTCCCTTGGCTGTTGGTGCCTTCCTCATTACCCAGTCCAAGCACAGTAAAAATAGGAATCCAGACATCACGAACCCCTGTTTTAGAATAGACTTGATCATAAACCAGTCAGATGTCACACTCCCATCGACGACTGTGCACTCAAAGCCCTCGTATATGTCGGCTATCACTCTCATGTTGTCTGGTATCCCATAACTTGTCATGATATTCCATAGGCTTTTTCTATGTACGGAGTCAAAGGCTTTTTCAACGTCTACAAAGTGCGCATACAAACTCACCCTCCACTCATTTGCCTGCTCAAGATGCTACAAAGTATAAAGATGCGTTCAAATGTACTTTTCTTGGGTCCAAATGCGGCGTTCTCCTTTCAAATTTCTTGTCTACGCCTTTCTTGATCTGCTCCAACCGCATCCTACAGAATATCTTTCTAGTGACACGTACGTAGTAAAGTCACTCCTCTCCAGTTTTTGTATTCGCGCAAACAACCTTTCTTGAACACCTTAACAACAAGTTCCTTCTTCGACAGTTTTGGCCACCTCTTAGATTTCCAAAGCCTGTTGTAACAACTAGTCAGCCTACTTGCAGTGTCTTCCATGCCATCTCTCAATAATTCCAGACCCACCTCATCTACTCCAGCCTCTTTTCCTGGCTTTGTCCTCTTCAACACATCGTTGACCTCTAGTCATCGCCATCTTCCTAGATTATTTCCTCAATTTCTTCGGATTCTATTATCTCATCCTCTTCCACAGGATTTCGTGGGTCATCTCTGTGTAATATTTTACTTGAGTGCTTCCCGCCCATCTCTGCAGTCTTTTTTTTGTTTAATCAGTACTAAGCACCCATTTTTTTTCCTCAACACCTATTCCTTGTTTTCGCCTTTCTCCAGTTTTCGCCTTTCTCCAGTTATCGACTTAGTAATGCTCTATAGCTCCTTGCTGCTACCATTCTCAACGGCCTTTTCCGCTGCTACAGCCCTCTTCTCCAACTAATTTCTCTTATCCTTCCTAGCATTCCATTTCACTTTGTTGTTCTTTGCACTATACCCTTCGCTCCTCCGTTTCAGTCATTCTGATCTTACACCCTCCAATGTCAATTTTGCCTCTTTCCTCTGCTTGGTCTTTTCCCCTGTTTTGCTTCCTATCCATGGCCTACTAAGTTTGTTTGACCTCCCCAAGACTTTCTTTGCACCACAGTGTTCTCCTTATCAGGCGGTAACCGGTAAAATTTACCGCCTGAAGCAACACTTCTTACCGCCTGCAACTGCTTAAAGGTTTACCAAAATTAAATAATTTTTTTATAAAAAAAATATGCAAGTTGTGATCCGATCCGATCCTCACCAGAAAGTGAATAAATATATGGAAAAGTATAGCTACCTAAGTACAAAACGTACAGCCCAAAAATAATGCACGTGCAGGAACTTCTTTTTGCGTCCGCAAGCTGGCAACTTCGTGCGGCTTTTTGCAGGGCGCTTGCGCTTGAATCCAGCAAGACGCAGGAACTTCTTTTGCGGTTATAAATTTAACCACAAGAATTTCTTAAAATTATCTTGTGCAAAAGTAACCTTTTAAGCGAGGACATGTGTACAATTTTGATAAAAAAAAAA
>CALNXI010000150.1:104421-159421 GCA_942486025.1 Porites evermanni
TGCAGCTTTCCTTTTTAGGGACATGCATTTTGGAGACATAGTAAAATTATTGGAATCAAACGTTTTAATTTACGGTCTAAAGATAACGACAGCAGATTTGCGTAAAATAGGTCTTAAAATATGGGAATAAAAAATTTCCCAGTGAGGGCGGGTCCTTGTCCCTCACTCCACTGCCCCCCTCCCCCCCCCTTAGAAAAGTATATATTTTTTGCCTTACCGTCCATAAATGAGCCCTTACCTGCTGAGCTAAAATTTAGGGAGAACACTGGCACCATCTCTGTATTTTGCCAAAATCATATCGTGTTCCTCCTCCGGATCATCTATGTCTCCTAAAGCTTCAAACCTATTCCTCAGCTTAATGTTGTACTTCCTCCTATATCTCTTCACTTTTCAGTTTACTTACGTCAAACCTTTCCCTTACGTTCTTCCTCCCCTCAGCTCTTTCCAACTTTAGACAGATCCTCGTTTTCACAAGGTAACGGTCATTATATACGTCTGTTCCTCTCATTATTCTGGTGTCTA
This sequence comes from Porites evermanni, assembly GCA_942486025.1. Taxonomy (NCBI): domain Eukaryota; kingdom Metazoa; phylum Cnidaria; class Anthozoa; order Scleractinia; family Poritidae; genus Porites; species Porites evermanni. The sequence goes on from CALNXI010000150.1 coordinate 104,944, forward strand.
AATAGATTTTCTCATGTTTCATGTGATCTTATCCTTCCAAGCATTGAAATTCTGGCCCTACTTTTATAAACATTGGAATTTTAGTCTTGTCCTTCAAAACATTGACACTCTGGCCTTATTTCTATAAACATTGGAATTCTGACTTTATCATTGCAATCATTGGAATTCTGGCCCTATTTTTATAAACATTGAAATTATGATCTCCTTCCAAACTTTGGAATTTTGGCCCTATTTTTATAAACATTGGTATTCTTGTCTTATTCCTTCAAACATTGTAATTCTGGCTTTTTTTTATACACATCAGAATTTTGACCTCATCCTTCCAAACACTGGAATTTTTATCATGATCATCATCAAGTCTTATCGCTCCAGTAGGCGCATAATTCCTCCCTGCTGTCTGACTAACACTTTCTTTCTTGTGCAATCACTTTGCAATCACTTTTCGTGGCTGTCCTTCTCCAAGTAGTTTTTTATCTCTTCACTTTGCAGTTTACTTACTTCAAACCTTTCCCTTACGCTCTTCCTCCCCTAAGCTCTTGCCAACTTTAGACAGATCCTCGTTTTCACAAGGTAATGTTCACTGTATACGTCTGCTCCTCTCATCACTCTGGTGTCTAATATAGATGTTCTCATGTTTCCATTCACTAAACATGCTGAATCTGGTTACTGTCCTCCCATCTGGTGACCCCCAGGTAAGCTTATGGATGTCTTTTTGAGTGAAATTTGTTCCAATTTTCCCACAACCTCCTCTCTATTGGTATTGTTTTTGGCTACCTGAGCATTCAAATCTCCTTTCACCACCATAATATCATTTCCATTGCAGTCTGATGCAGTGTCCGGCAGCTGGTTGTAGAGTTCATTGTTTTCCTTATCCATCGCGTCATTTGTTGGTGCATATGCTTTTACCACTGTCAGTTTTTCATACTTTGAGTAGAATCGTGCTGTAATAATCCTTTTGTTAATTGGCATCCATTCCATCAAGGCTTCCTTTGCCCTTGCAATCATCATCATGGCTACTCCTCCCCCATTGTACCTTATCATTTTCTACCTACACCACCTTCTCTATACTCTGCAGTGTTACTGATCCGACCCTTTCCACCTGGTCTAACTTATCCCTAGCCCTTCAATCCCATACTCTTTCATCTCCTTAGGTACTTGCCTTACATGTGTTGTCTCTGCCACGGTCCTTGAGTTCCAGGAACAGATGATCGTCTGGCACTTGGGGGCTACTATGGGGCCTATCAGACTTTGGGCTTCCGGCTAGCTTTGACCCAAGAGCGTCATTGCAGCCCAGCAGCAACACCCCCCCACCCAACCTTCAAGAGTCCATCTTAATGCTGTAAAGGAGTCCTTCTCACCCTCTCTCCTGAGTATGTGACCTATTCAGTTCCAACTTCTTCCTCGCACCTCACAGCTTATGTCATTGATCTCAGCCTACTCAACCATTCTCTTGTTTGTCATTGTCTGCTGCCATCTAGTCCACAGTATCCATCTCAGTCACTGGCACTTGAAGCTATTTAGCTTCCGTTCATTGCCTTGGTGATCTTTCAAGTGTCACAGCCATATAGTAGGACCGCTGGAACATAAGTCTTCAAAAGGCATATCTTGCTTCTCCTTCCTATTCCTCTAGCTGCCCAGACCCTCTTTAGTCTCTAGAATGCGCCATGTGTTTTGTGCAGTCTGTGAATAACGTCTTTGCTACCTCCACCCTCCTTGTCTACAATAGCTCCCAGGTATGTAAACTCCTCAACGTCATCACTTCTTTGCCATCCACCACAATATTCTCGCTGCTACTAGCACACTCGGTCATTAGTGTCTTGCACTTTTTCGCATTAAGTTTGAATCCTACTCTGGCTGTTTCCTCTGCCAATGTCCCAGTCTTTTCATGTAAGTAATTGAGCGTAGATGACAGTAATGTAATGTCATCTGTGAGATCAAGGTTCTGCAGCACTGTTGTAAAATTCCACCTTATCCCTCTTCTCTGCTGTTGCCTTCATTACGACCCAATCCAAGCACAGTAAGAATAGGAATTGCGATATCACACACCCCTGTTTTACCCCAGACTTGATCATAAATCAGTCACATGTCACACTCCTGTCGACAACTGTGCACCCAAATCCCACGTATATGCCCGCTATCACTCTCACCATCTTGTCTGGTATCCCATAACCTCTCATGATATTCCATAGACTTTCTCTGTGTACAGATTCAAAGGCTTTTTGAAAGTCTAGAACAAAGCGCGCATACAGACCTGCCCTCCGCTCATTTGCCTGCTCGAAGATGTGTCAAGTGTAAAGATGTGTTCAGTTGTACTTTTCTTGGGTCTACACCCAGCCTGCTCCTGCCGAAGTCTCTTGTCTACGCCTTTCTTGATCCGCTCCAAGCGCATCCTACAGAATATCGTACTACTGACAGGTAGTGAAGTCACTCCTCTGTAGTTGTTGCATTTGTGCAAACTACGTTTCTTGAATACCTTAACAACAAGTTCTTTCTTCCACACTTTCCGCCACCTCAGTTTCTTTAAGCCTGTTGTAATAATTACGGACACACTTTATCTACCCAAGCCTCTTTCCCTGGCTTTTGTCCTCTTCAATGTCTTCCGATTCTACCATCCTCTTCCACGGGATTCGTAGGGTCATCTCTGTTTAACATTTCACTGAAGTGCTCCACCCATCTCTGCAGTCTTTCTTTTGTTTCAGTCCCAAGCACGCCTTGTTTGTCCTGAACACCTATTGCTGTTTCCGCCTTTCTCCAGTTATATACTTAGTAATGCTGTATAGCTCCTTGCTTCTACCGTTCTCTGGGGTCTTTTCTGTCGCTGCAGCCCTCTTCTCTACCATCTTTTCGTTTCCTCCGTAGGTCTTCGTTTCACTTTGTTGTTGTTTGTACTATATTCCTCGCTCCTTCTCTCTTTCAGTCCTTCCAATCTTGCACCCTCCAATTCCAATTTTGCCTTTTTTCTCTCCTTGATTTTTCCTATGTTTTGCTTCCTGTCCATGGCCTACTAAGTTTGTTTGACCTCCCCAAGACTTTGTTTGCTCCATCTCTTATGCTGCCAAAATATTCTTTCTCCGGATCATCTATGTCTTCTAAAGCTTCAAACCTATTCGTCACCTCAATGTTGGACTTCCTCCTGATCTCTTCACTTTGCAGTTTACTTAGATCAAACCTTTCCCATACGTTCTTCTTCCCCTCAGCTCTTGCCAACTTTAGACGTATCCTGGTTTTCACAAGGTAATGGTCACTGTATACGTCTGCTCCTCTCCTTACCCTGGTGTCTAATATAGATGTTCTTATGTTTCCATTCACTAGAACATGGCCAATCTAGTTTACTGTCCTCGCATCTGTTGGCCTCCAGGTCAGCTGATGGATGTCTTTATGAGGGAAAGTTGTTCCAGTTATGATGAACCCATTTGCACTACAAAGGTCACATAACCTTTGTCCACTGCCATTCATAACACAAACGCCACACTTCTCCATAACCATCTCTCTATCGGTATTGTTGTGGCCTACTTTAGCAATCAAATCTGCCATCTCCACCATTATATTTTTTCTGTTGCAGTCCGAAACAGTGTCCTGCACTCCTGCAGGTGGTTGTAGAATTCATCCTTTTCCTCATCCATCTTGTTGGTGCATATGCTTGTACCACGGTCAGTGTTTTGTACTTTGAGTAGAATCATGCTGTAATAATCTTTTTGCTAATTGGCATCGATTCCATCAAGGCTCCAATTCTTCATGATGGCTACTCCTCCCCGTTGTATCTCATCATTTCCTTCGTAAACCACCTTCTCTCCACTCTGCAGTGTTACTGATCCCGTCCCTTTCCACCTGGCCCCAGTTGTTCAAAAGCTGGATAACTCTATCCACTGGATAAATCTTTGTCCAGTGGATAACGCAATTGGTTTCTGTAACCACTTATACGCTGGATAGTGATTTATCCGCTGGATAGTGCTATCCAACGTTTGAACGTCTCTTTTGACTTATCCCTAGCCCTTCAATCCCATACTCTTTCATGTCCTTAGCTACTTGCCCTGCCCGTGTTGTCTCCGCCATGGTCCGCTCGTTCCAGCAACTTACGATCGTCTGTTATTTGGGGGCTACTGTGGGGCCTATTGGCAACATGGCTTCCGGCTGGCCTTGACCTAAGAGCGTCATTGCAGCCCCAGCAGCAACACCGCCAGTCAGTGTCGTTTCATTATCGATGCTTCTGGTCTCTGTAACAGTGAGTGTTTTTCTGTGATAGGGTCATTGGAACTCTAGCCGTATTCTTATTAACATTGGAATTCTGTCCTATTTTTATAAACATTTGTATTCTGACCTTATCTTTGCTAACATTCCAACCACTGGATTTCTGTTCCTATTTTTAGAAATATTGGCATTCTGGTCTTATCATTTTAAATATTGGAATTCTTGCGTTCTGATCTTATCCTTCCAAACATTGAAACTGTGGCCTTATTTTTAAAAACGTTTGAATTCTGATGTTATCTTTTTATACATTAGTTTTCTGGCGCTATTTTTATACACATTGCAATTCTGACCTTATCCTTCAAAACGCTGGAATTCTAGCCCTATTTTTATAGACATTGGAATTCTGATCTTGTCTTTTCATGCATTGGAATTCTGGCCCTGTTTTTATAAACATTGGAATTCTGATGTTATCTTTTTATACATTGGTATTCCGGCCCTATTTTTATACACATTGGAATTCTGATCTTATCCTTCAAAACACTGGAATTCTGATCTTGTTTTTTCATGCATTGGAATTCTGGCCTTGTTTTTATAAACATTGGAATTCTGATGTTATCATTTTATACATTGGTATTCCGGTCCTATTTTTACACACCTCGGAATTCTGATCTTATCCTTCAAAATACTGGAATTCTAGCCCTATTTTTATAGAAATTGGAAGTCTGATCTTGTCTTTTCATGCATTGGATTTCTGGCCCTATTTTTATAAGAGAATTCTAGCCCTATTTTTATAGAAATTGGAAGTCTGATCTTGTCTTTTCGTGCATTGGATTTCTGGCCCTATTTTTATAAGCATTCGAATTCTGGCGCTATCCTTTCAAACATTGGAATTCTGGCCTTATCCTTTAATTCTGATCTTATTCTTCGAATTATTGGAATTCTGGCCCTCTTTTTATAAACATAGGCACTCTGATGCTATCTTTCCAAACATTGGAATTCTGATCTTATCCTTTTAAACAATGGAATTCTGGCCCTATTTTTATACACATTAGTATACTGATCAAATCCTTTCAAACATTGCACTTCTGACCCTATTTTTATACACATTGGCATACTGATCTTATGCTTTTAAACATTGGAATTCTGGCCCTATTTTTACAAACATTGGAATTCTTGCTCTAATTTTATTAACACTGGAATTCTGAACTTATCCTTTCAAACATTGGAATTCTGGCCCAGTTTTTATAAATATTGCAATTCTGATGTTATTCTTCCAAAGACTGGAATTCTGGCCCTATCCTTATAAACACTGAAATTCTGTTCTTTTCCTTTTCCTGCCCCTTTTGCCTTCGCCATGGTCCTTATGTTCCAGCAATGTGGCCTAGTGTCCCAAGGTCGTCATTGCAGTGCTAGCAGCGTCATCCCCAGTTAGTGTTGTCTCATAAACTATGCTTCTGGTTTTGTAACAATTAGTGTTTTTATGGAGCAGGGTCGTTAGCCCTACACCGAACCCCCAACCTGGAGGACCAGGAGATCGCACTTTGTCTGGTCTCTACCTTTCGACCTTTTCAGCATGGGTGGCCCTACCTGGTGTACAAGACTCCAGCCGACATAACTCTGGGGGTCATGGCGACACGCAAAGTTCCATAAGATGGTGACCACATTTGAAGCATGATAAAAATGGCATATTCTGCTCAATACATATTGTTAGATTTCTGCAGGTATATCATACATTCCAGGGGCTTTACCTTTGTTGCATTGATGGCATCCAACACTTCCTTGAATTCCGGCTTTTCATGAAGAAATTCAATGTTTGGTCTCAGTCAAGTTCAACCTCTCCAGTTATGTTAGGTAGCTTGTCAAAAGTAGTTTGTAAATCTATCGAGAATCTCAGCTTTTTCCTGTATTACTGTCTCATCATCAAGGTCAGTAAGCTGTGTTGTACCCCTCTTCTGTGGCCCTTAGACTTCCTTCAGTGCATTGTGAAAAGCTTTCATATCTTTTTTTTATTCTGCTACCTGCTGAAATTCTTCAGCCTTTGCCTTTCACCTTTGAGAGTTCATTTCCCTGGTGTACTGCTGTAGATTCCGTCGAGTACCAGTCAGTTTTGTCCTGTGTGATCTAGTGTCCAGCTGAAGCTTTTTGACCCCTGCATTATTTCTTTCCTCTAACGGACCCCTCGCCTTTTTGTCAGTATCGTCGAACCAATCCTGATGTGTCCTGAGTAGATTTAGCTAAGACACTGAAAGAAGTGACAAGTGTACTTGCTTTTAAAGAATTCCAGTTTTCTTCAACAACTTCCGACTGTTGACGTTGCAATCCTGCCAAAACCTTGTCCATTTCCTTCTTCAACTTCTGTTGCTTATCTTTATCTCGTAGTTTCATTAAATCAATCTTGCAGGGTGGTTTGGCGGCAGTTTTGTTTTTTGTTTTTGTTGATGGAGAAGGAAACAATGGATCTTAACAAAACGTGGTCCGTTAAACACTCAGCGCCTCGCATGGGTCTTGCCAAGATGTCATTTTGGTCTACCTGCCTCTTTGTCACATAAAAGGTGCCAGTGTTTAGAGTAGGGTTGCATCTATGTGGTCTTGTGATAATCCTTGCTCTTGAAGGTAGTGTTTGTGATGACCAGATTGTGTTCCGAGCAAAGACCCAGAAGAAGTTCACTGTTTCAGTTGCACTTGCTAACTCTACGCGGGCCAATCACACGTGGCTATTTGTCCACCTTTCCAACCCTGACATTGAAGTTACCAACTGTTATCAGTTTATCAGTACAAGGGACTCTCCGCAGAACTTCTCTCAGACTGTAGTACAATTCCTTTTTAATCTCTTTGAGGTTGGTCATTTTTGCAGCATAGACACCCAGCTATGGTGGCGTACACATTTCTCTGCAGCGGAAGTCTCGTGGTGATTATCCTGTCACTGTCGGGTCTTGTTCTAGCCACTGAGTAATGGAGTTTCCTACTGCAAAACCATCTCTAGATTGTCTTCACTCTCTATCTCCTGCCACTCCGAAAAAAGCGTTTAGCCGTGATCTACCATGCTGTTGTATGACAGCAATCGAGTCTCAGTAGCGCTATTATATCAATATTGCTACCAATGTCTTCACTCCAAACATTTGAATACCGATGTTATCACTCCTAACATTTGAGCTATTGAGTCTCACTTAGCGCTACTTATAGTTATAAAGATGGTTAAAGAAGTGAGGTTTGTAGACGTAAGGCTTACAGCAGTGAGGCTTGTAAACTTTCTGACTGTCATCACTCCTGGGATTTGAATACCGAATATCATCACTCAGAACATTTTAATAACGAATGTCATCACTGCAAACATTTGAATTCCGAAAGTCATTGCTCCAAACATTTGAATTCAGAGTGTCTTCACTGGAACAATTGATCCTGACTGTCATCATTCCAAACATTCAAATTCCGAATGTCATCACACTCCTAACAGTGAATAGAATACCGATTGTCATCACTTCAAATATAAGAATTCCGAATCTCATTTTCGAAACATCACTCCTAACATTTGAATACCGAATGCCATCACTCCTAACATTGGAATACCGAATGTAATCACTCCGAACATTTGAATACCGAATGCCATCACGCCTACCATTTAAATACCGAATGTCATCACTGCTAACATTTGAATACCGAATGTCATCACTACAAACATCGGAATATCGAATGTCATCATTGCAAACATTGGAATTCCGAATGTCATCACTCCTAACATTGGAATATCGCATGTAATCACTCCGAACATTTAAATACCGAATGCCATCACTCCAAACATTTGATTCTGACTGTCATCACTCTTAACATTTGAATACCGACTGCCATCACTCCGAACATTTGAATACCGAATGTCATCACTCCTAACATTTGAATACCGAATGTAATCACTCCGAACATTTGAATACCGAATGCCATCACTCCGAACATTTGAATACCGAATGCCATCACTCCGAACATTTGAATACCGAATGCCATCACTGCAAACATTGGAATATCAAATGTCATCATTCCAAACATTGGAATTCCGAATGTCATCACTCCTAACATTGGAATAACGAATGTCATCATTCCAAACATTGGAATTCCGAACGTCATTATTGCAAGATTTAAATGAACAAAACCTAAAGCTCCTTCACTGTACTTGGTTTTATTGGTTTGCAATGTAATCGAACTAATTTTGTATTTTTTTTTTGTCTTTTTCTTTTTCAGTAAAAGCTTGAAATTCTAACTTCATTTGTATTGGGTTCGTAGACAAGAAAAATAGAGAAGGACACGAAAATTAATGGCAGTATAAAGTACGTATTGTTTTTCTGTTGTTTCACGAGTCCGTACATTATGTATTTCTCTTAGATGCACCCAGTCTCCAAGATATCAGTCACTGACGCTGGAGGGCACCCTGTGTTAAATATCCACTCCAGGGTGATCCCCGGTTCCACCTGAACTGTACTCCACCCAGGAGGGCTTCTTTATAGTTTCCCTTATTTCCTAGTGATATTGGCCTCACCCCCGGAGACTGATCAGGTGTCCAGGGTGGTTACCCTATGTGCCACTCGATCTTGTCTCACCCCAGGAGGGCTTCTCTACTGGTCCCCTTACCCTTAGATTTAGGCGCTTCCCTGCCCCCAGTTTTTTCCCCGTTAGTTTCTTGTGTGTTTTCTGTGTGATATACAGCGTAGAACCTTCATGCGAAACCATCCGCCGATTTGAAGATTTTATTAGCGATTTGCCTAGTCCCTAGGCCTCATTATTCTGCGCAATTCAACGATCACTTTTAAAACCTTTATACGATACACAGAAAAATAGCAAAGAAAGATGTGATGATCCTTTTAGTTGGTCAAGGCAGATTTAAATTCATTTTCAAAGTTTTATAGTCAATGGTCACTTAGGGTGGCTCGACTGGATTTTTTGAGGGAATACCTCCCAAGTTTGAGCATTAACTACGTCGCCATGAGTAAAGATATGATATGTTCTTGAAACTTACAGGGTATATTTATTGACCATTGATCTCAATTATCAAGCGGTTTTTTGACAAATGCGAAATTTGTAGACATGGACCAAATTACGTGCAAAAACTGTAACAAAAGCAGCTGAATGCAGGTTAATAAAATGTTTCTCACTCGCGATCGCCCAGAGCAATTCTCCTCTTTTCTTGTACGCAGTTTTCAATGGAATCAAACCACTTTGAGATAAAGCCTCGTTTCCAAAGCTTATCATTTTCTTAAAAAATTAGCTAATTGTGTGATAGCATGCTATTTCACTGTTTTTGATGCTTAAAACTTCGTTTCAAAATATTTCGAAAACGCTCTCATAGAATTTGATCAAACTTTGCCATAATTGAGGCATTTATATCAGGTACAAACTCCCTTAAGCGATTTCTTAAAAAAACCTCCTGGTACAGAGAAACACAAAGATAAATAAAAAACGTAATGGCGTCGTTACGTTGCCATGGCGACTCCGATTGCAATAAAATCCAGATCATAAGAAATTTTCATCTTTATGTAATACAGTTGTGGTAACCTTTTTTCCATATCTTTACTGATGGCGACGTAGTTAATGCTCAAACTTGGGAGGCATCCCCCCCAAGAAAATCTAGTCGAGCCACCTTACAGCTCGTTACATCTGTCTGACCGGGGTCGTGTTTTTATCACACGTGGGCTAATTTTGGCGTGTTCAACAAAACTAGCCTGAGAAAAGAGCCGACATTAGGCGACGCCACCACTGGTTTCCCCCGGAAATGACGTCTGAGAAACGAGCGCAGAAATTCCATACTGACGACGCGTCACTTCTGAGATCTGGGTAGTGTTTTTGATTGGTTGAAGCAAATTCCCGCGCAGCACGACCAATCAGAAACACTACTTACTTACTTATCTGGCTAGCCACAGCCCACATGTTTTTTTTATTGTTCTCTTTATTTAACCTCTGATTGGGCTATCGGATTGTCTTTTTTTGTTGTGGTTGGCTAACATAATTAAATTGAATTGAAAATCTTTGTAACACCTGTTTTTCGATGTTTTCTTTTGTTTTGTCTCTTTCAGAGTAATTTCCGTGGATTTTATGATCCGTTTCCTGACCAGGAGAAGATGCTGCGAATAAGATATTTGTTCAGAGAAGCGGTTACGAAGTGACACCCTGTTTATAGAATACCAAAACAGTGTAAGATATCCTGCCCCATTCAGCTATTCGCCATTTTCACATAGACCATAATGCACGTTGTTCTCCCCCCCTCAACCCCACCCGTGAAAAAAAATATATTTGGCATGAGCATTGTTTGCAGTTTCTCCTGGGTACTACAGTCATCCCAAGAGAAATCGAACACAATGGAAATGCAGAATTTTGGATGTAAACAAGCTACGCTGTGGTTTATGTGAAAATTGTGAATTAGGGACTTTGATCAAAAACGACGACGACTGCAACGAGAAGATGAATAATAAACGAAATCGCGATTACTTGAAATTGCTCTTAGCAGTGTGTGCAATCATCGTTCACGCCCTCGATTAAACGTCACTTTGTTGGAAATTTCGCGTCGTAGTTGCACCGAGGACGACTTAGAAATGTACCAGAAAGTGCAATGCCACGTGCAGCGTTGTTTGTTTCTTCCTCTTCGCCGCCTTGTGACAAATCGTGACAACGATTTTCAATGCATCATAGCGCTGCGACATTGTTTCGAATTGTCAAAACTTCGTTCCAACATTGTTGCCTAAGAATTTTCGTTGCAGTTTGCCTAAATGCGGATGGGAATCATTTGGTAGTTCATTTTCCCTCTTATCATGAATGAAATGTAGGGGAGCAAGGAATGGCGTAGTGGTGAAAGTACTTGCCTCCTACCAATGTGGCCACAGTTCAGGATTTTGAGTTTGTTGTTTGCTGTAATTGTCCATTGAAATTTGCTGTCATGACAACGAACCGGGCTTGTTTTAAGGCCTTTATCGCAGCTTTTATTTTTAAGGTAAAAGCAAGTTAAGGCTTGAGAAAGAGTTTGTCACTGGCATAAAATTAATATAAGATATTAGTTGGTTGTTGCCGCTGACGTCTTCTCTTTTTCTCCCTTTAGCTCAATTAAGCATTTGAGACATCGCCCATATTGGTCCTCATCAAGACACAACAGTCAGGAGCTGCTGACAGATTTCGTGAAATGCCTGCTGGTTTTACCACTGAACTCTTGAAAAAATATTTTTGCACAGATGGATGGTTTTGTATACCAAGAAAGGAAATAACGTAGAGTTGAATAATTCTTAAGGACAGTTAAAGACTGGTTTCAGTGTCTCCAGGCCAAAACACACTAAAAAACTTTGACAAATATTAAAGACATTTTTGTAAATATTGTATCACAGAAACAATCATTTCGCGAAATATGACGACCTATACGTCATGTAAGACTTTGTATAATGTCCTGAGCCACACCCACATTACAATCTGGGGACTGCGTCGATTTACGTTTTTTGGTCGGGGGATGGTTTATGTTGGAGGGGGTTCATGCTGGAGAGGGAAGGTTCATGTTGGAGATGGAGGGAGTGAATAGGTCAGATGCAAATTGCTACTGGTTAACGGAGCGTGAGTCACAGACAACACGGTTTTGTAATAGCCAATCAAGACTGAAATAAAGAGTTCGAGTTTTGTTCATAACCGATTTTTTAGTTGACAGGCGAACTCGAATAAATTGTTTCCTAGCAAACTCAGCGATTCAGCTTTTCTTGTTGAATGAGTTTGTCAACCATGTGTAGCCGCATAAGTAAGTTGGAACACATGTCCGATAAAACTGGCTATCCTTTGTCGCTGGACTTTTTCTACTTCATCAATCGTCAACAGAGGTGTAACGCTTGATTCAACTTACATGTTTGGAGCAATGTTTTAAAGAATACTGGTAATAGTAAAGCAGATATTCCCAGCAAACTGAACTTACAAGAAAGATAGCACGTTTAAAATTTGCGCTCTTTTGTTTTAAACACATAATAGATTCTACGTCAACCAATCAGGTGGGCATAGAGCGGGGAAGCCTATTGTTCCCATGTTATGAGAGAGCAGCTCATTAGTAAACCTATACCGAATTAGTATGCAGGAAGGTATGTTAATGATTTACCTAAACCTTTACCTGCTCGACACTATAACAAATTAAGACGGAGTCCATCAGGAAATTGAGTAATTTCAATTTTCAGTGGACAAAAACCTTATACCAGAATAATTTCAACAATATCGCATTCTTTTTACAATTTTCAAGGGCTATAGATATTTAACAATTATTCCTCGAGCCCGAATGGGCTCTGAGTCAAATAGCATGAGACCGAAGGCCGAATGGGCTATTGACTTAGAGGCCATAAGGGCGAGAGGAATAATTGTTTTAGTAAAATCCAAGTTGGTCAAAAATATCGAGACAAAACAACTTTAGTTAGCAAAACGCGATTCAGCCACCATTGTTTTGGGTCTTAAGGCGGGCGCTTTTCGCTACTAGTGGGCTATAACATATAGCCTAGTAGTAGCTCAACCAATCAGAACGTAGGATTGATAATAGGCCACTAGTTGGATTTTACTGAAATGTGTTATCTGTAATAACACTAAAGACTATTTCTCATGGGAGCCCGAGCAAATAAATGTCCAATTTCACAAGAATTGAGAAAACACAGGTAAAATTCTGAAAATTTCATGTGTAAGATGTCATTTTGTAAAATTTGACATTTATTTTCTCGGCGTCTCAAAAAACATTTCCTGTGGTGTTATTACAGATAACGAACTACATCTGTAGCCCTTGAAAAATGTAAAAAAGAATGCGATATTGTCTAAATTATTCTGGTACAAGGTTTTTGTCCACTGAAAATTAAAACTACTCAATTTCCTGATAGATTCCGTCTTAATATGCGGGAACGCAGTTGAATATTAATGTTAAATGGTCTGGCGCGTCCTTCCATAGCGAGTAGTCCGTAGTCGTCCTATCTTAAAGTCTTTATTATGGATTCCTGCCAGTGACCAATCCAGGGTTACCTCCTCAGACCAATAGTTCAGTCTTCATGCTCCGCTTTAGACCAGAACTCAGAGGAATTAATATTCCGAAAAGCCTTGATCGTTATTGTGTAGAGATAGGCTGATATCTAAGCCATAAAAAGCATGCCTTTGTCCAACTGGACGAGAAATAAAGCGACAGGAGAATGCCTATTGAACTTAAAATAGACTCGGATTTTGTAAGATCGTCTCTAGCTTTCACCGTATTAAAAGAACACGTTAAATACACGGAATCTAAGCATGAGATCTGTGCAATATAATGATGGTGCATCCTTGTTTAAATGCCATGGAAACACCCAAGAAAGAGTCACTGTTACGTTACTAGTTGGTTTATTTGTTATTGACTACAGCTGTAATTATTTTACAAAACGTTCACTTTCGAAATTCACAGTACTAAAGTAAGAGAGAAAAGGTTGTTTATTTGTTGGTTTTACAAGGAACGCATTACCCGGCAGTTCCATCTCTATAAAATGGCCTGGGACACGTATCATTACAATGATTTAAGGTTAATTTTAACAATTATTGCAACATATTTTTTACGATATCCGCAAAAACCAAGATGATAAGATTATTGGTCATTAATTACAGATTGCGATGATTGTAAAACGTTCAAATTCACATTTTAACTAAATATGTGAATAAATGTATGATATTTAATCATAAAAGGAAGTATAAAAAGGTTTCAAAACTATGCTCTGACTTTTGCACTTTTTCTAACAAATTACGCTAATCGCAAATAAATGTATCCTGGCACCACAGGCTACCCATGCTCTCAACTTTTAAAATTTAAGGTAAGTTTGTGTTTCTTCAATAGTGTTACGATGGACTTCTTGTAAGCCGAGCCTGCATGGGCTGCCAGTGACAATATCCGTTATTAAGTCTCAAAGCGAGCAACAACAGGATTTAACATACTATTTAGGTCATTTCGTGAAGACGTGGCCTCTTCACTTTCAAAAATTGTAGGATCCGGCTAATGCAACTGGGCAAATAAATCAGTGACCATTAGCTGTCCGATCAGCCTTGCCTTTATTTTAATTTAACGCAACTGGACTGGCTTTCCTCGCCCAAGGTCGTGTAACTAGAGGGCTCTAGTAACACGACCTTGGGCTGCCTGCTTGTGATGCATTATTTTATTCAAGTATGTAACCGTCATTTTGGAACGAACTCCCCTCTACAGTTTCTCTGTTTATACCCACTCGGCTACCTTCTCGCACGTATTTTCTCACTGCCGCTTTAATTTTCCTTTCTAGTAGGACCCTTCTCCAGCCACTAAAATTTTTCCCTCTAGTCAGTCCTTTAAGAAACAGGCTGGGAATTGCGCCACTTATAAACACGGCAATGGTAGACACAAGCGTCGAAATTTCGTACTCATTTCTAAAGAAAATTATAGAAGATATCGTTAAAAACAGAAATGTGAGAATAACAGCAATGTCGCGAAGCATCAGGCAGATTTCAGTTTATTGACCTTCGTGAAGCAGTGAGTGTCTGGTTTTATCTAAACAACCTTAACACGAGACTAGTCATGGTGACAACCTTAGATTAAGAACGACGGACATAAAATTCTATTTAAGAAATTGAAGGTACATTAAACTCTGCAAATTACCATAACAAAAATAGACGTTTGTTGTGACAACCACAAGGAAAGATACATAAGGAGTTACAATTTCTGCGTTTAGAGCTAATCCCATTGTTGTGAATCCTAATATTCCGGCAAAAAAGGTACATAATGTCATTACTCCATATAACAGAAATATTCCTACAAACAGCAGATATATAAACAACGGAATAAAGAGAAACCGGCAAAGGATAAACCACATGCCGCTAATTCTATCCCTTACGCTAGAGATCTTTGTCAAAATTTTCATAGAGATGCAACGAAGCAAGGTCATTGCGGGTGATAACTTAAAAGCCAAAAAAATTACTGAAACTAAAAGACGAAGCAAACAGATTACTCCCCAAACAAGGCAAAGGAATAGCGTGAATAAAATTGGAAATATAAGCCACAAACTGAACAGAGCTCGCCTCACTCATGATCCCCTATAATTTTTCTTTGAGTAGCAGGCAAGTTTTTTTAGGCCTCTTTTGTACAGGTAACGATAAGCTAACAAACGAATGTACCCCTCTTCCGGGAACAATTTTAAATGATAAAGGGTTTCTTTTCCAATACTAACAGAATGTAAGTATACTCTATTACATAGGCGACAATCAGTCAGGAACAAATCCTTCGGTTTTAAAAGCAAAACTGTTGTCCAACATGGTAGTATTAAAACGGTAAAGACCAAGACTGTGCTCGGTGACATCATACCAAGAGAGAGCGCTGAAAATTCTGGACTTTTGGAAATGGGCTGCTTTAAGCGTTCATTGATATATTTTGGCTTTAGGGCAAAAAATAATGCCAGATTAAAATAAAAAGAAAATGGAAAAATGAAAAACATTAAAACCGCCAACTTTAAGTTAAACGACATCTTTAAATCAGGCAGAAGCTGCACACATCCAAGTAAAAACGTTGAACAAGTAACCGGACTCGGGTCATCTACAGGAATTTCCTCGGTGTTGCATGACAGTCTGTTCTCTTCCTCGTTTTGAATTCTCTCATATCCATCTCTTATGCCAGAATCATCTGACCCGGTTTGTTCTTGGTTAGGTAATTCGTTTTCCAGTTGGTTTTCAAAGACATCTTCCTTGTCATGTTCATTCTGAAGATTAAAAATACTGTCAGGCAATAGCAGAAGAAGTGCCGGGCAATACAAAAACACAACAAAAGACAAACAATACAGAAAGGCTTTTATCGCTTGCAACCATCTGCTGCCCACTGTAGAAAGATCACAGTGAATACTTGAGACATCAGGACCGCAGCAATGATAGTTTATCGAATCAATGTCTATCATTGCAATACAGACCACCCCTGTCTTGCCGCGGCTTTCACTTGTTACATTATCCAACAGTGCTCTTCCCACGGCCATGTTCTGGCATGTTGAGTTTAATCCCGCAAGGCATCCACTAGGTTCATCTCTCAGTGACACTGTCATGCTTCCAACTTGATAATTCAGAAGTCCAAGGGATAAAATATCGAAATCGAACGGCAAAGACAGCATGGGCTCATTATTTGACCGAGCCCACACCCATCTGTCGGGAAGAAACTCGTCTGGCAAGTCCAGTGGGTTGTAGCTGTTGTTACCGATTTTTAAATTCAAGTAAACTACTCTCACACCTTTCTCAGAAGCCTTCAGTCGAAATTCTGATTCAAGATTTTCTCCAACTGGTAATACTTTACACAATTCAAAAGACGTCTTCTGTTCATTTGCAGCCACTGATACAAGAAACAATGAAGTTGCAATAAAAATGAGAAGAATCACGGCCATTTTCCCTAAGGCGGGTGGATTATTTTCCTTGGTTTGATTTTTTTAGAGAATATGATATCATTTAAAGGATCACTTACCATAAACGAGAGGTCATTCTAGGAAGTATCTGAGCATCAGCCTTTTACTAGGGGTTAGGGGAGAGAAAAGTTTGCTATCTCCTCTTTTCGCTTCTCTCTTTTCCTCCCTCCCCTTCCCTCCAGATACACATGATACTCAAGCTGAGGAAGTGTTTGTTTTCCTTGCATGGGCCGGTACTGTACACCCGTCCCCTAAGATACCTATCCACCAGCAGGGCTAGAATAGAAGTCTCCCACGCGGGCGTTTTGTTTTGACACGCAACGCTCCCTACCCCTTAAAGGGAGGAGCGTTGCTCGTTGCATCTCTCTCCTTCTCCTCCCCTGTCATCGCACCCCCTTCATACCTGTCTGAACGCCTGGAATAGTCGGGACAGGGACACAAGGTAGGGACACAGGGTAGCGACAGGATACGAACAGGGCATCATTTCCCGAGAAACTCGACTCACGACGAGAGCAATCTGCTCGGTACTCACGATCATCTAAGGCCCGGTTAAAACGTCGAATCTCACATATGCCGAAATGCATGTGAAGTTCGACGTTTGAATCGATTTAATTCGACTGTTTAAAATAAATGCGACGATTGCCGTATCTGCGACTGAAGCAGTCGAAGATTCTACCTAGGTTCGACGTTTGATTCAAACGTCACATTTCCCGTGTGTACGTCAAACTTAATGCAGGAATTTTAGCAAATTATTATTTTATTAATGGGAATATTGACGGCGAACAGAGTTAAATTCGACAGAGTTTAGAGAGTTAAATTCGACGTTTGAATCAAATGCGGGTAGTTAACTAGTTTCCTCAGTTGTTTCGCTCAAAGTAATTCTCAATAACTACGTTGCTTCAAGGTTCACAAAGATAACTTGTTGATGGTCGATCGAGATCAGTTCGCGTGACCTTAGTGTCGATCCCTGTTCTCGTGCAGTGCATTTGTGTGTAAAACAACTTAATAAACGCAATTATGTCTTTTGGTGTCCACTTTTGGCTCGACGATATCGAAAGGGATTTCTACAAAAAGTGTGAAAATTCTTGTGACGAACAACCACAGACTGGCGCGAAAGGTGAAGTAAAGAAGCAATGGTTCCGGGCGACCATGCACATCCAAGGGGCTTGAAACTTGGGAATGGTAGTTAATTTCTGGTAACACGCACTATGTCTATATTTTTTGGTGCCAAATAGATTGGTACTTCACTATATACATTTTAAGACTAGATTGCTTTTTTCAAGTATTTTCAAGCATTTTCCCAACACCAGAAAACGTTTTTGGCAGCTATAAAACATTTCAAATAAGCCTTTCCCCACCCCCACCCAGCCAAAGTCAACAATCAAGACCTTGCTAAATGGGCGCAAGCATAAATTTACATGCACTAATGTGACACAAGAGAGAATGAGCTAGATCATTCTCTCTTGTGTGACACCAAAAAGAAACGGAGGGCATTTTACACCTCATGCGCTTAGTTGTGCATGAGTAATAAAAAGGAAAGGTCTATTACAGCACACAATTGATAATGAAGTGTCCGCATTAGCGAGGTTGGCTTTGGGTGAGAATTTTTTGAGTGGGGGGAAATAAGTGTCCGTTGTCTGAATTAAGAGCAAATTTAAGGGCTTTCCCCAGGAGGGACAAAGAAAACTATCCGTGTGAAATAACGAGGTGTCCGCAAGGCGGGGTTCGACCGTATTGCTAACTAATGAAAACCGCAACGGTCGACACAAGGGTGGAAATTTCATATTCGTGTCCGAAAAAAATAATCGAAGATATCGTCAAAAACAGGAAAGTGACAATGACAGCCGTGTTGCGAAGCATCAGACAGATTTCATTTTGAATGGGAAGCACTCTATCACTCACGAACCAAAACAGCTTGGCTGGTATTGTCCTTTGTTCGCTACTACGGGTTGTTTGGAGTTCCTGTTGCCAGTATTTTAAGATGAATCCTTTCACCTCTATGTAACCTTTCTGCAAATTAGCATAGCAGAAATAAATATTTGTCGTGACAACGACGAAGAAAGCTACATAGGGAGTTACAATATCAACGTTTAGAACTAATCCCATGATTGTAAAGCCAAATGTTCCGGAGAAAAGGTTGCATAAAAGGGATAATGGAACAAAGAAACCAAAAAACAGCAACACTATGTATGGTATAGTAAACAAATAAAAAATTAGTTTGACCACTCTGGAGTTGCTAGTCATAGCATTGATCTGGTCATAATTTTTTCCACGCTAAATTTGACCAGAAGAGTAACTGGTGAAAAAAAAAAATAGGATTGTTACTAATGAAGCAAAAAGGAGGATCAAACAGAATATTCCCCATAAAATACCTGCCAGAAACAGCGTTACTAAACTAGAAGATAAAAGCCACAACATGCACAACGCACGTTTCATTCGTGGGCCATTATGATTCACCTTTAAAAAACAGGTGGAAAATGTCACTAGGTTCTTTAGACCGCTGTTATTGTGGTTAAGAAAACTCAACGTTAGGTGGTGTGCTTCTTTCGGGATCAATTTCAAATGTTGAAGTATGTTTTCTCCAATACTAACAGAACTCTTGTTTTCTGTAGCACAGGTAAAGGAGTTTCCGGCCATAGTACATAGAGTGCATTTCATAGGCTGCCGGTTTAGGAATAAATCCTTGGGCCGTAAAAACAAAACTGCCATCAAGCAAGTTAAAATTAATAGGGTTAATATCAAGATTGAGTAGGCTGAGAAATAAAATTGGTTAAATAAAGAAAAACGTAGATGGTATGCTATAAAATAAACTTACTTTTTCCGGATCCGGTATCTTCAAGATATATTCATTGAAATATTTCTGCTTTAGGAGAAAATATAAACCCAGCTTAATATAAAATCCAAATGGAAGAACAAAAAAGAGTAAAAACATTAACTTGAGGTTAAACGATAGGGTTAAATTTGGTAGCCGCTGAAAATGTTCCAACAAAAACACTGAGCAGGTTATCGGACTCCTGTCATCTACAAGAATTTCCTCTGTGTCAAATGACCTCAGTCTCTCTTCTTCCCCATTTTGAACTTCAAGAAGTTCATTGTTTTCATTGTTACTTTCCTTGTCACATTCATATTGAAGATCAATTATATCTTCTGGCAACATCAGAAGCATTGCGGGGGAATAAAACATCACAACAACGGATAAAAGAAACAGAAAGGTGTTTATCACTTTGAATGACATACGGGCCTCAACAGAAAGATCACAGTTAATGCTTGACGCATTGAGCCTACAACAATGATATACCATGGAGTCTTCAGAATTATGCACATTCTCATCTATCATTGCAACACAGACCACCCCATTGTTGCCGCTTTTACTTGTTACATTGCTCAACAGTGCTCTTCCGACGACCAAGTTCTGACATGTTGAGTTTAATCCCGCAAGGCATCCACTCGGTTCATCTCTCAGTGGCACTGTCATGCTTCCAACTTGATAATTCAAAAGTCCAAGCGATAAAATATCGAAGTCGTAAGGCAAAGATAGCATGGGCTCATTATTTGACCGAGCCCAAACCCATCTGTCGGGTTGAAACTCGTCTTGCAACTCCAGCGGATTGTAGCTGATGTTACCGACATTTTTGAGTTTGTCTAATGGTCGTGGGTCGTGGGTCGTGGGTACAAGTCGTGGGTCGTGGGTGTGGGTGTGGGTAAAAGTCGTGGGTGTGGGTAATGATTAAAAATTTTTAATCATAAAAATAAATAAAAAATTTTTAATCATAAATTAATAATTAACAATGTTCCTAATTTTTGTTAAATATTAATAATTTACAATATTACAAGTTTTTTATTTTTTTAACTACTCGATAACTAATAACATAACAAAACAAACATAACACAATGTATGAAAATGGGTGGGATTGGGTAAAGGCAGGAACCCATAGGAGCTATTTTCAGGACTGGTGTAATCCCTTCATAGTATTTTGAGAAAATTTGTTTTCGTCAAACGCTTGAACAACACGCTAAAAAGAGCAAATCGTAAAATTAAGGAAGCCGGGATCAGTTCCATATAAGAGTAGTCAATCATTATTTATCTCAATAAGCAATACGATGCCTATCTTTGAATTGATCCCAATTAGTAGACACAAAAGAAAAGCAACGAGTTTGGGGCAAAAAAACAATTTATTGAAAACTACAGGCTATAAAATAAAACCCGGGGAGGGTGGGGAGGGTAAAACAAGCGAGTAGAGGCCGCAAATTGAGACAACGACTAGTAAGTTGATGTAGCTTCAGTTTAAGCTGCACTTCATAATAATAATTTTAATTATAATTTTGGATCGGCAAATTACTATCCGTGCCAATATGACATTCTGCAAAGAAAAGTAACGAGCTGGACCCAGCGTGATACAGCATTGCAGAAAAACATTACACTCACGGACTAAAGACAATCGCTTAGTTATTCAGATCCAGAAGGCACTTTGGAGAAAATTGGAACCCTTATTCAGCCGTAATAAAAAAGCCTTACGCTTCAAAAGAGGTCAAAGAAAATGCGCTTGTATCAGAGAGCAAATCCTGCCTACCAGAAACAACAACTACAGTCAATCGATATGTGTGTCATGACCTCTCAGTGTGAAACATGCGGCTAAAATCACATTTGCTCAGTAAAAATGCGGAACCTTCCAAAGCATAATCTACCCAGCAGAGAAAAAAACTTTATTGGAATAAGCAGCATTTTGGTATGAGGTAAAGGTCGTGTAGGCCTACCACCCCCTTTTATTGCTATAAAATTTTTTGAATTTCTTCACTTTTTCGGATATTTAAAGGAGAGAGCTAACCTCTTCGTATAACTTAGAATATGAGTAAACTTTCGCGGTGCTGGGACACTCCATTCTCATTGTTGTTCGCGTTTTTTAGTGACGCTCTTCCGTTGTTAGTAAAATAAGTTTAGCTTTCGCAAGACCATTTGAAAGCGTTTTTGACCAGTTTATGGTGGAGACCAAGTTTGACAGCTTTCCTATGTCAACTTTATATTTGAAGAAATTAAAATTAGTTCAACGTTATTTCTTTTTCTTTTCGATTGCTCCTGTAGCCACCGCCACCCCCTGCGCTGGCGGTCGATGTAGAGTAACAGAGTAGGGGATGTGTTGTATAGTTTTCATACATCGTGTCATTTTCGTTTTGTTATCGAGTAGTTAAAAAAATCCAAAACTTGTAATATTGTAAATTATTAACATTTAACAAAAAATAGTAACATTGTTAATTATTAATAATGATTACAAATTAACTTTTAATCATTACCCACATCCACGACTTTTACCCACACCCACACCCACGACCCACGACTTGTACCCACGACCCACGACCCACGACCATTAGGCAAACTCATTTTTAAATTCAAGTAAATCATCCGCACACCCTCCTCGGAAGCCTTCGGTTTAAATTCTGATGCGATACTTTCTCCAACCGGCAGTACTTTACATCTAACTATACTGCAGTTCTGTTACGTCGCAGCCGTTGATATAAAAAACCAGATAGTTGCAAGAAGGCTTAAATGAATCACAGCCATTTTCGCTAACAGCATGTGAATTATTCCCCTTGTTTGTTTGTTTTTTTTTTAATTAGGGAGTGTTTATTTCCCTTGGGACCACATTAATTGGATTAGATAAGTGCTGTCCAATGATGGTAAAGCTTTTTTAATTCCTTGGGATTTTTTGGAAACCAGTTTCCATAAAACTAAAAGAAAGATATGGGAAACTATAAAAATAGGTTGTCGTGAGTAAACCAGCGAGACTGGTTTTTCTATGGACTTCAATCCTCGCCAAAAATCAAAGCAGATCACAACCGTATTCAACTTGTAAGTGTAACATTTGAGTTGAGAAAGATCAACAATAGATCTTGCAGTTCAATTTTGGAGTTCTTAACGCAATCGTCGAAACCTTGCCGCAGTTCTGTTCATTTGCAGCCCCTGATACAAGAGACAATGAAGTTGCAATAAAACTGAGATGAATCAGAGCCATTTTCGCTAAGGCGAGTGGATTATTTCCCTGGTTTGACTTTTGGAGAATATGATATCATTTAAAGGATCACTTACCATAAACGTGAGGTCATTCTAGGAAGTATCTTAGTATCAGCCCGTTTAGTAGGGGTTAGGGGAGAGAAAAGTTTGCTATCTCCTCTTGTCTCTTCTCTCTTTTCCTCCCTTCCCTTCCCCACAGATACGCCTGATACTCAAGCTGAGGAATTTTTTGTTTTCATAGTATAGGCTGTTAATATACACCTCTCCTACAACAGAGCTAGAAGTCTCCCAAGCGGGCGTTTTTTTTAATTTTTGTTTCGTCACGCCACGCTCCCCTCCCCCCAAGAGGGAGAAGCGTTGCTCGTTACTCCTCTCTTCTTCTCCTCCCCTGACATCGCACCGCCATCATACCTATCTGAACGCCTGGAACAGGCGGGACAGGGCATCATTTCAGGGGAAACGGGTAATCGGCTCCTTACTCACGATCATCTAAGAAACAAAAAGTCCTTTGTATTAATAAATAAAAGGAAACTAAACTGATCTACACCACATACTCAATTGAATGTTGCGGTTTAAGGTCATTCCCCTGAATTGCATTGCGCATCTCTACTGCGCATAATATTGCAACACTGGTCACGCAATCTTTCAAGATGGCTACCGTCGGCGTCGGCACCAAGTCGAGAGATAAAAAAGGTTTTTTTGTAAGTTCAAAAGAAAAGGGAAGACGAGAAAAGTTAAAAAATATTTGGAAAAGGAAGTGTTGTAATGTGGAAGGTGATGGAGGCGTTAGCACAAAAAAGAAATGCATCGAAGCCGGCAGCTGCAACTTTCGAGGCAGACGAGTAATCGAGTTAGACGTGCTGGCCAGAGCCCTGGATAGTGGTTGCAGTGCGTGTAGAAAAGCACTTCAGCTATCAAACTGCCAGGATGAGACTATCTCTGGGTTGGGTAGTTTTTTGTATATTATGTGCAGCGATCCGGAATGTGGAGAGGTAAATGTGTGCACCACAAACAAATCGCATCGTGCCGCCGGTGCTGGTCGCGGGCGACCAGTTTTTGATGTCAACACCAAACTTGCCGCAGGTAGGTATATTTTACTTGATTAGCAGCTTTTATCTGAACATTTTTCCAAGCTTCATCAAAATTTAACAATCATAATACCGTGTAATAACTAACTTTTAAATGTACATGTACTGTGTTTATACGCAGGAATGTTACACGCCGGTATCGGGGTAACACATGTAAACGCACTTCTCACGTCGATAAACCTTCCAGCCGTGGGACAAAACACTCTGAAGGCCAGAGAAAGAGAAGTTGGACCAGCGATTGAGGCTGTTGCAAGGAATTCATGTTTAGAAGGGTTACAGTTGGAGAAAGAGTGTCGGAGGACCGGGGACACAGAGCAAGTTGTAAAAATCGGGGTATCGTACGACATGGGCTGGCAGAAGAGGGGAAAGGGCCACAATAGTTTGACAGGTCAGTCCTATAATGTACATAAAGCCATGAAATAATGGAGGTATTTTTGCTTTGCCTGCGTGGCATCCATATCAGTAACAAGTGTCTGTTTATTCGTTATAAAATACAGTATAAACAAATTCACAACAATTTTTTCTTTTGCTTAAATAATAACAATAATAATAAGATAATGAAATAGCAGGTCTAGAAGTAAAACTCAATAGACCACAAAATTTCCATCCAACAGCAGTCAGGCAATTTAACATTTGATTTCCTCCAACAATAATATTATTATTAAAACCGAATATTGGAAGCAGGGTGCTTGTTCAAATCATCCCCAAAGACAGTGAATGAGCTAATTACTAGCATTATTAATACAACAATGAGTCATTCATTTAATTTCTAGAGGTATTGACTTTTTGACTAAAGTAAATAAAACAAGACTATTTTTCTTTCCTAGGAGTTGGGTCTATGATTGGGCTATCTTCAGGCAAGGTGGTGGGCTACAGCACAAGGACAAAGAGATGTGCATTATGTGAGGCAGCTAAGAGAAATGGCAAGGAACCGAGGTCACATGAATGTCGGATGAACTGGACAGCATCCTCCAAGTCCATGGAGCCCGATGTTGCTGTGGAGTTGGTAAAGGGGGCCATTAGTGCGGGTGCTCAAGTGTCAGTTATGGTTGGGGATGAAGACTCGGCCACAATCAAGAAAGTGAGGGAAAGTGTCACACATGAAGTTGACAAATGGTCAGATATTACTCATGCGAAACGGTCATTTGGATCCCATCTCTACAGCCTGCAACCACAGCATAAAGGAATCCTTAGTACTAAAGTAATTAACCACTTCTTGAAATGTTTTGGGTATGTGCTAAGCCAAAACAAAGACAATGTTGACGGTCTGGAGAAAAATCTGAAAGCCATTGTCCCTCATGCATTTGGCAAACATAATAAATGTGACAGTTCTTGGTGTGGGTTTCTGAAGAGCCCCACAACCTACAAACACAAGAGCCTCCCACGTGGCAAAGATTTAAAAGGTGAGAAACTAGAGGAAGATCTTAATGCTGTTGTGGACATCTTTGTCCAGAATTCGGAGAAGCTTGCCCCTCTTGGTTCAAGTCAGTCGAATGAAGCCCTCAACAACACCATTGGCAGCAAAGCTCCAAAAATTCGACACTACGGTGGCAGTGAAAGTAATGATTTTAGAGTGGCCTGTGCTGTCAGCCAGAAGAATGTGGGTTATTCTTATGTGGCAAAGGTTAGCATTAGCTTTACGTGACCACACATCTGCTACTACATTAAAGAGAATAATATCATAGCTTACAGTGCAACTACTAGAACTGAAGCCACCAATGGAACAATTTTTTTATTATTATTTTTGCAAAATATCCTAAGCATTTATCCATTGAAAACATAGCAGAATAAATAAGACTTTACGTCTTCTACAAAAGTGTACAATATTTGTTTAGATGGCTTTGTTTGTAGTAATTGCACTGTAATGCAATGTTATTGGATAACTGCAGGAAGATTTTTTTTGCAACCAAAGAATGTTTGCAGGTATATGAATAGTTGTCGCACATATAAATATTGGTACTTCAATAAGGTATATCATCACAGATTATGAGTAGATAAGAAATCAGTGTCAGATGTCTCTTATAATGTAACAAACAACACTTCATGTTCTAGGCTATTGCTCCAAACCAATTTGTCCTGTTATAATAAATTTATTATGTTCTAGGCTTTACACGAAATTCAGTTATCTCCAGGCAGATATTGTGAAAGATATGCAGGCAGAGTAGATAGAAAGATATCACTCTTAGCAGCCAGAACTAAGACTCGGGAATACAAAAAGAAGAGAAGGCAGAGAACAGAAAGGAGAGCGTCTAAGCTCAAGCAGTTAGAAACCAGAGAGGGCAAGCAGTATGAAAGTGGCCTAGGTTACAGACATGACAGTTCTGAAGAGCAGACTGAAATACCACCTCATACTTGCAGACCAGATATACAAAAAGTCTGTGCACCAGCTTGCATGAAGACAGTAGTGTTTGACTTGGAGACATCTTCAAGGGGTACCAACTAACTAATAATAATAATAATAATAATAATAATAATAATAATAATAATAATAATAATAATAACAGTAGTTCATTAAAAATTAAAAATCATAATCATTCTAATCATTCTTCTTCTTATCATTATTATTAGCAGTATTATTATTATTTTATTGTTATTATTATTATTATTATTATTATTATTATTATTATTATTATTATTATTATTGTTATTATCATTTATTATATAGACACGAGTGTTTTACTGGAAAATATGCCACTCGTTAAATTCATAAAAACTACATCCGGGACCCGAGTGGTTTATTTTCCATAATCTCACATGTGAGTTTATCGATGACATAATTTTGGTAATTTCCCTCTATTATTTTATCAATGTCATTTTGTCTATATAATAAAAAGAACATTACACGGCAGCTTGAAGATATGAATTTTATTTTCTCGTGGCAAAGACAATATTTTACTCACTCACTGCGCTCATTCGTAAAATACTGTTTTGCCACTCAAAAATAAAATTCATATCTTCGCGCCACCATGTAATATCCTCTATTTATTTTTAGTGCATTACATGTGAATGCTCTTAAAATATTGAATAAACATTACAAAAGAATAATGCAAGATCCTTTAATTTATTGTTTGGGAGAGCCAAAGCCCTTCTCAGTTTTTTCGCTCCTGAAAGTTTTCTTTCATCTCTAAGAAAAAAATTAAAACTAAAACTTCCAAAAAATTGTTTATGCTAAATTATTAGGTGAATTGTTTACAAATAACCAAATACAAAGACCAAAATTGTTTAACAATTAAAATTCCCTCATTAATTTTGGCAGGTGATGATGCTGAAATTTGCGAGATTGCGGCAGCAGAAGGAAAGAATACCTTCCAAGTTTACATCCTTCCTAGCAACAGCATAACACCAGCTGCATCAGCAGTCAACAAGTTGACTGTGAGGAGTGGGGTTCTCCACTATGATGGAAAACCAGTTTCCTCAACATCTTTAGCAGCAGGCCTATCAGATCTTCTTCAATGGCTCGAAGCAAGACAACCGTGTTTGCTCATGGCACATAATGCGAAAGCTTTTGATGCAAAACATCTGGTGAAGGCAGTGACTTCAAGTGACCTGCTTCCCAAGTTCTCTCAGGTGGTACTTGGTTTTTCAGATACCCTGCCAGCCTTCAGACAGCTGTTTCCTGATAGAGCATCCTGCAGCCAAGAACACCTAGCACAAGACCTCCTTGAGAAAACCTACAATGCCCATAGTGCATTAGATGACGTCCTCATCCTACAAGAGCTGGCATCCAAGTATATCACTGACAGCACTCTGTTACAGCACAGCTTTACAACATCATGGGTGGAGACATACACAGTGTTCCTTGGCCAGAAGAAACAAAATCTCAAAACCCTACAGCCACTCATCAGCTCAAAAGCAGTGTCGAAAGGAATGGCGGAGAAAATAGCAGCTTCTGGCTTGAGACTAAGCCACATACAGCTAGCATTTACAAGAGGTGGAGCTGATGGAATCTCTAAGGTCCTCACAGAGAAATTTAGCGGCAGGGCAAGGATCACAACGAACAAGAGAATTCTTGAGAACATTTCCAGTTTCTTTGCAGACAAGTGAAATGTAAATTCCTAATATGAGAATGTAAACAAGAAAACGATAAGTTATGATATTTATCATTCTGTGCTTTTGCTGAATTAATTATACACTTTGTGATAAAACTTAGCTAAACTTACCTGTATAAGCATGTACATTCTTAGTTGACACTGACAAAACGTATCCGGAAGTCACCAGGATTCGTCATGCAATATCTCCTGGTTTCTTGTACGGATCCCCAAATGAAATTTAACCTATTTTTCCAACATTAAGAATAGTTTTTGACCATAGTTCGGTTTCTGGAGCATTTTCAGTTTACACGTATTTCATTACCCACAAGACTATCTCGTTATGAAGGCGAATTTCGAAGGTCTGTACTTCATGCAAGACTTAGTAGAACGTCCTGTGCCACACCCATATTGTACCTTCGCGCTGGGGGTGGGGTTGGGGAGGGGGTGGAGGTTCTGTAAAAGGGACAGTCTCCAGATTTTAGATCTGCAGACGATGGCATGACTGTAATAAAAACTTTGAGCATTTGCATTACAAATGAAAACTTGTACCACTTGTTCACATCATACCTGGGGGCTGGACTGGGCCCCATTATGTTGTGGCTTGTCTCGCCAGATCGCTAAAGCGACTTATTTCATTAAGAAAGCCATGCAAGTATTATGTAATGGTAAGATTTCTCGGAAATTATAATTTAAGTGTCATATTAAAGTGTCAGATTCAGTATTGCTTGTTCTTTTTATTGTACCAAAGTAATGTTAATTTGGTTGCCATGGCAACCATTTTTCATCATTTTGTCCTCAATCAGGAGCCCAGATAAAGCATTCCTTTAACCTGTCACTTACCAACCAAAAAGTAGATCTATACGAATAAGTGCAGTTAAATTTACCATGTTTTTTTCCTGGAAAGAGAAATGGGCCTGCCCACCTGGGAACAGAAAATGATGGCATAGCTTCTAAGCGAATACCGGCACCCCCCTCTTTTTTTCGCTTGTTTGACTCTACAAACAATAGGCTGCCTACACAAAAAGAATGGACAATTTTCTATGTTCAGAAAAAAAGATATATAGGAAACAATAAAGCCAATACTCATTTTTTCATTTAAATTATGGTAACCATGGTAACGAATTAAGCGTAGTGCTTCCTCAACGTATGCGTTTTCGTACCAAAAGCCTTTTGAAAGTGTTATTCTTGTCCAACTCTAAATATGTATAACCTTATTTCGCACAATCAGTAGTATTCTGAGTGTTATTAGGCCGAATTATTTATATAGTCCATGGTGCAAGGCAGCGAACCGGAAGTGTCGAAAATTGCTTCAAAGGGGGTATGTTTGAGCCCTCGCAGCTCGTAAACGAATACCGGCACCCCCCTTTTTTATTTTGATTTCGAATTCCTAGTATGATGAATAATTAATAGACAAAATTTGAGAAAAAATCTATGTTAAGTTCTATTTCAGGGGAATGACCTTAATATAGGAATTGCATGATAAAGGAATAACATGTTTTCTTAAACAGTTCGGTCGCCAAATTGGAATTTCCTGGTCTGGTACCTAGTAAGGGTTTTTTTATGTCCCAGCGGCTCACCCCACCTAAATTTATGGCTGGTACCTCCCCCCCCCCACCTTTTTAGGTCTTTTAGGTGTCCTGGCCTAAAGGAAAGCTTTTTCTTGTGACGCGATATAAATTATATCAAGCATGGCCTTATACAAACCATGCAGGGATCGACCAGAATGCAAATGAACGCGTTCCAACAAGATAGAGATTTAAGTGATGATTGTAAGAGAAGAGGACATAAACAAATACGATAACAACGGAAAGCAAGTGTGCAGATAAAATTGATCTTGTATTTCTAGGGGTCAATGAATCCCACTTGGTATAAAGACCTGTAAAAGTTTTCTTACGAGAAATAGATGCAGAGAAGTTATGTTGATTATTCTGTCTTGGTTCCACTGAATATATATATATATATATTTTTTATAATTTTACTTTTATTGACAAAACACATATTACAGTTGCAAAATTTAAAACTAAAAGAAAGTATATAACGATATTACAGTTGGATCAAAATTACGTAAAGACGAGAAAGAATAATACAGCATTTGTAATAATTCGCACAATAACGTTAGACCTGCTAATTAACAGATTATTCTGGTAAGATGGATACTAACTAACTAAAAAAATAATTGAAAGAGGGGGTTTTTCATTGAATATGAAATCACCAGCGACTCAAGGATCAACAATCCTAAACATGCACGAATAGGTGATAATGGCTCCTGACATACGCAAGGAAGATGCAATATCAGGGGCACCCAACGACTGTTTTCTGTAAAACTGAAATATGGGTTCGGAGAAGCACATATTGTCTAGAATTTTCTTTTACTTGAGGACGGCAAAAAATTTCTAGATGACCGTTCCATTCACGTACAATTTTCGAAGCTTGTCTTATAAATTCCCTACGATTTTCTTATTAAAGTTTCATTTTCACATTTTTGTTCCCAACTTAGGCTATTTTTCGTACAAAAAGGGAACCGAAAATTTTCGGATTAAAAAATGTGGTGGTGTTAAGTCAGAAAATGTCTCACTTTCGTAGTACGTGAAATTTCATCTAAACATTTTCGGAAAAATAATACTCAAACCCTTGTAATTTCGAATAAAAGATTCAAGTTCCCCTCGGATGACCGAACAGATACAAATTTTATAGCGCCGCTTAGAATGCATTTCTAGGTATCTAAAAGTACTCTGGATAGCCTAAAAAAGTGTTTTCAATGTATTTAGGAGGACACCATATTTGGGTGCCTCTGACAATATCAAGAAAGAATGGCATTTTGCATATCGCGGGACCTGATTGGCATTTGTAGCGAGCTGCCAAGCTCAGTGATCTTTTTCTCTTCCCAAGAAAGCCTTTCATCTCAGAGATTCCGTATCTTCCTACGTTCTCTGGACTCGTCATGAAAAGATTGCCCTGGTCCCCCATCGCTTAATCTTCTTGCCGTGTAATGATCAACTTCCCGTTTTTTGTACTCAACCTCTTTTAGCCATTTCACAGAGTTTAGTTCCGTCTGTGACGTAGGCTGAACCTAGTCTGGGTTGTTTTTTGTTTTTCGTGCATCTTGGGAACTGGTATACCTGTGGTTTCCCTTTCTCAGTCTTTGCCAACCAATTAGTTCCCAGGGAATTGTAAACGATTTTGGACTTTACACCAGACAAATCAAAGCTCAAATGGCGGAGGGGGTCGTTACCGACTCGAACCTTCCTCTGTTTTCCGCCGAGGAAGTACAGCAGCACAGTACAGAGAAGGATGCTTGGATAATACATCGTGAAAGGTCTACGATGTCAGCGAATTTCTTGAACGCCATCCGGGCGGGAAAGTTATTTTACTTGCTTACACGGGCTTACGGTGTTGACGAAATAAAGAGAAATTACATGAACACACGACTTTTGGGCTGTGTGTAAAATTGGGACGGGGACAAGGGGACTGGGACATTGGGACGCTTGTGTGGGAACTTGGGGACGTGAGACGAGGGACTTGGGGACATCAACTACGGGACGCGGGGACGTGTGGGACTGGGACGAGGGATGTCAAATACAGGGACACGGGGGACACAGGGACGTTAATGAATGTCTCTTTCTTCGTGAAAATGTGTTATTTATGGTCAGTATTAGATTCCATCGTCCAGAACCACTTTGGATACCTTATGATGTTTACACAAAATATTTCCGTAAATAGGAGTAAGTGCACTGACTATTGTGATTAGGGTTAGGCTTGATTTCCACTGTCTCGTAATTTTTGCGTACGTGCGTAAAATTTACGTTCGCAAATAAAATGGAGGCAATTTATAAAAAGTCGCACTTAAGCGTAAAAGTAGAACCTCGCTTAACCTCACGTTTACGTTTTTTCTCAACACCTTATTTCTTGCCTCTATTTTATTTACATGATTAAAATTTACCTGCGTTCACGTGCGTAGCCAAAAACGCGTCAGTGTAAATCAACCTTTAAGTACTTTTAGAATTCATTTACTATTAAGTTTGCCACTAAAAATATGTAAAACAAAATAAATATTGTTACAATAGTTGAATCCCCCGTGGTGTAGTGGTACAGGCGATGGATTTCGGAGCTAGCACTTCGGGGTTTGAAGCTCGCTTAAGCCACTTAATTTATTTGGAGTCGAATGCTGCTATTCTATATAAATTTTGGCGACCGCAACCCACCCGACCCTGATTAGCGCTCCAATATTCCATCAGCACGAACACCAGGACAATGGTTTCACTTTCTTCAATGCAGAGGGGCTTTGCCAACTCTTGGCTTCGTAAACAGACATGGAGGAACCAAAAGGAGGGTAGGGTGGGTTGCCTTCACCAAAACATATTAACGAGGGAAGTCATTGATTTACCTCCGACTTTTGCTATAATCATTCACATCCCGCGTTCCTGTATTTGACGTCCCGCGTCCCAGTCCCACACCTCCTAGCGTCCCATACTTGATGTTCCCAAGTCCCTCGTCTCGCCTCCCAGAGTCCCCACACAAGCGTCCCAATGTCCCCGTCCCCTTGCCCCCGTCCCAGTTTTATACACAGCCCTTACGGCGCTACTTTTGAATTAGCTAGAAACAAAGGGTCGGTTATTTAAACGAGGTCTAACTTAGACCGCGGTTTAAGAAATCTTTGGACTTCCAGATCTCTTCGTTAGTGGGTCAATTTAAGAAGATAAATGCTTTTCTAGTCTACACTATATGCTTTAATGAAACCGTCCACGACAAATGGTGCTTAGATAAAATCGTTGGGCAAACTGAAAATGACTTAGAACACGGTTTTGGTAAACACTGGTTAAACTCCGTTTAAATAACCGGCGAAAGAGCTCGCACCGAAGGGTAGCCAGTTTTAATACCAAGATCTGTTGCGTATAATGCAAAAGACATCTCGATCATTTGTTAGTTTAGTTCGTGTAACTTTCAGTGACGGGTGAGTTTTGCTCTTGGTGGCCGAAATAATAATTGTTGAAGTAGTGCGTTTGGTATAGTTTTTTTAATTATTTAAAAACGCATCCAATAATCTAATAAAGAGCCATAAAGGAAGTCAAGCGCGTACGTAAAAGGGGTACCATTCTTCAATGGAAGGCATACGAAACGGGATGCCTTTTCTGTCCAAAATGGTATACAAGATTTTCGTTCAAAGGGTAAGACCTTGGACCTTGGGGTGGAGCCGTCCGCCCCCCTTACATTTTTTTTGAGTACTCCCCGGGCACTGTGGCTGTAGGAAGGAAACTTTTGAAACAATTGCAACCTATTAAGTTCACTGTCTAAAAAGATATTTAACTGGTTCCAACTGATTTATTCAGCATGGTAGTTTTTAAAATCATAGGACAAATTAAATCTTAAAAGCCTTAAAAATCAAAATTAACTTAATTTAATTTTAAAAATCATGCTCTACTTCGCAGTTTTACAAAGAGACTTCTTAGTAATTGTACTAGGGGTTCACAACAAAAGAAAACATGCTGTATCATGATAGGCAAGGCAGCCCAAGCTTAAGTTAACAGTCATTCTTTTTACAAGACCTCTCAAAAATTTGTTCACAGTGCCTGCTAAGTGCGCCCTAATTGCCCAACCATGCCATTAAGCTTGTAACATGAGCTTGGGCTGACTGTGTTATACATTAATATATTATACAGTCATGTTATTGTTATTTTGTGCCGACGTTTCTTCTTCTCTTTCATTATGTTCACTGTTTATACCACCACGACCTCTTTCTGACCTGAAATTTTTCACTGCCTTTTTAATTTCCCGTTCTAGTTTGATCTTCCTCCACCCTACCAGGTTCTTTCCTCCTGTCAGCCCCTTAAAAAACAAGCTGGGAATGGCCCCACTTATGAACACGGCAATGGTGGACACTAGGGTCGAAATGTCATACTCATTTCCAAAGAAAATAATCGAAGATATCGTCAAAAACAGAAAAATGAGAATGACAGCTATGTGGCCAAACATTCGGCAAATTTCGTTCTTAACCGGCAGCACCTGATTACTCACGGACCAAAACAGATTTTCTGGAATTGTATTCTGTTCACCACTGTCGGTTGTATCCGATTCTTGTTGCCAGTATTTTAAGATATATCCTTTGACTTCCATGTAACTTCTTTGGAAGTTAGCATAGCAAAAATAGACGTTTGTTATGACAACGATCAAGAAGGCTACATAAGGGGTTACAATTTCAACATTTAGAACTAAACCCATGATTGTAAATCCTATTAAGTCAGCAATAAAGCCAAATGAATCTGCTGCTACGATAATTAAAGCGAATATGAAAAAACCGAGGTACAATCCACTAACAATCACAACAATACACATGCATAACTTTAAACTCTGAGCCGGAAAATAGCGAATAAGTTTTTTTAGCTGGATGCTAATTTTCAACACGCTGAAAAAGTACACAGTAATTAATGGTGACAAGGATTGTAGACCAAATATCAGTGGGACTAGCAGGAGAAGACAGAGTGCACCAAATCCAATGCTAACAATTAGTGCATAAAAAGTATAAAATATAAGGAATAAAATGGAAAGTGGACGTGATCCGTTTAAATAGCAGGAAAGACTAACCAATATTTTTAGACATTCATTCTGTAGGTTAAAATATTTAAACATCGAAAAATATACCACTTCCCGGAGTATTTTCATATGCTGAATCATTTTTTCTCCAAGAGTAACAGAAGTTCGGTTCAGTTGTTCAGTAGGAAGAGCAAGTATATCGACAGGGAAGAAGCGGTGAACTGCTGCACATAAAAGACAATAGGCTTCCTTCGGCAGGAAAAACTCTTTTGGTCTTAAAAACAAAGCAGCCATCAAAAATGTGAAAGCCACTAGGGCTAAATGAAAAGTATTTTCTTTCTTTATGAAGAAGAGGGAAAATTCGGAAATTTCATTTCCTTCCCACGGCGGCACCTTCGTGAGGCGTTGGTGGATATATTGCTGCTTTGAGTTAAGGTAAAATCCCAGCTGAACATAAACGGGAAATGGATAAATGCAAAACAGTAATACCGCTAATTTGACGTTAAACGACATCTTTAAACCAGGCAGCTGCTGGACACATTGGAGGAAAAGCCTTGAACAGGTTATCGGACTCGCGTCATCTGTGGGAAGTTCTTCGCCATTGTCCCTGTCTACTTCCTCGTTTTTATTTTCAGGAGTTTGCTGATTTCCGTCGTCTGTGGGAAGTTCTTCTCCATTGTCCCTGTCTACTCCCTCGTTTTGATTTTCAGGAGTTTGCTGATTTCCGTCGGCTGTGGGAAGTTCTTCGCCGTTGTCAGGAGTTTGCTGATTTCCGTCGGCTGTGGGAAGTTCTTCGCCGTTGTCCCTGTCTACTCCCTTGTTTTGATTTTCAGGAGTTTGCTGATTTCCATCGGCTGTGGGCAAAGCAGTTGAATCAGCTTGTTCGCCATTAGTTTGTTGCTTTCCCTCGTCATTTTCGCTGGCAAATTCATTCTTCAGATTGACAATACAGTCTGGCAATAGTAGAAGGAGCGCCGGGAAATAAAACATTACTAAAGTCGATAGAACAACTAGAAACGAATCTATTGCTTTGAACCAGTTGCTGTTGACGACGGGAAAATCACAGTTAATTCTAGAGACATTAAAACCACAGCAATGATACTTTATAGACCGGTAATTCGAATGAAGTTCCTTCTTGATAATTAAAACACAAACCACCTCTGTCCTACGAGATAGCTTTACGCAACTGCTTCTTGTAACATTGTCCAACAGTGCGCTTCCGACGGCCATGTTCTGACATGTTGAGTTCAAGCCCGCAAGGCATCCACTCGGTTCATCTCTGAGTGGCACTGTCATGCTTCGCACTTGATAATTCAGAAGTCCCAGGGATAAAACATCGAAATCTAACGGCAAAGACAGCATAGGTTCAGTAATTGACGGAGCCCACATCCAACCGTTGGGTAGAATCTCATCTGGTAAGTCCAGTGGATTGTAGCTGTTGTTACCGATTTTCAGATTCAAGTAGATTATTCTCACGCCCTTCTCGGAGGCCTTCAGCCTAAATTCCGATTCAAGATCCTCTCCAACTGGCAGCACTTTACAGTTTTCTACGCTGCAGTTCTGTTCAGAGGCAGCCGGGGATGCTAAATAGCACACACATGCGACGCTCACTAGAAGAACGATTGGCTTGCAAGCGGACATATTTGCTAGATCGTGAGGTCTCATCGAATTTCCACCCCCAAGACTGATATTTTAAGAATTTAATATAGTGGGTCACTTATCAAACGCAAGAGGTCAACATGCGTTGCGTTTGTGGCTTGTGTTCTACGTTGTTTAGCTGTGGGAACTCTTGCTACGCAATAGGGCGGTTTGAAGAAACTCAGTAAAAGGGTTTTGTAGTCACGCAGTCTCTGGCTAAGTAAGCCTGCGAATACTGCTGCCTGACACCACTCCCCTGCAGCTAGTTTGGCTGCATTTGCGCGGTCACCGCTAATCAGTACTTTAGACATTGGTCTCTCCTCGGCTAAACAAAGTGTCTGTCGTGCCCACTCCAAGAAATAAGCTAGGCCTTCTTAAAAGGGGATTGTAACTTCTTCCGACCGGAGACGCCGCCAGTAGTCACCCTGGTATGATTCCATATGATTACGTGAAAAGATGAATCTATAAATAGCCTAAATGTCTAATACACTGTAACCCAGAAATATAAGAGTCAGACGAACGCTTTGTGGTGGTTGATTCCTGACACACCGCAATGTTAACCTGACTTGGTTGTTGATTAACCATTACGGAAAACTTGAAAAAATAAAATGACCTGAGAAATTTCTGTCCATAAAAATAAAAAGAGTTAGACTTATCTGAGGCAATATAGGCAAAATAGTTTTTTTGACCAATCAGGTCAATAACCAGAGTTTAATATCATGATCACCTGACGTGATACAACTCACTTTGGTAACTACCGCAAAGATTTACGAAATGTCAGTCACTGTCAACGAAAGTCCTATTCAGTACTACAGTCACCCAGAGGTAGATTTTACCACGAGTCGAACTCAAAAATCTTCTCGGGCGCGAATGGGACGATTTCCCATGTTTTCTGCGGCAAAAAACGAACGAGAGAGCGGGAGCTCGATCGACCTTCGCTCGCCCTGGGGCCTACTACTGTAACCGGAAATGAGAAGCCAAGGGATCTGAGAAAATCTAACCTAGAGGATGATTTTCCACCAACTGTAAAACTGCTGTATGTAAGACCCCTGGTCGTACAACCCTTGGACGTAGGACCCCTGGATGTAGGAAGCCCTGGTGGTAGGACCCCCGGACGTAAGACTCCTGGTCGTAAGACCTCTGTATGTAAGATCCCCGGTCGCAAGACCCTAGTTCGCAGGAACCATGAATGTAAGACCCCTGGTCGTTACTCCCCTTGGTGTAACACCCCTGGTCGTAAGACCCCTGGAGGGTAGACTCCTAGAGTTAATTCCCCTGGTCGTAACACCCCTGCATGTAAGACCCCGGGTCGTAAGACCCTTGGAAGTAAAACTCCTGGTCGTAAAAACCCAGGTCTTAAGACCCCTGGACGTGGCCCTTGGTCGTAAGACCCCTGGACTTAAGACCCTTGGTCGTAAGACCCCTAGTCCTCAGACCCCTGAACGTAAGATCCCTGGATCTACGTCCTGTATGTAAGACTCCTGATCGGAAGACCTCTTGCTGTGAGAGCTTTGGATCATTATCAACAGCTGGGCAAACCCCCGTACATAAAAATGAGCCGAGGATATAAGAATAACCCCCTTATATAAATCACCTCTCTTAAATAGCCACTTTTAACACCCCTGGATGTAAGAATTTACAACCTCTGGATGTAACATCCCTTCATGTAAGGGATACAACCCCTGGATGTAAGACTTTACAACCCCTTGGTGTTTCAAACCCTGGATGTAAGACTCCAGGATACAAGAATTTTACAGTTCCTGGATCTAAGACCCTTGGTTGTAATACCCCGGGATATAAGAATTTTACAGTCGCTGGATCTAAAACCCCTGGTTGTAAGACTATTTTTACCCCTGGATGTAAGACCCTGGTTATAAGACTATTTTGTACCCGCCGATCTAAGACCCCTGGATCTAGGACCCC
This sequence comes from Porites evermanni, assembly GCA_942486025.1. NCBI lineage: Eukaryota > Metazoa > Cnidaria > Anthozoa > Scleractinia > Poritidae > Porites > Porites evermanni. The sequence goes on from CALNXI010000150.1 coordinate 142,739, forward strand.
AGGATATAAGACTTTTACAGCCACTGGACCTAAGATCCCTGGCTGTAAGACAATTTTTACCCCTGGATGTAAGACACTGGTTGTAAGACTATTTTTACCCCTTGATGTAAGACCCCTGGTTGTAAGACTATTTTTACCCCTGGATGTAAGACCCTGGTTGTATGGTTGTAAGACTGTTTTTACCCCTGGATGTAAGACCCTGGTTGTAAGACTATTTTTACCCCTGGACCTAAGACCCCTGGTTGTAAGACTATTTTTACCCGTGGATGTAAGACACTGAGTTGTAAGACTATTTTTACCCCTGGATGTAAGACCCTGGTTGTACGACTATTTTTACCCCTGGATGTAAGACCCCTGGTTGTAAGACTATTTTTACCCCTGGATGTAAGACCTGGTTGTAAGACTATTTTGTACCCTCGGATCTAAGACCCCTGGATCTAGGACAGCAGGATATAAGACTTTTACAGCCACTGGACCTAAGATCCCTGGTTGTAAGACTATTTTTTACCCCTGATGTAAGATCCCAGGATATAAGAATTTTACAACCAATGGTTTTAGTACCACTGGATTTAACTCCGCAAGTTAGAATTCTACAAGGTGGGTGTTTTACGGCCGATCAATTAGTAATGTAACTACATCTCCTGGATTTAGAGATTTCATGGAATCAATTCTCGACACAGTATTCAACACCTTGGACTGTATAACCTTAGGATTTTACGCCCTTGAAGTTATTGTTCAACAAGCCCTGGATGCTTATGCTTAGACCACCTAGCCCAAGAAACTATGGACTTAATTACAAACCCTTCCAAGTAGAACCTGGATGGGTACGGTTATGTAGTAGCTTCGGGATGGGTTTCGCGGCCCTTTCGAATCCCCAGGTTCTCTTAGGCTTTTTTTCAATAACGCATATATACAACATGCAGCTTATACTATCGCTTACTCGTTTGTTGTTGGATACCATTTTCATGCTGATACTAACGACTAGACTTTTTGAACGGTGACAATTTGAAAACAAAAGAAAACCCCAGAAACTAAATAAAGAAACAAACAAATAACTGTTCAAACAAGTTCACGAAAAAGCGTGAATAAACCGTTCGTAGACAATAAAAGCTACGGTGCATAGCCTGCAGAACAGGTGTAGTTCTAGGTGTTTTTCAGGCGAGCGAGAGAAAGCGCGAGGTGGGCGCGAACTGGCGAGGAGTGTCAGACACGCTCGACGGAAGAGAAGCGAAAAAAAATCCTTACGTCCTGGGGTTGTAGAATCTTAAATCCAGGGGATGTAAATCCTTTTCGATTTCTCTAAGGGTTGTAAATAGTAATACATCTAGGGTCCTCCCATACTTGGTCATACTAGTAGGCTATCGCTTTTTTCCAAAGTGAGTTTATTTGGGGAAATCTGCCTTCTATTGTTCTTGATTGGACGCACTTCTTTATAGTTAATGCCTTTTAGCTACACCAACAATTTTTATGCCCTCTCATTACAGGGTCTTACTTACAGAGATCCGTTTAGAACTGAATAATATATATAAACGTAACAAAGCTGACTTAATAACTATTGATATTTCATTAAATAATCAACCTGGAAATCGTAAAAGATAAACTGAGTTAAGGATGTTATTATATCTTCTTTCAGCTAAAATAACCTAGACCTTTCTGACTGATAAACACTGTTAGTAGGCATAATTCCTAACGTTTAAAAAAACAGAAAATTACGTAACAAAAATTAAAAATTACAGCACTGATATTGAGACGAAACCTTTTTAAGTACTCTCATATGCATCTCTAGCACCTTGGTCTTTGACTAGCCAGTTTTCATATTATATGATCGGGTTACGACTTTCTTCTTTACCGATAAGGGCTTCTGTCGATAGCATATCGCAACAGCAATGTTATGTAAATCGCAGGGGGAGCAAGCTTCGGTTGGAAACTAATCCAAGGCCAAGATATAGAGATCAAAACAAAATGAGACCAAACATCAAAATATCTATATCCTATATAATTGTATCATCATTTTCACCGTCAATTCCTTGATGATCATTTTTCTTCTGGTTCAAGTCAAATGCGTCTAATTTTTACCGATCCAGATCTGTTTTAGAGATCCGGCCACTGAACTCTTTGTTTTGCTACTCACGGTTTTGATGTTCAGTTTTTAAACCAAGCTTACTTTCATTAATACGCATCCCTTAATAATAATTCTTTAACAAGAATCTCAGCTTTAAAAAAACTATAAAATGTAACCCCAAAGTATTTTTATCATGAGGAATTACTTTATCTCACTTGCGTAACTGAATGGCTTTCTCTCAGTTTTTCCATGGCATTTAGCTGTCTTTTATAGTCAAATTGAAACGAACTTCCCGCTTAGGTTTCTCTGTTTACACAACGACAGCTTCTTGAACGTACTCTGTCACTACCGCCTCAATTTTCTTTTTCAGTTTGATCTTCCTCCAGCCAATAAACCTCTTGCCTTTTGTTAGCCCCTTAAAAAACAAGCTGGGAAGGGCCCCACTTAAAAAAACGGCAATGGTGGAAACAAGCGTCGAAATTTCATACTCATTTTTGAAGAAAATGATTGAAGATATCGTCAAAAACAGAAACGTGACAATAACAACCACCTCACCAAGCATTAGGCAGATTTCAGTTTTAACAGGAAACACTTTATCACTTACGAACCAAAACAGCTTGGCTGGAATTGTGCTATGTTCGCCGTTAAGGGTTGCTTGCATTTCCCGTTGCCAATATTTTAAGATAAATCCTTTGACTTCCATGTAACTCTTCTGCAAATTAGCGTAGCAGAAGTAAATATTTGTTACGACAACGACGAAGAAGGCTGCATAAGGAGTTACAGTTTCAACGTTTAGAACTAATCCCATGATTGTGAATCCTAATATTCCGGCGAAAAAGGAACAAAGCATAAATACTTGGAGATAGGAAGCAAATAGAATCGAGAAGAAGTGTACTACAGCAAAAAGAGTAAAAAGCCCGAATAAAAATCTTGACAGTATGCTGGTAATGTCAGCCAGAATTAATTTGACGAACTTGAATGTAATATTTATCATGCAGATCATGACCAAAGTACTAAATGGTGAAAATAAAACTAGATTAACTAGAAATGAAACAAAAAAGAAAAACAAAGCGATTACTACCCAAACAAGACTCGCAAGAAGCAGCGTAACCAAACTAGAAAATAGAATCCACAACGTCAATGCGCTCGTCTTATACGTGATCCGTTATGATTCACCTTTAAGTAACAGGTAGAAATGTTTCCTAATTTCTGTAGACCGGTCTTATATTGGTTAAGAAATTTAAACATCAGCAAGTATGCCACTTTCTGCATAATATTTAAGTGATGGAGTATTTTATCTCCAATACTAACAGAATCTTCGTTTTCTGTAATAGGTAAAGAGAAAAGGTGTTTGGCCATATGACATTGCACACACACAAAATTCTGGTTGAGGAATAAATCCGTTGGCCTTAAAAACAAAACTGCCATCAAACACGTTAAAGTTGATAAGGCTACTAAAAAGTATTGAAAGGGTCCAGTTGGATAAAATAAGCGTGAGAGAGAGAAAAACATCGGAGTTTCACGTGCCAAAGTTTCCGGTGGCACCTTCATGAAGAGTTCATCGAAATATTTCTCCTTGAGGACCAAGAATATACCTACATTTACATAAAAGCCAAATGGAAAAATACAAAGCAGCAAAACCGCTAACTTAAGGTTAAACGACAGCTTTACATCGGGCAGCTGCTGAACACATCCCAGCAAAGCCGTTGAACAGGTTACCGGACTGGCGTCATCTACAGGAATTTCATCTAAGACCTGAATCTCAGGAATTGCCTCGTATCCACTTCTTGCATGAATAGTTAGTTCATCAGTGTTACCTTCCCTGTTACATTCATACTGAAGATTGAAAATATAGTCTGGCAACAGCAGAGGAAGTGCAGGGAAATAAAACATTAGCACCACAGCTAAGCAAATCAGAAAGTTGTAAATCGCTTGGTACCAGTTGCTACCTTCGACAGGAACATCACAGTTAATGCTTGACGCATTGAACCTACAACAATGATACTTTATAGAGATGGTGTCATCATGCTTCAAAAAAGCATTACGTACAGTTTTCTCTATCGCTGCGACACAGACCACCCCAGTTTTGCCGCCTTCACTTGTTACATTGTCCAACAGTGCTCTTCCGACGGCCACATCCTGACATGTTGAGTTTAATCCCGCAAGGCATCCACTCGGTTCATCTCTCAGAGGCAATTTCATGCTTCGCACTTGGTAATTGAGCAGGCCCAGTGATAAAATGTCGTAGTCGTACGGCAAAGAAAGCATGGGTTCCTTATTTGACCGAGCCCACACCCATCTGTCGGGTTGAAACTCGTCTTGCAACTCCAGCGGATTGTAACTGTTGTTACCGATCTTTAGATTCAAATAGATCATTCTCACACCTTTCTCAGAAGCCTTAAGCCTGAATTCTGATGCGATATTTTCTCCAACGGGCAATACTTTACAGTTAACTAGACTGCAGTTCTGAACAGCGGCAGCAGTCGATACACAAAACCACACACACGCAAGACTTTGAAAAGCCACAGCCTTGAAAGCAGCCATGTTTTGATTTTTAAGTTTTAATATCATTTGATTGCGACAGCTAGTATTAGAAACATTGCTTTTGTCTTTCAAATTTACCGATTAATCTATTGCAGAAAACAAAGAGCCCTTTGCTTTAAAGCTGGTGCGCCCAAGCGCAAAGGAATGTGTGGAAGTGTCTAGTGAATCTAATGTATGAATAATTTGGTTGTCAATAAACTATGGAAGTATGGAAATGTGGAAATGTGTCTTGATAAGCTCCTTATACTGTAGATGTATAGAAATGGGGAAAGTGCCTCGATTACTTAGTAACCATAACTGAGTTTGACGTTACTGTGGAAAGGCTGAAGTATGTCTTATCAGTGCTAGACCCTACACCTGATATGTTTTTAATTTTTAATATCATTTGATTGCGACAGCTATTATAAAAAATAATCATTGTTTTTTCCTTTCAAATTTACCGACTAAGCTATTGCAGAAAACAAAGAGCCCTTTGTTTATTAAACTGGCGCGCCCTAGCTCAAAGGAATGTGTGGAAGTGTCTCAGTGAATCTGTTGTATGAATACTTTGCTTGTCAATAAACTATGGAAGTGTGGAAATGTGTCTTTGATAAGCTCCTGTACTGTAGATGTGTAGAAATGGGGAAAAGCGTCTTGAGTTAGTTTCTGACGTTACTGTGGAAATGCTGAAGCATGTCTTATCTCTATCAGCACTTCACCCTACATCTGTGGGTAAGTCTGGAAGCCTTGGTCTGGAAGTGTAGAAATATGCATATATGAAAACGTTCCCTTTATAGCCTGTGTGGCGTGGCCAGCGTTGAAGCAGTCGTAGTTGACATGTATGTTAAAGCAGTCTGAGTTGACATACAGTTGAACTGCCACCTTGGGGACAGAAGAAGGCGGCCGTTGTGGAGAGCTGGCAGTTATGGGAGAGTCTCTAAGGAGGGTCTCAATGGGGGTACCTCGATAACACTAAACACTTCATTTTTTGGCTTTATAACATGAAACAGTTAAAATTTAGGTATTTTAACACTAACAGTAAAAATTCTTTCAAAAAGTAAGTTTTTTTCAGAAAGAAGAAAGAGACGGCTCCAAACAGGCCAATATTATTTTGTTTAGTATATCAAGAGGTTTTCGGCCATTGTACGACGATTGCGGACAAGAGAGGATGAAGGGGCTAAGAGAATTAACCCCCATATTGGCCCCTATACCCATCGTAATCCCTCTTAAGTTATTTTTAGATCTTCTCTGAGGTCTGTTGTTCTCAAGAGCCCCGTTATCCTCTCTTGTTCCGGATTAGTTCAAAAGATTCCTGAAGGCTACCGACCATAACCGAAGACTTTCGAAGATTTCCGAAAACTAACGAAGAGGTCCGACCATTGCCGAAGATGTCCGAAGAACCCTCCAAACACTTAACAGTAATTTCTTCGGAAACAGTCAACATTAAAAATTGGCCAATTTAACAGCAAACACTAAAAATTTTGGGCAAATAACACTAAACTCTAATGCCCCATTCAGACCCTCTCTAAGGGGTTAACCTTCACCCATCAAACGACCAACAATTCAACTGTCAGCCGTCAAAAAAGGTAATATTTGACCATCATCCGTCCCAAATGCAGATTAATATTAACCGTGATTAAGTAGCACCACCGAAAGGAAAGATGGCCTAATTGAAGGGAGAAAATCAACGAATCGATGGGACTTCGAAGAGTTTTAACGACGCAATTTTTCAGTGTAATTTCACGATCGTTTGCCGAGTGTCAGACACACAGGTAGACGAAGGTAAACAATTTACCACGGGCGTAGAGGGAGGTAAACGAGATAAACATTGTTGAGAAATGCTTTAACAGATTCCCTACCCCTAAACTTATCTAAAAGTCTAGTTTAAGGCAGTACGGGGGTCTGTTAAAGCATTTCACAACAACAACAAAACGTTACGAGGTACTTAAAACCTCCCCATTTCAGATGATCTTTACCGACGTCTGGCTCCTAAAAAATCTCTAAACTGGAAAAACCAGTTCCCATGTTCTGAGAAACATTCTCTCTACGACATTACAAGGCCTTACAACTTGTTTGTATCTGAAAATATTTCGAAGTTTTATAAGTAAGGGAGGAAGGCAACTTTTTCGAGTGCGTTTGTATTCGTCAAAAAATCGCCAAAATTAGTCGAAAAACAAATGAGCAAAGGGAAAATGTTCTTACTCAGACTCTCAGCCTGAGGTATATGTTCTAAGTATGTTCTAAAAAAAGGTTCTTACAAAAATAGTACTGTATTTACATTAATCTTAACTGAATTGTAAGACTTGCCGCGATTAATTGTCGACGCCCCATACGGATCAAATTTCATGACCATCCATGAGTTTTCCGTCAGTCACTGAAAAAAAATGGCCGTGTCGAGGCAGTTAGGGAAGCGCTTTAGTGGCCGATGTAGAGAGGTTTAAACTGATTAGTGAATGTATGGACGGGCCGCTAGGACAAAAAAGTACCGGTTTTGGAGAGGTGGCCGCTAGTGTAAGTTCGTGTTTTGATCCTTTAGGTGTTGTAAAGTGATACTTCGGCTAATCTCACCGGGCTAGGAGGAAAATGTGAAGTACAGAGTACCGGAGTGTATTTATATAAAAGATTCCACAGTTCGCACCCCGCACGCGTCATTTTCCACCTCACCATTAAGGGGGCTGTCTCACGGCTGCCTAGTTCATTTTCTTAATATTTCCAATTACGCTTCCCTATGCGTTATGGAACTTAAACGTATCTAAGAAATCACTTGTAAACGAGAAAATCACAGCTTCTTGTCCAACAAATACACTTCCCACCGGCAAGCTCTGTATCAAACATTACAAACAACAAAAATGAACTTTGAAAAATCGTTACGCTAAAAAGTTTTCAAAATCCACGATTTTAATCCGTTTTAATCCTCTTCAAGTTTGTCCATCCGTGCTTTACTTTTGTATTTGCTGTGTTATTGGTTTCTTCTTGGATTGTTCTGAAGCGATTATTTTCATCACGGCCACTTTGAGGATTGCGCAATATGATGCCATTAAACTATCATACTGAGCTTGGGCTGCCTCTTTTTTACCGCCAGCTTGTATACGATCGCTTGACTTTTGGTCGGTCAATTTCACATTCGATTGTACAGCAAACAAGGGCAATTTATGCCGTGAATTGTAAATTTTACCGGCATCAAGGTCATGCACAAATAAATCCTCTGCGTCCTGTGCCTATAGCAGTCCATTGTTTTATCTCTTCCGCCAACCAACTTTGATAGACAACGAAACGAAAACGGTTTAGCAAACTTTTAAATATATTCTAATTTATTTATAATTTATGAATTGAGTTCGGCACGGCAGTAGCACGACGTTTCAAACCAAGTTGAGCTACTGTCGTGTAGCACGGCAAGGCTTGCCGTGCTACACGGCAGTAGCACGACTTGGTTTCAAGCGTCGCACTAGTGCCCTGCCAAAGTCGAATTTAATTTGACGTTTGAAACGGGCCTTAAACTTCAACATAAAGAAAAATGGCACTGATAAAAAGTGCCAATGACAGCTTGAGAGAAATCTTTATTCAATGGGTGTACACACACACTCCAGCCACAAACACACCGAGATTTGCCATCACCTTTTGGTAGGGAAAAAATCATCCAAAGGTTTAAACTTCAACAAATAGTGAAGAAAAACCCCACAAGGTACTCATCGTAGAATCTTTTGCAGAAGACGATGAAAAAGCACAGTACGCTAACATCAAACACGTCTTCATTTAATGGCTGCCCTCGCTTAACATGGGTAAGCAGTTGATGTTAAACCATCATAAGGTCAAAGTTTGTCCGTTTTCACGACGTAAATCCCGAGGAAGGAACTCTCTTATATTAACCTTATAGATATTGCTCTGAAATAGTAGAGAGATTAAGATTCACGTTTACGGCACACGGCAAACGGCAAACGTCAGTTGAGAATTTCTCAAAATAGAAAATAAGCAGATAAAAACAGTCCAGAGCGATTCTTTTGGATAAAACTGGCATAAATTTACCTATTTTTGTGTAGAAGCAATAAACAGTAAACGAAAAATAAGGGGAAAACTTGGTCACGTGGTACAAATTCACGTTTGCCGTTTGGCGTAAACGTGAAACTTAATCTCTCTAGTGTAAAGATTAGATGAGGCGGACGATACACGCCCACTACGACTTCCCATTTTATAAAATGCGTTCGCCTCAGGCAGCCCAGTTAAAAGATTAAGACTTATGAGGTACGCAATAAGTTCACAGCAAGAGAGATTTTTTGCCCAATCAGGTCGATAGCCAGAGCCTTTAATACCATCATCAACTGACGTGATAAGATTCACTGCTGCAAAGGTTGACGAAATCTCAGTCATTGTCAACAACAGTCCTATTCAGTATTAGTAAACTCCAACTAGTGGTCTATTAATCAATGCTGCGTTATGATTGGTTGAGCTACTACTAGGCTATATCGCTCCCTCTCTCCGTTTTTCCTTCGTCGGGGGGAGGGTGCGGCTACGCGTAGGCTATGAAAACCAAAACAATGGCGGCTGAATCGCGTTTTGCTAGCTAAAGTTTTTTTGTCTCGATATTTTTCACCAACTAGTTGGATTTTACTAAAACAATTATTCCTCTCGCCCTCATCGCCTTTAAGTCAATTGCCCATTCCGCCTTCGGCCTCATGGGCTATTGACTCAGAGCCCATTTGAGCTCAAGGAATAATTGTTAACTACACTCACACAGAGGTAGACTTGTCAAAAAGTCGAGCTCAAATTTTTTCTCGAGCGCGAGCGGGACATTTTTCTAAGTTTTCTGCGGCAAAAGCGAACGAGAGAGCGGGGGCTCGACTCGACCTTCGCGCTGGGGCCTACTACCGGAACCGGAAATGAGAAGCAAAGGACTCTGAGAAAGTCTAACCAAGAGGATGATATTCCACCAACTGTAAAACGGTTTTAACAAGCACCCACCAGTTTGTGGTCAACTTATTGGTCATTAATTACAGTATTGCGGTGGTTGCAAAACTTTAATTTGTTTTTATTTATGATACTAAGTCATAAAAGTAATTGTAAGTATAAAAAGGTTTCAAAACTACGCTCTGACTTTGGCGGTTTTTTTAACAGGCTAAACCTAATTAACACTGGTTCCTAAAGTCCAAGCTGTGCAAAAATGTGCAAAAATCTAGCCTGAGTCCTTATTAGACAAGCACCAACCCTTGGCTGATGCTTCCCTGTGATCGTTCGATCGTGACAAAACGGGGTTCCTTGTGTCACTCTGGCTTGGTAACCTGTCTGTTTTAGAAATGGCGGCTGATCGAGGGAGTTATGGTTTGAAAAAGTCTCCAAAATGCTAGCCTGTGTACAGACGTCCCCCCTCCCTCAGAAAAAATCGGGAGAAGAGACGTCTTCTCTTCTTCGCAGTAATGGCGTAGAGATTCACTCTGTGGAATTGCTATATTTCAGGGAAAAGCGAACTGGTTTAGCAAAGACGTTAGGCCTCTAAAACCGTACAAAAATGAACATAAACATATCCTTCAAGAAACAGGACGTGGGGAAGGAGGAAACACCGACATATAATGACCTTTTACTTGCTTAAGGAAAAGCGCTTAGGCAACATTACAGACTCTTGTATAGCAAAGAAAGCCACCTTTTTCTGGTGACTCACGAACCAACTTTGGGAGCTTGACACATTGCCAAATTAACATAACTGAAAGCCACGATCGCCTTGCGAAGGTTTAGAGGTGGGGAGGTGAGCGATTCTTCGTCTCACTTCGTCTCCCCATTAATCCTTCATATGGTCGCCATATTTAAAGAACGGGAAAAGTAAATGACGCGCATGCTCCAGCGCCATGTTGTCCTCAATTTCTGGCAAGAATAGATTTAAATTATTCAAGAGAGCTGTTAAAACTAAGGATCCAAATACATGGGCCGACTATAAGAGGTTGAGAAACGAAATAACATCTGACCTTAGGAAAGCGAAGGCTGCATACTTCAGAGGTCAGCTGAAAAAGGCGAAGACCACCTCGACGTATTGGAATGTATTATCCAAAGCTACCAAGCCCAAAGTAAGGAAGAAGATAGGTCCATTAAAGCGTGACGACAACAGCTTAGCGGTAAAAGATACGGAGAAGGCGAGCCTTATGAACTCTTTCTTCTCCACGATAGCTGAGAAATTAAATGCTGGGCGACTCCAAGCACTACACTGAATTCTTGACTAGTCCATGCTCCATACCTGTACCAAGTATATCCGATATTAGTCTATCTAGCCTTGATATTGACAGGAATATAACATTATTGAAGAATAATAAAGCCACCGGATCGGATGGTATATCACCCAAATTACTGAAACTCGCAGGTACTGCTGTTGTTGGGCCGCTGACCAGCCTTTTCATGCAAAGCATACGCGAATGAAGAGTCTACAATAATTGGAAAGTGGCCAGATTAACACCTGCATTTAAAAAAGATGATCCTACGGAAATGAGTAGTTATCGTCCCCTCTCCTTGCTAAGGGTACATCTACCCAGCAAGATTTTAGAATCGTGTAGCGGCACATGATTACGAAACATGTTTTCTCGGAAAACGAAGCGCTCGTCACTGACAACCCATGGGCCTACCGAAAACGAAGATCGACAGAGCTATTACTCATCCACCTGACTGAAACTTGGCGACGAGCAATCGATAACAAATTAGTTGTGGACGCCGTATTCTTAGACTTCCAGAAGACGTTTGATCGCGTTTCACACTCAATCCTTCTTCACAAGCTAGAGCACAACTTTGAATTCACGGGAAACCTACTGGCATGGCTAAGAGATTATCTATCTGAACGGGAACAGTATACTGTAATTAATGGCGTACCCTCTGAGAATACCAAAGTTGCCTCCGGTATACTACAGGGCTCCATACTCGGGCCCATACTCTTCGCCTTCTACACAAGCGATCTACCGAAAGCAGTTAACACTGCAACGACGTTCCTGTATGCCGATAATACTACCATGTACTGTGTTAGTGAATCTGTAAACCAGGTCACAACAACGCTGAACAAAGCTCTAGAAGAACTCGCCCTCTGGTGCAAACATAACTCCCTAGTACCACACGCCAAAAAGTGCGAGAGAATGATCCTTAAACGAAATAATTTGATCGGTCGCTTAGGCAGTTTAAAAATTAACCAGTATCTCATAAAATGGTCCTCAAGTTCTAAGCTGTTAGGTGTAACCATTGACAACAAACTTACGTGGACAAAACATATATCAGAGCTCCAGAGAGGGTTCGTTAATAAGCTCAATCTGATCAAACGCAGCCGCTTTTTACCTAGGAATTCGCTTTTAGATATATATTTTAAAGTCAATTTACCCTCGGTTACATATGCGCTTCCAATTTGTGGGTGTTTAGAATCCATACATTGTAGGGCTGCTAGAGTCTGAGGATGTAAGAAAAACAGCAAACTGGGTCTCTTTATTCGACACTCATAAGGTCAAAATTGCCATCTTAATTTATAACATCTACAACTGCATAACTCCATCATGCTTGGAACATATAATCCAAAGGAAAGAGTCTAAGTATGACCTCCGTCATCAACATCGTGTTAGCGTTCAACGTCTTGAAACTTATTATATCAAAAACTCTATTTCTTAAAGAGGATCTATTGTTTGGAATCTTTTAGAACCATCCACTGTCAGCGCCAGGGACTATGCCAAAAGGGCAAAAAAGTCTCACGCCTCAGAAGCTTGAACTTTAATGAAGAGTCACCGCAAATGGGCCGTCCCCAAATTGACAGTGATTTCGTCTTTTATTAATTCTATTCATATCTCTTATTGTACGTATTTCACCTTTTATTGACTACATTCAATTTTAATAATTTTCATTATTTTATTAACATTTTTTAACTCGGCCCCATAAGCTATATTAACTTTAAAACCCACCGTGTTTAAACAAAAGATGTTGTTGTTGTTGTTGTTGTTGTTGGAACCACAGGCTAACCATGCTCTCACCTTTTAAAATTTGTAAGGTTGTGGTCCTTCGTACGATGGACTTCTTTTAAGCCAAGCCTGCATGGGATGCCAGTGACGACATCCAGTATTAAAAGTCTCAAAGCGCACAAACAACAGGATTTAACATACTATTTAGATCAGTTTCGTGGAGACTTCACCTCTTCACTTTCAGACTGAATTGTAGGATCCGACTTACGCAAGTGGACTGGCTTTCCTCTAGTAAAGCGCCCTTGGGCTGCCTGTGATGCATTATTTTATACGACTATGCAACTGTCATTTTGGAACGAACCTCCTACTACGGTTTCTCAGTTTATTCCTACACGGCTGACTTCGCGCTCGTATTCTCTCACCGCCACTTTAATTTTTCTTTCCAGCTGGATCTTTCTCCAGCCAGAAAAATTCTTCCCTCTGGTGAGCCCCTTAAGAAACAGGGTGGGAATTGCGCCACTTATAAACACGGCAATGGTAGAAACAAGCGTCGAAATTTCGTACGCATTTCTAAAGAAAATGATAGAAGATACCGTTAAAAACAGAAATGTGACAATAACAGCCATGTCCCGAAGCATCAGGCAGATTTCAGTTGTAACTGGAAGTACCTCATCACTCACGAACCAAAACAGATTTGTTGGAATTGTGCTCTGATCAGCACCACTGTTGGAATCTAATTCTTGCTGTCTGTATTTTAAGATAAATTCTTTAACTGCCATGTAATTTTTCTGTAAATTAGCATAACAAAAATAGACATTCGTTATGACAACCACAAGGAAAGATAGATAAGGAATTACAATTTCTGCGTTTAGAACTAATCCCATCGTTGTGAATCCTAATATTCCGTCAAAAAAGGTACATAATGTGAATATTCCATTATATAATAAAATTGTTATAAAAAGCAGATATATTACGAACGCAAGAAGGAGAAAATTACGTAAAACGATGCTATCGCTTGTTCTTCTGGTCATAGTTAAAACTTTCTTGCAAATGATATCGAGGAGAAAGATTAATGGTGAAAAACAAAAAAACAAAAAAATTACAGAAACTAAAAGAAGAAACAAACAGAATGCTGCCCCAACAAGGCTAAGAAAAAGCGTGAATAAACTAGAAAATAACAGCCACAAACTGAACAGCGCGCGTCTCATTCGCGATCCCCTATAATTCATCTCTAAGTTGCAGGTTGAAAGGCTTACCATTTTTTTCAGACTTCTGTTAAGTAGGTGACGATAGGTTAACATAAAAAAGTAAACCGTTTCCGGGAACAGTTTCAAATGATGAAGGATTTCATTTCCAATACTAACCGAATCTACATTCTCTCTATCACATAATGGACACTTATTTAGGTACAAATCCTTCGGTTTTAGAAACAAAAGTGCTGTCCAACATGGTAATACCAAAACTGTAAGGATCAAGATTGTGCTCGGCGAGATCATACCAACAGAAATAGCTGAAAACTCTGGACTTTCGGAAATGGGCTGCTTTAGGCGTTCATGGATATATTTTGGCTTTAGGAAAAAGAATAATGCTAGCGGAAAATAAAAGGAAAATGGGAAAATGCAAAACATTAAAACCGCCAACTTAACGTTAAACGATGACTTTAAATCAGGCAGAAGCTGTACACATCCGAGCAAAAACGTTGAACAGATAACCGGACTCGCGTCATCTACAGGAATTTCCTCGGCGGTGTTGCATGACAGTCTGTTTTCTTCTTCGCTTTGAATTCTCTGATATCCATTTCTCATGCCGGAACCATCTGATCGGGCCTGTCCACCATTAGGTAGTTGGTTTTCAGTTATATCTTCCTTGTCACATTCATTCTGAAGATTGAAAATACAGTCAGGTAATAGTAGAAGAAGGGCCGGGCAATAAAAAACCACGACAGCGGACAAACAATACAGAAAGGTCTTAATCGCTTGTAACCATCTGCTGCCCACAATAGAAAGATCGCAGTGAATACTTGAAACATTAGAACTGCAGCAACGATATTTAATTGACCTTAATTTCTCATCTTGATATGTAGAATAAATCTCTATCATTGCAACACAGACAACTCCAGTGCTCCCGCTTTTACTTGTTACATTATCCAACAGTGCTCTTCCCACGACCAAGTTCTGACATGTTGAGTTTAATCCTGCAAGGCATCCACTCGGTTCATCTCTCAGTGGCACTGTCATGCTTCCAACTTGATAATTCAGAAGTCCAAGGGATAAAATATCGAAATCGAACGGCAAAGACAGCATGGGCTCATTATTTGACCGAGCCCACACCCATCTGTCGGGAAGAAACTCGTCTGGTAAGTCCAGTGGATTATAGCTGTTGTTACCGATTTTTAAATTCAAGTAGACTATTCTCACACCTTTCTCAGAAGCCCTCAGTCTAAATTCTGATTCAAGATTTTCTCCAGCCGGCGTTACTTTACAGTTAAGTATTCTAAAGTTCTGTTCAGTTGCAGTCAATGATTCAAGAAACAATGAAGTTGCAATAAAACTGAGAAGAATTACAGCCATTTTCGCTAAGGCGAGTGGATTTTTTTTTGAGAATATGATATCATTTAAAGGATCACTTACCAGAAACGTGAGGTCATTCTAGGAAGTATCTAAGTATCAGCCCTTAGGGGTGAGGGGAGAGAAAGTTTGTTACCTCCCCTTTCTGCTTCTCTCTTCTCCTCCCTCCCCTTCCCCCTAGATACGCCTGATGCTCAAGCTGAGGAAGTGTTAGTTTTTCTAGTATAGGCTGGTACTGCACACCTCTCCCCTAAGAAGCCTATCCTACAGCAGGGCTAGAAGTCTCCCATGCAGGCGTTTCGTTTTGTCACGCAACGCTCCCCTGCCACAAAAAGCTAAGGGAGGAGCCTTGCTCGTTGCTCCTCTCTCCCTCTCCTCCTCTGATATCGGGCTGCCCTCGTACCTATCTGAACCCCTGGAAGTCTGAAAGTGGCGGGACAGGGACACAGGGTAGGGACAGGGTATGAACAGGGCATCATTTCCCGGGAAACTAGACTCACGACAGGAGCAATGGGTTCCTTACTCACGATCATCTAAGAAACAAAAAATCCTTGGTATTAGTATGAATAAAAGGAAACTACACCGATCTACACTACCTACTCAATAAAAGGTTTTGGTTCAACACAGGAATTGCATGAAAAAGGAATAACATGTTTTCTTAAACAGTTGGGTCACCGAATTGAAATTTCCTGGTCTGCTACCGAGTAAGGGTTTTTTTTGATGGCCCAGCGGCTCACCCCGCCTAAAAATATGGCTGATACCTTCCCCACCCCACCCCCCGCCCCCACCTTTTTAGGTCTTTTAGATGCCCTGGCCTAAAGGAGAGCTTTTTCTTATGGTGCGATATAAATTATATCAAGCAGTGACCTTTGAAATACAAAGACATGCAGGTATCGACCAGGATGCAAATGAACGCGTTCCAATAAGATAGAAATTATTCACTCTTGGTTCCAATGAGTATGAAATCGCCACAACCTCGTCCCCAGGGCGCTTTAATTTTCCCTGGCTTTGGAGGTGGGGCGGTGTCACAGCGAGTTCTGGGCATCCCCGCGTTTTGGGCATCCCCATTCCCATATCCCTAGCGTTTTGGGCATCCCCTGTGGATGCCCAAAACGCTGATCGCTTCGACTTTGCATAAATTATTTCAGACTGGGGAAAAGTCGGGATTGTTAATCACGAATTTACGGCTAAATAGTGTAGATGCAGCCTCCTCCTCAGGCGCTTCGTTTTTCGCATGGCAGAGGCGAGCGCGAAACGAGTGACTGGTGATGAACCACAAGGGATCATGGGAAGGGTACTCCTTCCCGCCTTCCTTTGCGCGCACATTTTCATCAAAAGAGAGACGTCTGGGTACGAGGCAGGTGTAGATGCATGTTAGAATTATATCGTCTGACACTTTTCGCTGGGTTAATTGCGCAGAAAAAAAAACCCATAGGCAGTAAACGTTGGCTCAAAACATGACGAACGCATAACTGTAAACATCGCTTCGATGTACAACACTTCATTGTTTGCAAAGCTTTCAATTTTATTTAATAGAACTGTTTACAAGTACGCAATGCCGCAATCGCCGGCAGCTGATTCCAAACAGCCAAAAACAAGAATACTAAACAAAGGAATCAAAAGGCAAACA
>CALNXI010000150.1:163611-301111 GCA_942486025.1 Porites evermanni
TTTTCCTTTCCTAAGCCAACACCTTTTGAGTTAAACAAATCTTTTCTTGATAAAAAGTTAAAAAAAAGACAGCTACAATCATCACTGTTAGGCCCAGTTCAAATTTCAAACTTCTCATGTGCCAAAACTAATGCACAAATTACTAAAATTTATTTCACTTGTTTAGAGCATGCTAGACCGTTGAACGTACATCGTGAAAATGAATTGAGTTTGACTAATTAAGTTCCACGCCTGAATCAATCTTGAACTTATGTCATTTGGGTCAACCTAAATAAGTATTAAGTTCAGTACATGAAAAGATCAACATTTGAACTGGGCGTTACCTTTCTTTTCGGCAACTTTTCTCTGTCATGACGGACAACACTAGGTAGAAAACAAGCAGTTGTGATGTGGCTGTGAGCTAAGTTAATGAATGAATGAACTCAGAAGTCTTCACTATTTTTTTTTTCATTTCACCAGTAGGGAAATCAATGTAAACACAACCCAACACACATTTAACCCATTGGCTACTTATTTTTAGAAGAAAACTGACAATAAGTATGCATGAATTCTTATCGGTTTCACCATTGTCTTCACAACGAGAAAGCTGGTGAAAACATACTGTCCCAGAAGGACGACAGTAAAAGGTCATGCGTATTTTGCGTGATGTAACATCTATCCAACCGTCCCAGGTGACCGTAGTGACCTATCTTAAAGTAGCACTGCAGAGTGGCAAAACTTGGGAAGAACTTGAGAATTGTGTATCATAATAATGACAATGATGAAAACTATAGTCAGTTAAATCCTTAGCATTTTAAAGACCTATAGTCATAAGCAGTTGTGAAGAAAAACCTGCAAATTACATATTGGATAGTACTGCAAATGGATGACGTTTTTATTCTGAGATAAAGGTCAACTGATATACACTGGTTTGTGTAGACATTTTCTTGTTTTGATGCTTTATTTTTACATAATTACAGGAATTAGGTGATGAATTTGACTCCACCACACGAGAAAACCTTCCAATGGATGGATGGCGAGAGGTATAGAAAAAAACTAGGATTATTGTTGTGCTACCGCAGTGCCTGGCTGTCATTAAGGGCTGGGGTTAGGAAAATAAAGGAAAATAAAAATAAAACCCAGAAGAACTTGGTAGGTGTTTCATGCCCCCTACCAATTTCAGCAACTTGAAATCTTAGTGGCAGCCCTGCCAACAGGAAACTGTAAATACCTAAGTGACCACAAACAAAAAAATGCAAACCACCAACAATGTCCATTGCATCTTGTTACGAATAATGGTATCTTTGGATCCTAGACTACAGGGCCGGGTTGGTCGAAGCTGGGTTAAGATAACCCTGGGTTAGTGCGAAATTTGAACTCAGATGTGAGAGATTAAAAAGCAAATTCAGTTTAATTCTCTGCCTACAATTTGATAATTGGATACTCTAAAAAGAATAGAGAAAATTATCCGAGAAAGTGCTTTTGATAAAAAGATAAAGAAACCTGTGTTAAAATTTAACCGCAGGTTAGCGCTAACCGGCGTTCGAACAACTGGGCCCAGGTGTTTTCCTTGTGACTTTTATTATAACATATCCAATGTAATTCTCATGTTCATGAATTTTGAGGCCTGAAGTTTAAACATCTCTGCTCATAATAAGTCGAACATTGCCTGACGGTAAAATTAGCAGTAACTGGTAATTCATTTTTATGTTGTAGGTTTGATAAATTTGCACTCACTAGCCAATTTACCAAGTGAATGAATCAATATTAATGTTCCAAAGTAAATAATATTTTGAACGGCTAATCAATAGAAACCAAAGTAAAAATATATATATCATGTGTTTCAAAGAATGAAAATATCGAAGAACAACTTACTTTTGGACTTGATAATGACTCATTTTTCCACATGTAATTCTGACTTAATTTCAATTTTATCTTAGCTCGTAAAAGCCAAGAAGGTGATAGTAGCAAATCTTTATTTATAACGTGTATTTACTTCTAATTCTAGGATCTTGTTGATTGGAACAAAGCTATCCTACCTCAAGTTGGAAAGCTTGGCCCAAACTACCTAAACTGGGTTCATTCACCAGTTGATCGACCCTTAAGGCTCTTCGAGTCTGACTTTGTAGAATTCTTCTCCACAACGCCCTGGTATGTTGTGCCAATTATCTGGATACCAACAATGTTATATATGTGCTACCTGTCCATTCAAGATTTGACTGCTGGGGATGGAGTTCAGAACATTGATCCGTATTTTGTGGATTCCAAGACTAAGGTTGCATCAGTTTTTTCTGCTCTGTTTCTGTGTGGATTGTTGTTGTGGTCATTTATTGAATACTGCTTGCATCGCTTCTTGTTTCACCTCATCAATCACGTTCCTGCTGATGATCCATTTTGGATAACCATTCACTTCTTTCTTCATGGACAACACCACAAGGTAAGGGTTTGTTTTTTTCCCAGTAGTTTTTGTTGGTTTTTGTTCAAGGACAAGGTGGGTTTGGAATTTTAAGGACAGTCTAAGGTGACAATGTGTGTAGTGACTTCACAACAATTCACAGAACTCTTTAAGTCAATCTGATCCTAATAGTCCTTTTATTCATGACCTCATTCTGTCATGGCAGGAAACTCAGATACAGTTAAGACTACAAGTTGTCCTTCATATCCTCAGGGAATGAGGGAAAATTGCCACTTGTGAGGAAGGTGCATGACACACAGAGAGAGAGAGAGAGAGAGAGAGGAAATCTGTAGTCCCCCATTTTCTTTCCTTCTTTCTCATCTTGCCTCTCCTCACATGTGGCAGTTTCCACACGTGCTTGCAAATTTCGCTTACGAAGTTCAACTATCTCTAAAGAGAGTAAGTAAAATGAGAAACTACTCACTATTCTAAGTACTGTTGGACCACTTAATTTTTCTGGCAGTTATTTGAGGGACATGCCATGGCCATTAGAGAGCTTTAGATTTGAGGACAAGGATGACTACGAGTAAAAGATTTAACTTAAATTAAGTTTTTTCGCATATTGTGGAAAAAAAATGTCAACCCAGAAAGTTTCATTGTACTCTTTTTGCCCCGGAAAATTAGTGCGGTTATTATTATTGAGAAGCTTTGGCCCTTTTCCAGTTGCAAAATGATTAAAAAATTCTAAAATTTGATAACTTGTTACTGCCACTACGACATTCTCACTAAAACTCGTAGTAGAATGACAATGGCCAACACGTTTTCTCCCAAAATGACGTTGGTTCATCCAAGAGCACCAAATACTGAGAAAATCTCATACTCGTAGTTGTCCTTGTCTCAGAATCTAAAGCTCTGGAAGTCCTAAGAGTGACAAAACATCGAAATATTTTCTCTTTTAACAATATCTGTTTCAATATGTAATCAAGAGAAATGGTTATGAGAGTTTTAAGAGTTCTGTCATATTATTGTTATATTCTCTCAACTAATTATCTAAGGAAATGTATGGAGACAAGTCTAGAGAATGTATATGTGAATATTTGGGGCTTGCAGAAGGGTTAACTACTTATTAACTTTTGTCAGAACCAACCAACGAGACCAGTCCAATTCCAAAGAGAATTCCACTTTTAGTCAGGAATGTCAAACAGATTGGTCTATTCCTGAATAGTATCCTGAGTAGAGTAAGTTTTTATCAAAAATGTCGAAAAGAGCCTATTTCATTTACAAAATGACTGGTCTGTTTAGCCACTGATTTTTGGTAAACACCCTAAGGTGTGAAATTAGCTAACAAGGCAGCTGACATCTACTAAGTTTTATAATCAGTGGAGAACAATATAATTTAGGTAAAATTTGTTGCCGTAGAGAGGTCAAAACAGTTAGTCATTCACTGTCTTATATATTGTTGTTAGGTGCCATTTGATAGTGGACGGCTGGTCTTTCCTCCTGTAGCAGCCGGGGTATTGGCCAGCATGTTCTACTACCTGTTCATTACATGTCTGCCACCGGCCATTGCCAAGAGCATCTTTGCAGGAGGTTTACTGGGTTATATCATGTACGATATGATGCATTATTATCTTCACCATGGCTCTCCAACTCCAGGAAGTTACCTACACCAGCTTAAAAAATACCATGTTTCTCACCATTTTGAAGACCAACAGAAAGGTACTTTAACAGTTAGCTTTCCACATAGCTGAATGTCAAGAACTTTAATGCTCCTAGGAAATAGTATGAGTGAATTCATTTTGATGGCAGGGTTCGAGGATGCAAATAGAGAGACCTCAGAGTGGTCACAACAAGGATTATTGATTTCATTGTTTGCTTCTTTACAAGCTTTTTTTATCAATATAATTCATTATAAGAAGGAGCTTATTGGTACTGAGTATAATGTGTGGTTCCTGAAAACATCCATACTCTCAATGTAAAGAGAACTTAAAATTCTAGTGGAGTGGGTAGGTCAAATGGGGGAATGCTTCAGTCATGTTAATAAAAAAACTGAAATTTGATACAATTTTGTGAGTTTCTCTACTCCCAAGAATTTTTATGATGCCTTCCTCAAGCTCAAAATCTGTGACCATAGCTGGTTGGGCTAGTTATTATTTTTTAAAGCAAAACAGTAAGAACCCACAGGTAAGAACCTGCATTTTCCAAAGTTAGCCTAAACAGGTTCTTACATAAATGGTAATCAGCACAAATTTTGGTTTTTTAGGTTCTTAAAGAGCTTTTAATTATTATTTATTTTTATACATTGAAGCTAAGAGTATTTAGTTGTGTTCAGCCTAGTCTCCTTATATAACATTTGCATACCAGCCAAGTTAGTAGTTATGACTTATCTTATTTGCCAAGGAGTACAGGTTTTTTTTAATAGTTTTTAGAAAATAAGAATCTGTTTTAAGTTTTAGGCTAAATGGGGTCTTGTATAGAGGGTGCGTGACTGGCAAATTTTAGCCTAATAGGTTTTTAAAAACCAGGTTCTTTCTCGTGGGTTTTTGCTGTAGCCTTAAAAAACTCTTAGCAAATTTTGTCATTCCATTAGAATGTGTCTTCACTTGCTGTGGTAACAATTGACTTTTATTCACCATTGTCTTTTTCCACAGGTTTTGGCATTTCCAGCAAACTGTGGGATTATCCTTTTGGTACCTTCCCAGAAAAACTAGTTAAGGCGGCTTAGTGCAAACAAAATAATAGTAATTTGTGCGCAATAACAATTTTATTATTCTCTCTTATAATTATGACAGATCAACAACAGGGCTTCCTGGTAACAAACTCTTGACTTCAAGGGTAGGGCTAAAAGTGCAAAAGAGTTTCTTTGCTTTTTTCACCCCCACACCCTGAGTCAAGAGCTACAACATACTTGTCACATTTTGTTGAAACAATTGTCACGTTATTTCCTGTTCAATGTTGATTCACGTATTACCCATTTGCAAATAAACCTGATTCTTAATAATTATACACAGGGACAAGTAAGATAAGTTAGTTGAGAAGTGTGACGTGAAAATTCTTCAGTTTCAGTCGATCGTTTCTAGCCTGTGCGACAAGCATCAAAAGGGGTAGGGGATAAGGGAGGAGGATTCAGGACAGAGGTATTTCTTTTTTTCTCCCCCTCCCCTTTTTGCACTTGCCATGCAGACTAAGTGTTTCAATGAAATTTGATGAGAATTTTAGCTGTATGGTAAAATAATAGCAAGGGTGTAGTTGTTGATTATGTAATAATAGTAATAAATGACTATGCACTGCATTCAGACTTGCCACTTAAGTCTCAACTATTTGTATGCAGAATGCAGGGCTGCAGGTATTTTTTTTCTTTTCGTAGAAAGGATTTATTTCTGACCAGGTCACTATTTTAATGGATCCAAACCATAAAAAGTTGTCTGGCACACATCACATTGACATACTGAGTACTTGCATCTGTTCATTATTTATAAAATGTCCAACTTCAAGTGGGATTTCATTGGAGGCAGGCTAATTTTAATTGGAAGTTGTCTGATTATCTAGTATTATTTGCAGCTCTTATTAAATGAGTCTAAAACAGACAAAACATTAGTTGATTCCAAAATTCAAGTCTAGTATAGACATGTATAGAAGTAAGGTCGTTTCAAATCTGCACCATCATATAATTAATAAAACAGCAGCACAAAATTGTGTCTGTTTCACTGGCCTGGCCAAAAATTTATACTGCTGTAATGCTCTTGTAACATAGTGTTATTTATTAGGTTAAATTAAATTATTCATAAAATGGTTTTCAGCCTGGCCTGCAGTATTCACTGTAATTAATAATTAAATTAAAAATGTACTCGATGCACAATATCATTAATATTTTTCACTCAGTATTGGGATTCAGTTGACTCTGGTAACTTGGATCTTTGGTAGCCTAAATTATTTACTACTGCATGAGTTGAATAAAAATCAATTTCCTATAGACTTGCTCTATAAATTTACTGAAATAAATTTTGATATAGTTTCCTGTACTGGTGTTTATTACGCAAGTCATGCAAAGTCACTCTGTTGAGCCCCTAATGTTACTTAATTCAAGGTTCTTTTCATTATTTTATCATGATTGTATTTTTGGAGTTATAATGGGTTTTAATACAAAGTAATTTTGTAAGCCAAAAATAATAGTTTTAATATTAATTAATGCACATAACTGGGGATAAAGAATTAGCAGTAATTCTACAAGACAATACAGTAATTTAGTGATAATGTTTAAAGGCCTTCCTGAGAAATAATAGAATGCTCTTTTATGTGCCGTGTTAGCCTTGCATTCAGAAGAATCTTGGCACAAGTTGCACTATTGCTATAAGCATCAAGTTTTCAAGACATTTGCATGGTGCACACTTTTGTATACACATGAAAAAGTGCAAATGTTAGTGGTTGAGTTCTCTGTGTATTTCCTTTAAAGTTCTACTTTCCATTGCAGCTCAGCTTAAGGGTTCCTTAAGTTACTGAGCAAACTGAATTTAAGCAAAAACTGCCCAGATGGACTCTGAATTTTAGCTTACTAGCTAGCATTCTAACAAATGTCATTGTAATAATAGCACCCAAATGAGGCTTATAAGCATGTAGATCAGAGTGTTATGATATTTTTCAGAAAGGCCTGTTACTAGTAAAACTAAGTGAAATTGATAGTGCTGGATGTACACATCAATCAATTTATTCCACATTTGCTCCACTAGTTACCCTGCTGCATTGCAGATGTAATTTAACCTCGGTTAGTAACGTCTGCAATGCAGCACCGATATCCTTGTTCCGGGCTCCCAATGGACTCAACAAATTACTGGAAATGCATTTCAAATTTCCCTTCAACCTGATTGGTAAATTGATAATGACTTTTCTAAAAGCCAGTCATAGCACATGCTCAAATCCTTGTAAACAAGTGGGGGCCCAGAACAAAGATTCCAGTGCTGTTTTGTAGACAGACTTAACCAACAGTCAAGTTATGTTCTGTCTTTGGTACAGGTTATCCACTATTAACTCAATACAATTGAAAAAGTTATTGTTAACTACTTAATTTATAATTGTGTTCTGCTTTCACATCTTATGAAGAGTCAAGCAGATCAAGAAGTGATTTCTCAGCTGATGTGGATTACATTCTCCTTGATAAGGTTACCTTGCAAGCGGTGGTTTCGTAGCTTAGCGTCCAGCCTGGAGAAAACACTGCTTGCGGGGTTTGATAAGTTCGGTTTTGCTAATTAAAACAGCTGAGCCAAAAACAAAAAAACTGATAAAACAGTCAACACTTAATGATGCCAACACTGGTCTCCCTGCAAAATGACATCAGAGGAATGATTGCAGAAATTCCATACTGATGACGTGTCACTAGCCAGATCTGGGAAGTGCTTCTAATTAGCTGCTGCAGCATATTTCCCTCAGGCACCACCAATTAGAAGCACTATCAAGATCTGGGTCGTGACACACCATCAGTATGGAATTTCTTTGTCCATGTCTTTGCAGGTGAATGTGATGCCTTAGAGTAATATAAAAAAGTATTTATTGAATTGACTCAAATTCTCCAAATTTGTTCTGGTCAGTGCTAGCTGCAAAACTTAGCCTGTCAGAAATGAAGCAAAATTTTGAGGGGATCTGAATGATTGAATGATGAATTATAACAGTCAAACGGACTGCGTTAATTATCCAAATCAATGTTCTACTGTCAAATTGAATGTTGCAACATTCAATAGTGAACAAATTTATGCCCAGTTCAGTGCTGGTGGGGTTTGTTACAATGTGCTGTTTCAGAAAATATCCATACTTCCCTTGCTTGCTGAGGGATTTTAGTTTGAACCCAGCTCCTGCCCCTTTGAAGATTCCACTTCATCTTCACACTTTCCTTTAGATATTATTATTATATTGTCTGTAAGACACCCCTCCCCCCTTGGAATTTCTAGTGACCTTCTTAGGGCTGGTAGGGATTTTTTAATAATTGAAGCCACTAAATTTGTGCTGCTGCTGTCAACTCTCCTGCCTTGCTATCTCTGTGAATTACTTATGTCCGACTGCCGACGAGGCAGTTCTTTTGTAAGGAGATATTAGATGGTGATCTCCACTGGGGCCTAAGGGGTAATATTCAGCAACCCTATCATGCTATAATTGAGTTGTCATTAAACCTGTACTGGATAAGGACACCAAATAAAAATTATGCACAGTTTAATCACTGCAATAAAAAAGTATTTATTTACCAGCTTCATTGTTTTTTTGATATATCATATAACTAATAATTCCTATTTTTGTTTGGTTTTTATCTCTATACTACTACATGAGAAATTTCTGCAATTTGATTGGCTTAGAGCAGTGGTATTTCAGCTTAATTTGAAACACCTAATTGTGAAAATTACAAAACCTTCCCGGGTAGTAGTATAAACAAATAATAGCATGATTTGTACGATTTGTATTTGTATGTTTGGCATAAATACCACTCGTGATATTTTAAAATTGTCTCAAATTTAACTCGCCCAACAGCTTGAGAAATTACGTATAACAATTTCGAAATATCACTCGTGGTATTTATGCCAAATATCACTATAAATCATCCTATTACCTATACTAATGCATTGCAAAATATTACTATACAGCCAAATTGATCCAAAGGCTACAAAAATGCAGTTTCTTCTAATAATAGTCATTTCTCAGAGTGATCAAATCATCCTTAGATAAACTAAATCTTGGAACGTTTTTAATGGAATAAGGCCCAAACACATGCATCGCCCGAGGGTTGGGGGGCGGGGACTCAAAATCAAACCTTGAAAGGTTGTCTTTGTGTGTTTGCTTTCTGTCGCCAGTTTATTACCTTGGTTGTATTTTAGCGTGGGCATGGCTCAAATTCATACAGTTCTAGTGACAGTTTGCTTTGAAGCTGGATAGCTCTCTATCCTCAGGGTAAATCACTGTCTACTGGATAACACATTGTTAGTTTTGCTCTAACAATTATCCACTGGAAAGTGATTTATCCGGTGGATAGTGCTAGCCATCTTTTGAACAACCAGGACCAGAATCCTGGAAAGGTACCAACATTCTAAAACAACAAACTCACGGCTACTGACAAAGTAATAACAACCTATAAACGGTACTACAGAAACTCTAACGACAGTAATTTTAGGTTTTAGAGCCATTAAGCGCCCACATCATCAATTTTTTTTATCAGGGAGCCCTCCACCCAAATCTTTGCTTGTACCAGAAGCCAAATAAGTAAACCTATTAATATTGAATTCAAACAAAGATATTTAAAGAGCATTATATACTCAAAATTATATATAACATAAAAAAATAACTAGACTTAGTAGTGGCATTGGCTAAACTTGTAAAAGTAAAATGATGATGCATCATTTAAATAGTGTTAATATATTCATTGACTGGACTTCTCTGACATTACCATGCACTTAGGTCAATCAAGTACAGCTCTCACTTCATAAGAAATATCTATCCTAAAATAGCTTTAAAGGGGCTATGTCACGGGGATACAGTAAAAAACCACGAGTAAGAACCTACATTTTCCAGGCTTAGCCTAAATAGGTTCTTACATAAATGGCTGTTAACATAAATTTAGGCTATCTAGGTTCTTAATAGGTTCTTAATTTCTTGCAAAAAATTATGTCATTGCTAAGAAGATTTTAGTGATCAGCACCCCTAAATTTGCATACCTAATTATTGCTTATATTTTAATATGACAACCATAATAGAGATCTATTCTCACATGAATTTAAATTTCTTGAGTCAAAACAACTTTATATACATGATTGTGCTGTAAAACACAATATTATAAACATTTTCTCAATGACCTCAATCAAACAACATTTATATATGTACTAACTTAACTTTTGCAATTGCAATTAGTAAATATTTTTAAATGATTTTTGAAAATTAGAACCTTTCTCCAAATTTTTAGGCTAAAGACGTTCTTATATAGAGGGGGTCTAAATTGCAAATTTTAGCCCAACAGGATCTTAAATCTTAGGTTTTACTCGTGGGTTTTTACTGCATAAATTTCCGATTTTTTTTAGGTCAATTCTTTGCTATAAGTCATTAAGTTTAGTGCCTTTACCAAAACACAAAATGCTCCTGAAAAGTTATGAAGATACCAAACAAAATAACTTCATCAGGAAATAATAGCAGTAGCATTGAAAACTTGTTTAGAAAAAAAGTTTCAATCCATTTCCACCTTGCCATCTGTTGCAACAGATAACAGGAAACAGTTTCAATGCTTAAATATAGTCTTAAACAACAAAACTGGACCATTATTTTTGAAATTCAATTGATGAGAAGACATGTTATAATCTTGCTTTTTAAAAACATAGCAAATAGCGTGACAGCCCCTTTAACCCTTTGAGTCCCAATATCCACATACAAATTCTCCAAACTGGTCTCCATACATTTCCTTGAAGAATTATTTGAGAGAATTTGGTAAAAGATCAAAATAATATTTTTCACTTTGTGATCATTTTGTTAATTCTCATAGACTTTGCTCATGATAGTCTATGGATATCGTTAGGAGAAAATTGATCTTGAGCACTATTGGGAGACCAACTGTTAGTTTTTCCATGACATCAAATAAAGAAATTAGAGAGAGAGATATGGTAATGTGTGAAGCTTGTACACTTTGGTTACCTTTGGTGCAGTGTGATTACTCATGAATTCATAGAATTCATTGTTTTTCAGGGAGAGGGGGTGCACTGGGCTCTGGTCTATCACTATATGGGGGTGGGGCATAATTTGGATACCCACCAGGAGGGGGTGCAGCAGTAGCATGCCCGGGGGGAGCATAATAACCTGCTGCTTGCCCTGCCACAGGATACTGTGCCCCAGGGGGAGGAGGTCCATATCCTCCTGGTATTCCTTGGGGAGGTACTGAGGGGTAGCCTGCATAAGGCTGACTTTGCATGATGCGTCTTTGAAAGAAAAACAACAGTTTAAAGGTTACATTGCCCAGTCCTATTTTTGTGATTTCTGGAGTCTCTAACATGCATGCCAGCTCCCAGCCTCTGTTTCCCATCTCTGTTATCATTGGTGTCCAGTCACCTTTGGCCTTTGTCTCAAAAAATCCAATCTGAAAGATATTACCAAATCATAAAAATCAATTTATGGCCCATCTGTCTGCAGGGGAATAGGCTTTCAAGACACTGTCAATGGCTACAGATTGAAGTTATTAGCAAAACTGAAAAAAATTCAGAGATTGTAATAGCCTGTGCCAGGCTCTCAGATAGTACAGTGGGAATGTATTAAAACGAGCAAAGCGAAAATAAGACTCGCACGACTTGGGAAAGGGGGCGGTGGCGGCGGGAAAAATGGGAGAGAGAGCCTGTTAGCATTTCTTTAACGACCCTCTTCCGCCCATTTTTGTCACGTCTGGATTCGGCTGTCAAAACTGTTAAGACTTCAGTTAGCTACAATCATTCTCAAGTTTCTCGCGTGAGCATTGCACGCGACACGAATTCCTTGTGCGGTGTGGAAATTTATGTCTTCGAATTCGTTATCCTGTGAGAACATCCGTTTTTTTGGCCCTAGTTTATAGCAATAAAAGGGGGCGGTAAGTTTTTTCCTCTGAAGGGTACTGAGGTTATGCTCTGGAAGGTTCTACATTGTCACTGAGCAAATGTGACTTTAGCCGCTTGTTTCACACTGAGAGGTCATGGCACAAAAATCGATTTACTACGGCGTTGGTTTCTGGTCGGCAGGATTTGTCCTCTGATGAGAGAGCATTTTCTTTGACCTCTAATTAGAAGCGTAAAGCTTTTTATTGCGGCTGAATAAGGATTTAAATTTTCTCCAAAGTGCCTTCTGGATCTGACTAACTAAGTGATTTTCTTTAGTCCGTGAATTGATGTAATATTTTTCTGCAATGTTGTATCACGCTGGGCCAAGCTCGTTAGTTTTCTTTGCAGAATGTTAAATTATCATGGATAGTGATGTACAGATCCAGAATTATAAGAATGAAGTGCAGCTTAAACTTAAGCTACATCAACTAAGGAGAATTGCATTGTGACTTAGTAAACTCCAGCTTGATAGTGTTTCTCTGAAAATAGTGTGAGTCTTTTGACTGGAGCGCGTAGTTTCTCCCTTGGTAATAGCGGAATATTAAACTTAACAGTCTTTGGACTGTTTTGTCATTGCCACTTTGTGATCAACCAGGACTCCGGATTACCGAAAACAATTTCGCATTTTCCTTCTCTCGCTTTCTTCGCGTCCTCCTTTCCCTCTTCACCGATGCCAAATAGTTGCGGCCGGACATCCAAGCTTTTTCAGTTGTTCCACTTGGTCTCGCATTATAGATATCAGCGGCGAAACGACTATTGTCGCAGAGTTTTCTAGGATTAGAGCAGCTTTAGCCAAGCGTGGGAATAGCTGAAAGATTAAACTTTTGCCGAAACCGGTGGGCATAATACCCAAAACATCTTTACCGCGAGCCAAGTCGCAGACACTCGTCTAAAGCACAAGACAACGCCGATTCATGAAGATCACACGCGCGATTCGCGTTAGCCATCTTGGTGATGACAAACTAATGACCACGCTACTAGGTGATGATGTTAACTGTCACAATTAACCAATCAGAGGGTATATCGGGAGCTGATATACCGGAACAGGCCGTTAAAAAAATGCGTACAGGCTCCGCCGCCCTGTCTCTCCCCAGCCCTCTCGCGTTTTTCTCATTTCTTATTACTGAACGACTTTCCATCACCATCTCGGAGCCTGGAACAGGCTAAGATTGTAAGTGAATTTAGACCATTGACCCCACCCATGGCCGTAAATATGGGTAGATTACCTCTTACCGTGGAGAAACAGCTAGGCTTCCAGATAGAATGGTGATGCCATTATCACATCTGGGAAATCACAGATGCCCTTTATATAACTATGTGACACCTACCTGTACCCATAAGAAGAGGCAATGTATCTTAAGGTCCCTAGTAATATGCCTAGCGCCTTTCTTGAAAATTAATAATACTTGCCTTCACAGTATGCTGATATTCAATGATGGTGCCTTCATAAACTGGTGTCAGGTCCTGCATTCTTGAACATTCCTTCTCAAAAAACCACACTGAATTGTAATCACCAGACAAGGAAAATTCTATGAAGAAAATGAATTCATGATAGTCAGTTTTTTCTTTCTTAAGAGGAGCTGCCACTTAGAAGATTCCTACCTTAAACAATTAATTACGATCACAATACTTTTTACGTTTAAGTATGATTGAGTCTTTGACAAGGCAATGACAGTGAAATTTGTCACCAGGAATTTTTTCTCAGACATTCCATTCAATTAGGCTTTCTGATTGATAGATAAGATTGCTTTGGGGGAGGGAGATAGAAATTTCCATCTATTTTGTGTTAGACTGCAATTTTGGACAGACCAAAATGGCCAACATTTGAAAAGGAAAGTATGAACCCAAATAATAATATTATTTTCATAGGGGAGGTGGGTATGGTTCAAAGTAATAACCCCCAGCCCCCTCCAGTGGGGAGAGAATGAATATATTCTGAGGCAACAAAAATACTAATTATTATTATCTAAGGACAGTGATCAATGCCTTTCTTTCTATAGTGTTTTTATTTTAATAAAATAATAATATTAATGCAATGCTGGAAACTAAAAGAAAGTCAAAAAGGGAGAGCATTCACCTCCATGACTCCTTTTTCCTTGATCCCAAAAGATATCTGTCAATTTCCACCCCTGCTGCAGATGTTGTGCGAAGTGTCCCATCCAATCACAGGTGACCTTGACAAGTTTTCCTGGTCCAAGGTACATGACTTGAACAGGAACATTCACAAGCTGGTACGTGTACAGAGTGGGGTTTGGATGACACGGCATGTTAAAGAACACATCACAGCCATACACTGAAAATTATGAACAAGACATTGCCATCCCCTTCAATTCATACTTCTGATCATTGCTGAGAGTACAGTCCAACCCTGTTTATATGGATACTGAGGGGATTATAGAAAGCGTCCATATTAAGCAGGTTGAATTTAGAAAAAAAAGGAAGGGGCTTTCTTTCCCCAGGGACAAAGCGAACTATCTGTAATAATGAGGTGTCCGTATTAAGCAGGTGTCCCTAAAGCAGGGTTTAATTTGGCTGTACTCAATTTAACACAAACCTCTAAAATTTCCATTAAGTTACTCTGACAAATATCAATAATAAATCGGTTGGAATCATACATCCCATGGGAGAAGTCCTAAGTGACAACAAAAAATTTATGTTTGAAGCAATTTCTAAGAGGAATGGGATTGACTTTCACTAACTATTAAATGGACACTAGCTATTTGTAAAAATCCCAGGATGTCTGATTAACTCAGGTTTGACTATTAATGGATTATAAATAATACAAATAATAGAAAAAAGCAACAGAAAAAGACATAGGCTACATGCAGATCTTATAAACACAGCATTCAGGAAAATGAAACATTTTTTTATTTGTCACATAAATACCTGTAATTTTACAAGTGAAAAGAACCTCAAACTACATCAGGCGTAACTATATAATTATAATTTCTCAAAATGTTCTTCTTCTATGTGAAGTCTTCACATAGATTTTTAAAATTTTATGGTTCAAAAAAGACTATGGACGTATTACTTATAATGAATTGTTCTAATTTGCATTACCACTGTTTATACCTTCACTTTTGCCACCGATTGATGCTAGCATTCCAGCACTTTGTTTCTGTCCAGATAGCTCCACACACACTAAACGGCCACCTTGCTTGCAATATTGAGCAATCTATAATAAATAAGTCAGCAAAATAATTAGCTTAATAAAATAGAATGAGAGAGTTAGAAAAACTTTCCTATTTTAAAATATTATTTTCATATTATTATTACCAAGTTGAAAATAAAATTACCTCTAACTTACAATAGTTACAAATCAAAAATACATTAAAAAAATCACACTGTCTTTGTGTTTCTTTAACTTCGTATTATGCCTTCAGTTTAGTCGCAACATATCTGGTCATTCCATTTGTCCTGTTGGGGACAAAATGAAACGAAATAGTCGCCAAAGAATTTGCACTATAAATCTTAAGTTGCCTGTAGCTAAAGGAATTCTTAGCAGGAAAAAAAATTAAATAAAAATAATCTTTTATTGATAACAAAGCTCACTTTAAAATCCTATTTACAATTAATTTCACTTAAAAAAACTATTCAGTCCAAGCACTAATTATAATTCCTTTTGATTTAAAAACACTTAATTTCAATTTTAAAAAATTCATTTCAATTTTAAAAAAATTTGCTAAAGAAGAAGAAAGAAAGAATTTTCACTAAATCTTAAGTTGCCTGTGGCAAAATGAATTCTTAGCAAGAAAATAAATAAATAAATTTTATAATAATAGTAATAATAATAATAATAGATGGATATAATAGATACTTTATTCAGCACAGCATTCATAAAGTTTACACATTTTCAATGAACTAATGAATACACTTTTTAGATTGTTTAAAGAGTGAGTGATTGTAATACAGTAAACACCTGCTTATAAGAACCTACTTTTTATGAAATCTGGCAAAATAAGTTCTTGTATTTTGGGGTACTTATTGAGAATGAGGCTGATTGAACACTACTCACCACCGAAATAATCCCTGACGGATTTGACACTTCATTGCTTCGAGTTGACAGATTCAAAAGTCCTGCTCGCTCTACAGTTTGGATGCTTGACTTCACCACTAACAACTGCCAAGAGTGGTAAACAGGGGCTCTGAACAAGGGGAATTTAAAAAACAAATTATTGGCAACTAGATCAGAGAACTTGGCATAAATTGTACGTCCTGGAAAAACAGTAATTACATGATGACAATCAGCGTACAAAGAAAGTGCTGTCCGATAGTCCGGGGCTAGTGGATTTTGTTATCAGGCTGGTGAATTCTGTTTTTAACTTGCCCGATGGGCAAGTGATGTTTTTTGAGCAGTTTGAAAAAAGGAAGAACTGTGAAATCAATTCTGCTTGTCAAAAAGCTTTTGGGGCTAGTTTAAATGATGTCTGCACTAGTAAATGCTAGCTTTAGCTTACCCGAATGGCAAGCTATAAAAATGATTTTCTTTGCACCCTGACAACACAAATTTAATTATGTAGTTCTAACTTTTAAATTTGTGGACTGAAAATCCAGCTCATTCAAATAAATGTTACAAGTCCTTGGCAATCCTTTGACTTGATATTAAAGTAGAACCTCCAAGTGTGACCTCCTCTCGTATATGACCACAACCACCTTTTGGAAGATGGTTTTAGAATTTTCTATTGTTTTAATCCTCCTGTAAGTCACCAATAAGGGCATGTTTTGATCTCCCTACATGTATTTTTGCTGAATGTACTTACACTACTCAGAGCATGAGAAGAACTTTTAGTTACAAGCAACATTAACTACACATATCATAACTTGTATTGAATTCTCTTCCAAAATGCATACCATAAAAATTCTGAAAATTAGCCCAGGGGCTTGTATCTTTCAAAGGCCCTTTCTGAGGGGCTTATTTTTGGAGGGGTGATTTAACAGAGGGTTTTTTGTGTTACTGGATTGGGGGGCCTATATTTGGAGGGCTTATACATGGAGGGGCTTATTTTTGGAATTTTACAGTATGTGTTCTTCCTATTGCTCCATTCATGCATAAAGGGACCACCTTCCACAAGCGGCCAATAAATCTTTGCATTTTGGGTGGTCCCTAATGGGAGCTTCTTTCGCATTTCAGATGCCATCATTTTTAATTTTGATGCCATACCCGTGGGGCCTGGAAAAACTTCCTTGGTATGGCGTCTCACTTGCATTCCATCCAGTCTTCCCAACACCTGGAACTGCCTTGAATGTTTCCAGAACAAAGCCTTGCAGATATGGTTCACTGAGCTTGCCATACTTGCTTGTTACATCTGAAGAGACTTTTGTTTGTCCAGATACTAAGCCAAAAGTAGCTATAACATCCAGAAAAATAGGATTTGATTCATAATTGACTCGAACAAGTACGATAGAGACCGAGTCTCTGTTATAATGTAATTTCACAAGAAAATGCAGACGATAAATTACTGATAAGAAATATGGGAAAATAAATTAGACAGTGAGTGGCAAGTAAACATAGCTTTGTACTGTAAGACGTTTGGGTACTGGCAAAACAGGTAGACTGTGAATTCATTGCCATGTATGACATGTTGATTTTGTTGTCAGGTACATTGCAAAAATGTGTCATTTTGGGTTGACAGAGAATGCTTTTGTTTGACTTGGCCAGCAAATAAAATGCGACAGTAATGACAGTGACCATGTGAGTTTACCTTAGTTGTTGGTTTGACAAACAAAACCATGCGACCTAGGTTGTTAACATTTGGCAAAAACTGTCTTACAGATCTTTCAATTCACAGTCTACCTGTGTTGGTAGTATTTTTTTATTGTCTACCGCTAACACCCCTTAAAATCCTTAGCCCATACCAGACCACATTCAAATTGAATAAAATAAGTATTCTAGGCTGGACACCAAAACTCCTTACCCTACCTTGGATTAGCTATAACCAATATAAATTCTAGGGTAATAATAATTAACAATTAATGAATGAGGCTGTGTATCTTATGAAGAGTTATGGAGATTGAGGAGGGTGTTATGGCCGAGGTGGATAACACTCTCTGAGATCTCCATAATTCTTCATATGATACGAAAGCCGAATTCAATAATTGTTTTATTATTCATTCAGAATAATTCCTAGTTTAAAAACAAAGCTAAAACATGCTTACCTCCATTGATGTTAAGTTCACCTTCGATATTGAACGTTTAGGGTTGTTCAGCTCTGCAAATATTCTCCAAATAGCAGATGTCGCCCTCCGAGTTGTGTTCTTGCTGTTCTTGCCATGTTTTTAGCAATAATTTCGCCTAGTTCTTCCTCTTGAAAGAGTGAAATGTCTGCCATTTTTTGTTTTCACAACCTAAACAACTCAACCTCGTCCCCAGGTCTTCTCGGTTAACGATGCATTAACCTGCAAGAACGCTGCATTTTTGACGTCATTTCCTCGTTAAACACAAAATTCTTCCAGATTAGTAACTGGTTATGGTGAATTATGTGTGTGCTTTTAGCCAATCAGAGTCGGGGAAATATTTTGAATGAATAAATAATAAAAAATACATGTAGCCCAATCACTGAACATAATCCTGATGAAGAGAGACCCACAATGTAAATTAATAACAAACAAATTATAATGACAATACTTTATTCAAGAGAAAAAAAGAAATACATCTTGATTGTGATTTTGTGAGGTTAACCCCTATATATTTAAATGGCATCCAAAAAGTGGAAGAGAAAAAACATTTCACCTAGTAAACAGTTACATACATACATACATCCTTTATTATCTTTCCTTAAACAAGGCTTTTCAAAGATAATTACAAAAAGTATACTAATACAAACAAAATGGAGTACAGTAAATATATAAAAAGTGGATTGGTAAAATTATCTAAGAGCTAAAAATTAATTGCTATTTACGATCATACATAAAATACAAGAAACATCATTTATAAAGTTCTATGCAGAGCAAAGTAGCTTACTTTAGAGCTTTCGTTTGACACTTAAAAACATCTCTACTTAGTTTTAATTCATTGTCCAAAGAGTTCCATATCTTCACTCTTCATAATGTATCTATCAATGAAGAGGTTTTTCTTTGTTGCATAAAAACCAACCATTTAGTACTTACTTTGTCCAACAGTAGTGACATCAACAGTGACAAAGTGAAAGGCAAACCTCAGTCCAGGATAGTAGTAGGGATCCACAGGGAGAGGGGTATGTTTGCCCTGCTTAGACTGTTGATCAGTTGATTGAGACTGACTTGTGTCTGTACCAGCAATAAAGTTTCCAACCTTTTTCCTGTCAAGAAAGAAATGGTACAATGTCAACTGAGTCCCTGTTATATCAAAAACAAGTTGTCCTGGGAAGGAGTGTCAGCCTCCCAGCCGAGTCAACTTTTGCAAGCTTTTATATGAGAATAAAGTTGACCCCTTTGCTTGTGCAAACAGTGCTCATGCATGCTCTGACTGTCTAAGACAATACTCGCATGTGCTCTGATTGTTTCACCTTGACCGAGTTGACCTGACTGGGTGAGCCAAAACGTTTATATGGAGAAAAGTTGACTCAGCTAGAAGGGTGACCCTACCAGATCAATTAGGTTTCTGGGAAACTGCCCACCTACCCCTCCCCTAACCCATCATTTTTCCCAAGGTGAGAATTAAGTGTTAATGTTAGCTCAGGGTAGGGGTAGGTGGGTAGTTTCCCAGACACCTAAATTGATCCACCCTAGTACCATCACAAAAGGGTGACATGCCTAGCCAGGTCACCCCTCTGGCCAAGCCAACTTTTTGTTTGTCATGCAAACATGTCGCCACTTTTTATAAGGCACGTCTGTCTCACCTAGATTAGCAATTGCTACCTGCCGGTCAGTGTAATTACTTAAGGTAAGGCGTTTCGGTACAGTTTTTTGGAGACCATTCCGATATTTTTCATTCGCCTTAAAAGTGATTTTATCCTTGACTGATCGCTATAAAATTTTCAGCAGTGATTGACTATGAACTGAAGTTTGTCAAAATGCAGTTTTTAGTAAAATTGTATATCACTATGACAACAAAAAACAAAAAGCTTTAAAA
Organism: Porites evermanni; assembly: GCA_942486025.1. Taxonomy (NCBI): domain Eukaryota; kingdom Metazoa; phylum Cnidaria; class Anthozoa; order Scleractinia; family Poritidae; genus Porites; species Porites evermanni. The sequence continues at coordinate 183,614 of CALNXI010000150.1, forward strand.
TTGATAAAATCTGAATTTTGTGTGATTTACACCTGTTACTGAAAGCCGACACAAAAGTGTAGTGGGAATCAGATTGTCCAAAAAACGCTGGCTTTAAATGTGCTGCACCTGTGGAATAACAATAAGCTGGGGCCTGTTCAATGATTATTATTGAACAGGCCCCAGCCGTTCAAAAGGTGGATAGCTCTATCCACACGATAAATCGATATCCAGATATCCAGCGGATAAGTGGTTACAGAAACCAATTGCGTTATCCACTGGACAAAGATTTATCCAGTGGATAGAGTTATCCAGCTTTTGAACAACTGGGGCCTGCAGATTAGGATTGCAGGCTACTCTGGTCATGGTCGCCTGCAATCACAGGCTAAGTTTACATCTGTAAGCGTTATATAACATAAACAAAATGCTGTATATTACAGCCTACAACCACAAGAAAAGCTCCACGTACAGGCGTTTGAGCTTCGGTGTAAACTTGACTTCAAAAAGCTTATGATCCGGCTTATGATATGCAGATGAAGCTGATGGTTTCATCAACGACGGGCTATATTTTTACGCTAGATCTACTGCTTCTGTATATGCACGTATTAACGTTAGTTCTTCGAAGACTTAAGTTTAATTATAACCAACAGATCGTTGCATGATTGCAAAGTACATCATACATGGCTTTAAATTGTGGTGTATTGAAATCAAGAAGATTGAAGCATACACTGTAATAAATCATCACCTCTTAACACGAAAGTATATCATTCACCCTAAATTTTAATACCTTAAAGAGTCCATGTTATCTCATGATTCAGGATACAGATTCTTGGAAGCCACTCGTTGTTATTTTTCCCTGTAAAATATTTCTATTTTTTGCTTCAGACAGCCAAAGTTCGTAATGGTGAAAGGCTTGGGACCTACAACTCCCTCCAGTCCCTCTCGGTTGTTCTTTCCGCAAAAACTTTTTCCGGGCGGGGGGGGGACGATTCGCAACGACGATTTTCAGCACAACCCAGCGTTGCAATGTTGGAACAATGTTGTGACCATACGAAACAACGTCGCAACAATGTTGCAACGCTGTGTTGCGCTTCAAATCGTCATCGTGTAACACCATAGCCTGCGTAGCTGGCGGTATTGTGTAGTAGTCGAGTGAGATTTGGCGACAGAGCCGTTGTCATGTAGTCGAGTGAAATTTGACGGCGGAGCCGTCACGAGCGGCGAAGCTGCCGCCTCGTTCCTACTCCCTTTTTTCGGAACATGGCTCCGCCGCCAAAACTTTAATCTGGCACCCACACAATACCGCCAGCTACGCAGGCTAGTAACACCACCTTAAGAAAATTTGTAATTTTGTTTTTTTGGTTATCACGTGACCGTACGCCCGTACGACCGTCTGTCTGCATCACAGGCATACCAATGTAAAATAACTCAATAAACAGATATGATATCACAGGCAACTCGAGGTGTTTTTGGCGGGATATCGCATGGCCACTCAGACTTTCACACAACGTTGCAATGTTGGAACAATGTTGTAACTATTCGAAACAATGTCGCAACAATGTTGCATTAATGTTTGCAACGCTGTGTTGCACTAGAAATCGTCGTTGCGGATCTTCTCGTGTAACATCACCTTTGGCCATGCAAAACAGCATTGTAGTCGAGCATAACAACGGCAAAGAAAAGTACAAAAACGTGTGCTGCACGTGCCAATTTGTTTTTTTGTGCTTAGAATTAGATCTATTGATTTTGTCGCCGTTCTCATTGCTGGCGCCGTTTAGCATAACCCGATGTTTTTTGTTTATAAGTATTTAGTTAACGAGAGCTTCGCTTTTAGCCTTGCTAAATCTAAATATAGATTCTATATATAGATTCGAGCAAACTTGTGTTTACTTGAATGAAGAAGAATCAAATTAAAACGGTGATTTTCACGTAAACGAACGCTCGTAATTCACAATTATGTAGCTTCTATAGGCTTGATTTTATGAGTATGAAGGCAACGTAACTCCAAAGTTGCAGTTAATATTGAGTTGGTTGATTCAGCACACAAAGTCATGCTTTAGGAATTAAATCGACTGACTAGCATCCGAGCGCGATCGCACATAGAGTAAATGAATTAACTGTGGTAAGACGTGTTTAAAGACGTAGGCGAACTGACATAAAAGACGTAGGCGAATCGACTCTAGTTGACTTTAGTCTAAATTTATCGCGCTTATCACATCTCGTTTAACTCGTCAAATGCTGGCAAAGTCTTTTTGGAGTTGAATTCTAAAGGACAGTATATGAAAAGATATATCTTGTGTTCAACCGTGAAAGTAGGCATTTTCACGTCGTAGTCGTGCAGTGCCGGAAAAGAAATGTACAAAAAAGCGTGATTCATGTGCAGAGTTGTTGTTTTGCTAATTAAACCTATTGTTTTTTTGCCGTTCTCGATGACGTCGACGTCGTCGTTGAAAACTCCCTGTTACGCACGCGGAAGTACAACTTCTGTTTCGGAATACGATGAATATCTTGATTTGAGAGGTTATCGTGTGTTAATTCGTTTTGGGTTATCAAAGGAAGAAAGCAAGTGACGTATCAGTTACTTGATTCCGTAGAGGAAGATAAAGTTTGTCACGGAATCAAAATAAGAATGATTTTGAACATTGCTCTGTTTGAGAGCCTTGCAGAGCGTCCGGCCTGGAGAAATTTGCAAAATTTTACTTTTGCGCTCGCTCTTCGGCCGTCGTGCGTGGCTCTGAGGAAAGAAAGGACGACTGCTTGCGGTCTACCACTCTCCTCTTTACGAATCTTCAGTCTGGAGATCAGTGTCAAAAGCAGCCATACATAATTTGGCTCCGTCATGTCAAGTAATAATCACCTTGTTCGAAAAAAAAATAACGCGAATTATTGCCAGGATCAATTTGCCGACGAGGCACTGGGAAATAACAAAAATCCATACCCCTTTATAGCCTGCGAGGCTAGCAGCGAGCGCTTGTACTTTCGCGTGCGGCCCTCAGGTGATGCTTGCAGGCTAACCCCTCATATGATCTCTTGGAAACATGAAAAACATCGACCATGTTAACATTAGGCAATGCAGGTGGAATTAAAACAGTTCCCTTCACGGCATTTTGACAGGCTAGCAGCGGCTTATTTGGAAAGTAAAACATATCTGTATCTACAGGAAATGAGGGCCAATTTATCATCATGCCCGCAATATATTTTCTGGAGGTGATAAGCTCTAAGGGTGACTGACGTCTGTGGGTGGTATCATATTGTTTTGAACACCCAAACAAGCAGTCAGACATTCGATATTGATAGAAAATTATTTAACTACCGCCAACTGGGAAAAGAGGTGGGGGAGGGGGTACTCCATATATTTAACTATACGGGGTAAATTTATTTCTGGGCTTCTCGTGTATAAAAGGGTTGGGATTTCACGAGTTGAAGTATAAGAAAAGGTAGGGAAATCCGTTATTTCGGCCCATAAAATGGCCCAAAAGTGCTCACACATGCAGTTTATTGCTGTGGAAATGGCAAGGAAACATTCTGGTTTTGTGATTTAACGAATATTTAAAAAATCGTGCATTATGAAAACTATCAACTGAGGACAGAGAGATCTATAATTATGATTCTCAGAGTTCCTCTTAGCCTCTTTAGTTATTTTTCCTTATACCTGGTATCCATGCAAGAAGAACTTGTTTGCAAAAATTTCACCAGCTTTTGCCGGGGAACGAGAAACCAAAAAGGTTAACAAACACGCGCCTAATAGCAGTAATTTTTTTCTTTGAGTACCTTTTCAGATTGTAGATTTTAACATTGTGCTCTGCTATTTACTGTAAAAAATGGACACAAAAGGGTAGTTACAAGCGCAAACAATTTGCAACAAATTTCGAGCAGGATCTTGGCACATTTTAGTCTGTACACGAATGTCATGTTTTAAATTACTTTTTATTAAACAAGATCAACAGGATTAACTATTATAACTGTTTTTGTATTTGAAGTAGAAGTAAGGTTAAAATGATGAGAAAATTGCTGCATTTGGGCCACTGTTTGTGTTGCTCCTACCGTTCGGGCCCTGTATTAATCACCTTGTAATACACCGCCCGCTTTAGCAGCAAACCCCTGTTGCCCGTTGTGCTAATGAATAATACAGTAAGCTTCCGCTTATAAGCTGTGGGCTTATCCATCTTCGTAAGGGGTTTTAGAAGGGCTTATAAACGGAGGGGCTTATATCGGAAGGGAGCTTCAGTAACCGGAATAGAAAGAGCGCTTCGAAACAGGCTATAGCAGTGTAGATTTAAGTAGGTTTTGCATTACTTGCTTTAAATTAATCTTCAAAACTTCATAATAAGTAGAATTCATTTCAATACAAGTTAGAGGAAGGCTTGTATCCGGAAGGATAAAAATTGGACTAATTTATAATGTTTTTGTTTACAGCTATCTGGGAGTGGGGACGGGGGTGGTATGGGGGATCGGCTTTCAACCAGCAGTTAAACAATCATAAATGACCAGTTATCTTTTGTACTATCGCAAACGGTTTGAAGAAGCCCTCATGTCTAGCTTCCCCGCTAAGCAGGAACTAAGTACATAGAGTTATCAGCAAAGCACAGATGTTAATGCTCAGTTCGTTCCTGCACAATACGCTTAAGAAGAACCTCATTTGCTTCTTAGATCACTTGTGTAAATTTACTGCGAACGACGTGTTTGTTGTGACAAAGCTACGATGAATCATTTCAAGGCTTTGGTTCTTCTGTTTTGCTTGGCTAATATCTTGTTCTCCTTATCTGAAGCATTTGGAACATACGGAAATCCTGTGAATGGAAAACGTAAGGAACATGTTTAATTTTCTCTTAAGAGTTGAAATGCAAACTGCCTTTAACTAAAACTCTTTTTATCGAAGATTGCTTTCAATTTGTCAGAACTGGCCGGCCAGATCATTGCCCGATCAGTCAGTTAGCAAATGAAATCGACTTTTTCTAAGAGTTTTGCTGAAAAACCATTCTCCTTCGTGCGTACTATTTGACTGATCTGGCTGGATACTTTTGATTAAAAGTAAAATTCTCGTTATGACGGGAATGGTCTAGCCGGTCAGTTGTGACAAATAGAAAGCGTCCTTAGAGTAGTCAGGTTTGGAGTGAATGCGTAATTTTAAGTGCGTAATTTGAAAAAAAAAATGCCTGAAATGGGATTGAATGGGTGACGATGAAACTGAGGCTATGTTCACAGTACACAGATTGGATAGGCTCTGTGCTACACTTTTGTGCAGTGTAAACAGGTAATTGAACTGTGGATGAACAAGTAGGAACGAGGAATGGAATCGGCTAGAAACAGAAGTGAAAATTCAGGTGCGAGGACCTAGGATTTAGTTCACCTTCCCTAGACTACGAGCAGTCTCTCTTTCTTCTTGGTTCGCGCGAGACACGAAAATGACCACGCGCGTGACTGAAGGCTCGAGACGGGAGATGCACGAACTCTTTTTGTGGCTTACTGCCTCAGACAGACGAAAATTAATTCCCGGGCGGAGTATGGGGGTATTCAGTGGACACGATTTTAACTGGCTCAATTTGTTGTTTAAGCGTCACGGAAAATGCCAAGATGTTTATTATCAATTCTGTAATACACATTTCTCTTTTTGTCTATACTCTTCCTGCTAGAGGCGCCAATTTGAAAATCCAAGCTGTTTTAAATAAAAGATGGCAGATTTCTTTCTCATAATAGTTCTTTTTCGCAAAACAAAAGCGTTTTTTCGGACGCCAGAAAAACTAGAAATAAATACACGCGATCTTCGCACAGTCCGATATCATCTGTTTATTTTGTTTACGTTCGAGAAGGGAGAGTAACTACCAAGTTATCGCTCAAAAACTTAGCTCCCATACCAAATGGTGGTTGCAAAGCGAGATGCTTCACTGGACAGCAAAAAAAAGTTTCTTTATTTTACCGCAATTCCTTCTAGTTTTACTCCGAGGCTTACCGCGGATCTGTCGAATGATCTGGCCTTGTTTCAAGCAGCAAGGGCTACCTGATAAGAGTGGACAAACTTGGAAATATCCCATCGAATCTTTGCTATAATAGCTAAATGGAATAAAGATTTGTTTGCAAACAGAAATCTGCCTTTTTCCACCACGGGCGGACCATTTGAATTTTGAGGAATGGGGCGGGGGAGCTTGGGTGATTTGAGAAATGGTCTTACAAAGAGCGTCTGGAGAGGCTTATTGTACTATGCACTGCCAACTTTGCACATAACATTTTGCAACAGATGACTGTTAGGGTTGATTTCTAGTGTTGCGTAATTTTACTTGCTTACCTGCGTAAAATTTTACGTTGGCAAATAAAACAGAGACAACACATGAAAGGTTGCTCGTAAGACCTAAAGGTTGAACCTTGCTCAACTTCTCGTTTAATCTCAGCACTTTTTACCTTACCTCTATTTTATTTACCTGATTAAAATTTACGTGCGTTAACGTGCGAAGCCAAAAGCGCATCAGTGGAAATCAACCTCTACAGTAACAATCTGCTTGTTTACCGGCCGATCTTATTACAGCTATCTTTTTTGTAAGTCAGCGGTTATTTTCTGTCAACACGCCGGGTCAGCGGTAATGAAAAGTGCGTTTACGTGCGTTAACGTGCGTAGCCAAAAACGCGTCAGTGGAAATCAACCTTTACAGTAACAATCTGCTTGTTTACCTGTAGATCTTTTCACAGCCATCTTTTTTGTAAGTCAGCTGTTATTTTCTGTCAACACGCCGGGTCAGCAGTAATGAAAAGTGGACAAAAAAGTAGGTAAAAGTGGTCGTGGCCAGACTAGGGTTTCCACAAGTTGCTTTCTGTTTTTATTGCAGAAACAGCTAGCGACGCCCAAAAAATTAGACTGCCTCAGAGGAATTGCCGAGCAGTCACGCCATCGACACTGTCACTCGTTTCACCAAGAGCAACAACCACAACAACAGCATTGATGAATTCTAAATCAGTCAGTTTTTGTTGAATTTTTTCTGAATTGCGCTTATTTTCTGTTTTAACATTGATTGCTATTGGTTAGTGAGGTCATTTGCAAATTGGTCTGTCTTCACCCCGCCTCTTTGTCCGCCATTTTTCAAATTTGGCGGGAAACGTTTGCACATCACGTATGCTCATGTGAAATATCCTGGGATTTTCCGTGAAGCTTAAACAACATGCTGAACCATAAAATCGTGTCCGCTGAACACCCCAATACTGCGCCCGGGAGTTAGTTTTTCCCATTTACAAAAGTTGTCTTAAAGCGATGTGTGTTTATTTTTGCCAAAAGGAACCATACCTTACTTCACTTGTATTTCGTTTCTTTTCCCTCTGATATTATCCGACTTGGGGGATGTTCATCTATACTGATTGATTTCTGAAAAGTAGAGTGATCTTGGCTTGCCAGTACACTAAAAATGACTACTGGATATCCGGTATAATGTGAACCTACCCCCAAACCGAAAAGTTAAAACTTTTTCCCGCCAAGATCATATCCTAAAATCACTCAGTTTGGTATGTCTGCGGCTAAGATGTATAAAATGTTTTAAAGATTTAACCGTATTAATAGCTGGGAGATACTTCACTCATTAGCGACATAGAGAAAATCTTCCGTAAATGATCTCAGATAGTTTAGCCCCTGACTTGTTTGTGCTGAAACGCTTGCAACGTAGGCCATCATGTGACTGCAATATTGCGCACAAAAATTAACTGTTAACTTCTGTTAGCCTGAATTTCATCCGATTGCTTCGAGTCATTTTCTCTCCATCTCAGTTACTGAGGGAGTAATAACGACTCGCAGTAATCGTCTGAAATTCAGGCTAAGTTTGTGTTGACTTCTTTAGTGTTTCCGCCGTCTCGGTGCACCACTGCACGTGACAATTGTTTTCAAATGAGTGTTGAAACTTGTCGCCACAATAAAGGCAGAAACATGTTCAACGCAACATGTCACCGTGGTTGTTTACTATTTATAACAAAATTCCGGAAATTTTAGTTGGGAATTTTCGTTCGGTAAGAACGGTACGTGTCGTTTACCGTTTGCCCAAAATTTCCGGATTGTCGCGCCGCGCTAGACTGGATTCTAGTTTCAACATGTAACTAGTACGAAACTCAAGAAACTTGTAAATGGTAAACGAATTTCCATTCGGAACGTCCAACCGGGAAAATAGGATTACCTTTTCAGAATTTCGGTTTGTCCCGGGAATTTTCTAGCCTGCGTGGCATGGCGGTTTCGGTTGGGCGCGCTAAGTAATAAAGGCGGGCGAGAGCAGAGAAACCGCGGGGAGATTGGGGCGGGAGCAACTTTTTCACGCAGCTTCGCCGCTCGTTCCCGCGCGCTTTGCGGCGAATTTCGCGACCCGCGGCTTCGCCGCTCGTGCGCCCGGCTCAACAAAACCGCCATAATACGCAAACTAGGAATTTTCCAGTGGAACGAACCAAAAAAAACGTTTACCATTTACATCCCACCCGGAATTTCCAGGAGTTTGTTGTAAATGGTAAACAACCTGTGTCAGGGGCAACCAACGACGGTTTTCTCCTTAATGTATTGAAAAGTCATTTTAGGCTATTCAGAGTACTTTAAGATCTCTTCTAGAAATGCATTCTAAGCGGCGCTATAAAATTTGTACGTGTTCGGTCATCCTAGGGGAACTTGAGTCTCTTCGAAATTACGAGGGCTTCAGTGTTATTTTCCGGAAAATTTTAGATGCAATTGAACGTTTTACGAAAGTGGGAATTTTTCTTATTCCTCTCTCCATCACATTCTTGAATCCGAAATTTTAGGTTTCCTTTTTCGACGAAAATTAGCCTAACATAAGGAGTAAAATATGAAAAATTAAACCTCAGAAAACCGTAGGGAATTTTTTAGACAAGCTTCGAAAATTGTACCTGAATGGAACGCTAATCTAGAACTTTTTTGCCCTATTCAAGCAATAGAACATTCTAGGTAATATTTGTTTCTCCGAACAGATATTTTACAGAAAGCAGTCGTTGGGTGCCCCGGCCCTGTCGTGTCTGAGGCTATGTTCATGGTATGAACGGCTATCCGGTATGTGACTCTCCAGTTAGTCCGTACTTAGTAGAGATCGCGCGCCGAAATCACCGTTCTAGTTCTGTGTGAAGGGAGGCCGCTATCGGGTATGGATTTCGTGCCGGCGTAAACGTTATCCGGTATCGTTTGAACATAGCCTTAATATACTTATTTTTCTGTAGGTGGTTACAAGATGTCTAACAAGAAATCTGACTACGCAAGTGATCGCCTTGGAATGGCTGAAGATGCGGTGAGAAGGAAAGCAAGGCGATACCACGTGAGAGAACAGGATAACCAACCAAACTGGAAATGAATTTGACAAGCGCAGGACACCAAACGAAACAACGTCTAGCCTATGAAACTAAGATTATTGCGTCGTCCAGTTCATTTTAAGCCTTAGTAATTTCTCTTTTCTTTATCATTTATTGTTGTTACAATGGATTTCAGTCTGCCATATGTGCGGATAGGGTAATTCAACTTGTAAATCGTTGCCATGTGTAACCATGTAGAATTCCTGTAAATTAATTTGTAAAGTGAATTGAACAATAAAATCAACTATTAGAAGGATAATAGATATATCTGGCACTTAGTCATCCAGATCCTGCTGATACATCTGCAAAAGCAGTCTAAAATTGGTTTTATGAAATACATACTGAGATTTACTAACTGAAAAGCAATGACGCAAGTGAAACTTTCATGGCAAATGAGTTCTAGCCAATCGGAGGAGCGAAAGTTTTTTCTTTTTCACAAGTGACAAAAATAGCGCCTCCGTTAATCAGAATCGCGAACGATGGTTTTTTTTCACAAGGAAAAAATTTTGTTCAGACAAAAGCAACAGCCGTGCCTAAGTTACTTAGTTTAGTTCTCGAGCAAAATTTTCCGCCTTGAATAGTTTTCACTCACGTGGTTAGCAGATACGCAAATTTGCTGGAACAAAAGAAAGCTTTTATTTCAGAAAAAGAGTCAACTCTCACAGGTTTGGAACACCAACATGGCCGCTGTTTCATATTGTTCTGGAACACCATGGGGCGGACGTGACGTCATGCGAAAACTCCCTATAGGTGCTTACAGCGCCCTAATTCCTAGCCTGAAATTTCGCCACGCCACCACTGGTTCCCACCGGGGGGGGGGTACGGGGGGATACGCCCTTAAGTCATATAGGTACGTGCCGCCCCAAAGGCTAGGGGTTTTGCGCTGTTTTGGTCTAAAAACGGGTATAGACTTTGCCCATTTTGGTCTGGAATCGGGAATGGGTTTCGAGGGAATTACGGGAGTGTTGGAATTTAAGAAATCTTTTTTTTTGTCCTAATTTAATAAGTAATGATGATATAATTACTTAGATGCCAGGTCTGAAAACGGGTATGGATTTTACAGGCCAGGTCAGTGAAAACGGGTGTGAAAAATGACATTATTTGGTCTGAAATAGGGTCAGGATTTGGAGAACCTGGCGGCACATCAACGAGCGCAATTTCATACTGATGACCCGATACTGCCCAGATCTTGTTAGTACCTCTGATTGGTTAATTAATAAAGTCCGCATTAAAAGAAAAAAAATTTGGAGACGTTTTTCTTGCAGAAAAGAGAACACTGTTGAAATAGTGATAGCTTCGTATATATTATTGTCACTGACGAAATCTGTGAAGAGCCTGAGAAACAACAACAGACGGGAAAAAACAGAACGCCCATTTCACTCAAATTGCCAAAGATTTTGCTTATTTTGCTTATACTGTAAGCCTCATACTCGGAACAAAAAGTTAAGAGACTTACAACCCGGGGGGCGGGGGGCTGCAACTTCTGTAGACAAGACACCGGACAATGTCTGTATTAACTAATTAATTTCGTAATCTCACTATACGTTTTGCCAAGAGCCATATTATGGCTCTTGGTTTTGCTCGGTACTGTTTGAGAGCCAACGTCGTTTTCCTTGTTATTTCAAGATGTTGGTTATCCTCTTCCAGGCTCCGAGATGGTCGGGTCCGCAGGGATTGAGAAAGCACGTACCTTTCACTTTTGCGTCTTCCCCACTATCTGAGAGCCTGGAACAGTGACATAAATATGGGCGTAGCGTGAGGAAAGAAGCCTCTGTCTGCAGCCGTTCATTCCCGTTCGATAATTTAGATAATTAAATTTTCTTGGAAAGTGCGCGCGGACGTTATTTACGCACAAGTTATTGAAGTATCAGGGTGGATTCCACTGTCGCGTGATTTAACGTGCGTACGCCCTTTCCTCTCCTTTTTATTTTCATGTTTGTGCGGACCCGACTATCGCGGAGCCTGGAACGTAACAGGCTAATATTTATGACGAAAAGGTAGCCTCTTTCTTCCCCCGCCCCCGTTGCTCGCAGGCTATCTCTACTCGCAAGGTTACAGGGAGCAAACAAATCCGGCAACAAACTCTGAAGAATAAAACATCTCGTCCACTAATGACCCACTAATCATAGCTGTTCATCGAACGAAAACTTACGTTCAGTCCCCTTTGTCGTGAAAATGACTATCAGATAGCAGTCGAAATCTTGCGCTTTATATCAAAAGTAACAACGCATCGTGAGGCAAACTATAAGTTACTTTGTCAACGTTCCTTGCCACAATCATGGATGTCCAAACCAATCGTAACACTTCCACTATACCGACTACAACGTACCTATATCAAATGAGCCCTTCAAGTAAAGATAAGAAAGTCGAAAATATGTACTATTATTACGTATTTTTGCGTATTCAAGTACGCGCGAGCAGTCAAACAAAAGGTCTGGAACGAGGCTGAAAACAGAGAGCGAGACTGGGGAGAGACGCTAAAGGGAAAACGGACGGTCGGTTTTTCTCTCGCCTCGCAAGCCCTACGGGTGTGCGCGCCTCGTGCGCGTAAGACTCTTACGCCACGCTTTACCGATTTCTTTACTGATTTTGAGTAAAAAATCGACTGTTTTGCAGTCTACAATGGAGATAGCTTCATAGCCTATGCGCTAATGTCCAGCAATGGATAGATACAGGAGCCGGCTCCTGATAGATAGAAATGATTGTCCTCTGTACCTACAATCTTGCACAAAATAGATGGGAAATTTATACCTCCCGCTCCCACCAAATCAAGGATGGGAATATGGCGCATTTTGGCTTTCGCACGGCTTCATCATTGATTTAGGAGGGATGGAGGGATGAGGGTTAGCCTGCTAACAGCAGACGTATTTCCGGTCGAGAGAAGCGACGACCGGAAATACGTCTGCTGTTCGCGGGCCACACATCTACATTGAAAAAACATAAATCAACTTCCGGTTCCGGTTAAATAAATATTGTTGTAGTTGCTATTTTGAATATGGAAAAATATTAACCAGTGTAAAGCAGTTCGGTTTTTTTTAAAAAATTAGGATTTTTTTTGGAAAATAGTTACTTTCGTTTGAGCATTTTTTTTCGGAAAATCTGCGAGTTCATTAAACCGGAAATTGTTGAAAACATGTGTCAAAGTGAGGCTGAGTGGTTTATTTATAGTTGATGTTTAAAGCCTATCGTCTGACTGTGATCCAAGCAAGCTGTGACGGCCGGTCCCAAGTTTCTTCCTCTTCTTCTTGCGATCATGCCTCGTTCTTTTCTTGTGAAGAGGCGAAAGAGCGAAGATACAAAATCTGTTTCCGATTCCGGTAAGTTAGAGGTGAACTTGATTCTTTACTTAAAATTCGCACGTGTACCGAACGATCGATCGGTCATATTCACTCGCGGTTCCTCTTCACTGCCTGGGTACGGTTGATTTCAGATGTCAACACGCGGAGACAGAACTCTCTATTCCACATCACTGGTCGAGCCGCTGGGAAAATTGGAAAATGATCCGCGTTTATGTTAAGAAGAATATTGCTTTAATTAATTCAAGTTTATTCGAACTGCTTACCGATTCATTATTCAACTTTACATTTGCAAAATCATATCACAGACGTACATTAACCCGTTGAGATTTTTCAGCGACGAGAGAGAAATTGTACAATTTCATTCATCTGCGCCTTCATGGGGAAAAGAGTTTAATCTGGTTTTCTTGGTTTTAAGCGGGCTTTTTAGCGTTTAGAAATCTTCAGAGTCTTTTTCTTATTAGCACTTTTGCAAGTAACAGTAATTTTAGTATACACACACCTGGGATGCTGACGGCAGATGTTTTGCAAACTTGCTGGCCCGGGTGGCGATTTTCTGTTTGAATTTCCACAGCTTTGACAAGGGGATTACCAGTGGATGAAATTCCACTTTTTTCCGGGATTTGTAAATTTCCCCTCGTTTTCGATTGCTGTTCGATACCAGGCAACTTGAACACAAAAACCAATGGAAATGTTGTCCTATGAATTTTAGCCATAAATTAAAACGGTTCTGTAAACATGTGAGGCCTAATGTCACAGCTGTTCCGAGGGGATTGAATTCAGCAATAAAAATACAAACAACCACGCATAAAAAAAGAGAAAAAAATAATGTAAAAAGCGGGAAAGCAAAACTTTGGAATCTGGCATAAGAAAAGGGCGGCTAAATTTGCTTAAGCTTGGAGAGGAATTTCAAGACAACTAAATTATGATAAGACAGCGCGGGAAACGTTAAATGAAGCCCGGAAGGCCTGCTGCGTTCAGGTCTTGAAATGCCCTCTATCTTTACTAATAAAAACGAAAAGTTATGAATTTTAATCAGAGCGGAGGAAAATCTTGAGAGCATTAGCCCTAAGAATAAAGACGAGAGCTTTACGAACGTCTCCCTAAGATGATTTGTATCAGGAGCTATTTTGAATGATAATCCTTGGGGAAAACTGGAAAAATAAAATCCTCCGACGATAGCCTAGGATCATTGTGATATCATTGTGTACATTATTCCGAGATTTGTTTATTTCACGCTAGATAAATGAAACTTTCTAGAAAAAAGGCGGGAGAAAATTAAATCCTCAAAAAATGTACTTCTTCTTTGAAATATGTTAATATACATGTAAAAGAAAGATCTAAAGCGGGCTTGCTAATGATGTTGGTAATCCGAGGAATAAAGGCAAATTTTCCTTTCAAGAATAAAGGTGGTATCGTAAAAAAATCGAATTCGACGCCTGGACACACGCAAAAGTGACAATATTTTATTTGCTATGTTAATTTTAGTTTTTTCTTTCATTAGAAAGGATTCATTTTTCATTTCAAAACTTTTCACTTTTCAATCGTAAAAAGCCTTCATTGACGCTCTGTATAATAAAGAAAAAAATCAGGTGAATGATAAATCATGACAATTTTGATTTTAAAACAGGGAACTCTTTAGATGGACTGACAAAAGGCTTTTACGAGAAAAATTTTAAATGAAAGATAAATAATTTTTTTTAGCTGTTGAAGATGTATTCTTTATGTCGAAACAGATGTTCAATACGTTGCTGATAACAATACAACATTTTAAGAGCTCGTATAAAGCTTTTTTCCTGCGTTTGTTTTCTGTCGAAGCAACTTGGAAATCGACGATGGCTTTTTCAGAACGCCTTATCAGTCATAAAATGAAATATTTGTTCCAAACACTCGGAAAAGGTCTGAAGATATCATCACTTATTAAATTTCTTATTCATCTCTGGTGAAAAGTCAGCGAAAAAATTGTAATTCAAGTCTGGAAAGCAGCGTGGAAACAACTGTGCCCCAGAGAAACCATTTGTCGCGTTGTTTTCGTTAAGCTCTAATTTGTAGATTGTTTGCCCGGGAAAAGCGTTTTGTGCAATACGAGAAGAATGGAAAATAGCATATGGAAAATCGATTTTTTGGGGCCTGTATGTTGTCTGTGGCTTTTAAAGATCGCCGTTAGCCAAAACTAGATATTCCAAGAATGCTTATTTTTCAGATAACGCATGCAAACGAAAACAGCTGGGCTTCAGGTGGATCTTTGATATGCGCCTTTTAGAAGAAAATGGGCGTTTTTACCGCGCAGAAATGGTTTCAGTTTTAGTGAATTAAGCCGCTTGTATTGATGGGCCTTTGTATTACAAGTCTTTTTATCCCAAAACAATTGAGTTCTGAAACTCAAACCACTACAATGTGAAAGGAGAAAATGAGGAAAAACAAAACAATAGTTAGCTTCTTCTTCCAGATGGTTTACATGTATTTTCCACATTTTTGCATCTGGCATTTCCTGCTGTTTTTCAATAAGATTAAGTTATGTGTGTGTTATCGAGTATCTCGATTTAAAAGCCACGGTTTAGACGGTAAACACTTAGGGAAAAACACATTCTCGCCTAGATCTGCACTGAACATAGAAAAAGTTGAAAAATGGTTTGAAAGTTTCGTTTGATCACCTGTAAAGAAAAAAAGGGGGCAACGTTATTACAATAATCTCCCTCGGAGGAAGATCAAGTTTAATAAACGAAATTTCGCATTTTACGACTCGTAATTAAAAAAGCCCATGCAATATCAGCCCTCTGTAAAGTTGTACTTTTGAGTTCCCAGCCTCAGGTCATCGTACTAAATTTTTCATATAAATGAAGATTTTCTTTTCACCTTAATTACTTTGTAATAAAGCGTTTTTATTTAACGCGTTTTGCATATGCAAAACCGCCGCCATTTCCGACCGCTCATAAAGAAGCAAATGTTGTTTTTCCTCAGTTCACTTTCACATGCACTCATCCACCGACAGTGATAGATTAAAATTCTGTTCTGCACTTTCCGCTGCATTAACAGCCCGTGTTATTGTTTCCCAGGAAATTAAAAGCGCAATAAAAGAAAAGATGTCGAGGATCCGTCGCGCGTTTTTTAAAAATACAGTACCCTTCGATCAGATTCTCTTTCAATCTTCCTACATATTACTTATTAGAGACATTAGAAGGAAACCCTGCTCCTAGGGTATTAAAGAAGTGGTTTATCTATTTTTTCGGTTGATGAAATTTTTTATTGCTTAGGACTCCCACCTGCTCAGAATGTACAAACACTAAAAAAAGAACAATTGACTATTCACTTCCGCAGGCAGAGCCTACTTGTCACACATGTTGCGTGACAAATCAAGCCACTCACTTTCGTTCCACCACCAGCGTGTAGATCGCGCGGGGGGGGGGGGGGGGGGGGGGGGGGGGGTTTTTCCCAACATTTTTGGGTAGGGGGGTGGTGGGGGGTGTTAAACACCCCGCCCCTTTTTTGTGAAAAACACCCCCAAAAAAAAAAAAGAGAAAGAGGGGGGGTGGGAGAAGAGAGGAGGACCGGGGGGCGGCCCGCACCATAAAAAAAATTTTTTTTTGTTTGTTAGATATTTTTTTATATCCAGCCCACCACCCACATAAAAAAATAAAAAAAAAAAAAAAAAAAACAAAATTCTCCCTTCCCCCCCGGGGCGAGCGGCCCCCTTACGTCCGTGTGGCCGAGAAGCCGCCCGGCCCCCGGGCGCGCCGCCGGGGGGGGGGGGGGGGGGGGGGGGGGGGGGGGGGGGGGGCGAGGGCGGGGTTACTTGACCAATATTTGGGTATAGGTGAGTTACTGAGGGTTTAAAACCCTGACCCTGTTTTGGACAAGAAAGTCCTCAAATATAAACCCAGTTTAGGAAAACACCTTAAATTACCCTGTTTAGGAAAGGACAAAATGCAAGCGATCTTGTTTTAAAGCCATTTATTGGCAATTGCAATAGAGCAAATTCACGCTGTCATAGCCTTTGTGTACTTGGAGTACAAATAATTTCATAAGTCAAATCAATCATACAGGCAATACCCTGTTTCCCTTCATTTCACTACCATGTTTAAGACAAGAGATATTTTTTGGAGGCCCAAACGTGACACTCTGTTTAAGAAGTTCTCCATTGTTTCTTCAGTTTGGGTTCAATGAGTTTTTTCAATTATAAACACATCACCGACCACGTATGTAGACTCTGACTGTGCCACCAAGGTTTGCACCGTACTGAAGGCTTCAGGTCCAGGAAGATACCCTGTTCAAGGCGCTAAATATTGAAATTGTATACCCTGTTTAAGGCTCAAGAGCCTCAATCTGGCCAAAACATACCTGTTTTGGCCAGATATTGATAAGGGAGTGACTCCTGACCCCTGGGGGTAAATTATATACCCAGTTAAAGTCAAAGATGTTTAATTCAACCTGTTCTTTGCATTTTTTCAGAAATTAAAGATGGCATAAAAAAGGATAGATTGAACCATGAGGTTGAACGACAAACAGCTGTACCCTCCAACCAGCGTGTGGGTTTTCATCCATCATCACATTTGAATTTATTGGAAAGAAATCACGCAGTTTGGAATCGTTCAAACACTTCCTGTTTTCACTATACAGCAGGATTACTACGACATCACATGATTGACAGTTTTATCAATCTAGCACCAAGCCATACGTGCGTGAAACATTGCTGTTGTGACTGCTTTCATAGAAAACTTGAACAGAATACTGGTTGTTTGAGCTGTCTTTCTTCAGCACCTAAAACCCTGCCTGATGTCACCCAACATCTTGCATTGCCACGACGTTGCAGTGGCACAAACCATGACTGTGCCTGTCATATAATTTACTTTCCAAAGCGTGAACCATTTTATCCAAAGCCTTTGCCAGCAACATTAAAAGGAGAGGAATTCGATGAGAAAGAAGTTAGGCAGAGAGTAGAAAAGAGACCCATAGGCCTTGTAGATAAGGACATCGAAAGAGTTGTAAGCTCAGATACTGACCTCAAAGTTTTACCAGAGGAGAAAATGTCAATCAATAAAAGTACTTACAAAGAAGACACAGATAGAACAATGGATGAGATTCCTGCAAAGAAAATAAAGACATCAGTCACAAATGTTTCGGATACCAAAGTCAAGTATGACAGTGGGAAAATTTCTTCATTAAAGGAAACAACTCAATTAAACATCACTGAGGTCAAGAAAACAAACGATTATGAGACAGAAAGCGCATTGGCATCTCGTAAAAAGATTAAAAAAGAAATCTCTGAGCCAAAGAATGCAGGTACTGACAAGAAAGAGCTCTGTAATAGTGAAGTTAACAGCCAGGAAAAACATGAGACAATGCCAATGAATGTCCAGCAAAATTTACCTCGTAAGGTGGCAAGAAAGCCACAGCATTCAAAATCAAAACGAGCTGGCAAAGATGGCATTGTGAAGCATTATAACACGAGGGTTGCAACAACTCGGCCAAGAGTTTACAGTTCTGACTTTGTTAGTCCAGAAGAGGATGATGACTGGAAGCAGGATGGGGAAGAATTCCAAATGAAAAGTCGACAGAGGTCAAAACTAAACAGACTTCTAGCAAATGAACATGAGCGTCGAAGAGTTGCCCAGTTGAATAATGCATACCAGGATTTGAGGCAGTTAATCCCAGGATATCAGTGTGACACTAAACTCCCCAAAATCAAAATACTGAAATATGCTATTAATTACATAGCACATTTAGATAAAATTCTAGGGGGTGGAAGTATACAGGAGGTGTAAACTTATAAGGGGCTCCCCTGTTACCCCATGGTTTATTTACCCTGTTCACCCGCAGTGTTCTTACCAGGATTTTCTACACTGGGGTCCACAGGACCCATAGAGAAGCTAAAAGGGGGTTATGAGGGAGAAAAAGCAAGTCACACAATTTTTAGATACAGTTAACTCAATGTTTACACAGGTCTGAGTTAGAGTAAATACCTCGTACTTTCTTAGATAATAAATATTATTAATATCCAGTTTTTCATGCAGTTAACTCAAGGTTTTGTAGCTCTGAGTTAGAGTAAATGCTTCATCATAAATGTCTATATATTGAAAGGAAATATACGTACGCGTATGTATGCCTACGTATGTTTTGTAATAGGGTTTTTTTCCTTCTTTACACCCTTGGGACCCCTAGTTGGGCTAATAAAATAATAGTGCTGCGTTTCCTGAAAAAGTGAGGCAATGCCACAATGCTGCGATCTGGTAAGAACACTGCACCTGACACATTTCACAGTCAGTAACCAAATTTCTTTCACAGACCCAAGGCCATTCATGCTAAATAAATAAATAAACAATACAAATTCATCGATGAATCCTGTTAAATCCAATCTCCATTCACCTGTCTCATTCAACAAAAAACTATTTTGTAAGACAGGATTCCTAAATAATTACCAAATAATAAAAAGCTTAAATCACATTTCACTGGAGAAAGAAAAAAATCACTAATACATCACAAAAATCATGCAGGGGACCCCCTTTTAACAGGAAAAAAAAAAGTGTTGGTATAAATTGCGTGTATGTAGAATAAGTGTAGAATTTATTAAAGCAAAGGTTAGATACTAGTGTTCAAACACAGACCTCTTTATAGCTATTGTTTTTCTCCCTCTGACTTGGACAGCTGGAAATACCGTTTGTTGGTTTTCACAGGCTATGTTGATACCAATAGATTTTTTTTGCAGACTTTTAAATGCGGAGTAGACTACTCAGCAGAGAATTGAATGATGTTTTTTGGCAGCAATGAAAATATAACTTTTTTCACTTATTGTAGTTTCAGGAAAAGTTTGAGTGGGAACATAACATGTTTCATTGGTAAATCTGACTCTACAAGTTCAGTTAATGCCACACCTGTACTGAATATTGGATAACACTTATACACTAGTCAACTGTCTCTAAAATGGACACCTTTGGGACAGGCAATGAGTGTCTGTCTTAGAGAGATGTCAGTCTCATAGTGAGTCAAATAAAGCAAGTAAAGAAAGGCAGGGACAGGTGTCCTTTTTATAAAGGTGTCCGTCTTCTAGGGGTGTCTGTTAAAGAAGAGAGTTTGAACAGTAAAGAAAAAATAATGGTTCAGGGTTCTAGTTTTCACTCTATAAACATCTGTATGCATGAGATTGTTCTTTGTTCTGCATCCCATGCTATTACCAGACAAATTTTTTAATAAATACCAGTGCAATAAATAACAGTAATAATATTTTCATAAGCTGTAAAGCAAAGACAAGAACAACATTTTAATGACCTAAAGTTAAAATATTTGTATCAGTATCATAAGATAATCTTGCATATTGACAGTTACCAAGAACTAGTTTTAAAATTGATAAAACATGAGTACTTATTTACTCTTACTGCACACCAAACTTTAAACCCACAGGGTAAAGTTGAGACTTCTGTCTCAATGATTATCAAAATGTGTATTGTTTGGTACAATACATGTATATCTATATTTTAATATTAAGTTGTACTATTAAGTGACTTGTTGAAAATCAACATTTTTCTTTCCAATAAAAAAACTGCACTTATGATATTTCATTGGATTGCATTATTATTATTATCATTATTGTATAAAATTCCATAATTTTTATTAGTTAGTCAAAAAAAAAAAAGTCTTATATGGGTAGGCTCTGCCCCAAGGTCCAACCCCTTACCCTTTTATATGCCACTTTTGACAAAAAAGGTACCCTTGTATAATGCGCGCCCATGTATAATACGCACCCTAATTTTTGACCACTTTTTTTTTTTCTAAAAAAAAATTTCAAGACAAACCGCCAAGAATTAAAACTTCAATTTTTCCATCTCAAGAGCTGGGAATTCATTATATGTTTACAACAATTTCTAAGTAGTTGCTACTACAAACATTGCACACACCGAGCACCTATTTACAAGCTTTTCTATTCAATAAAAGTCAAATGTCGTACAAATGTTGTAACTTGAAGTCCTTATTAATATACCTAAATTCACAACTCGAATTATTATCATAACAGCAATTCATAAACATTATTTCTACTCACAGCACTGCTGGTAGCTTGAATATCATCACTGCATGTGTTCGATTCAATTAGTAAAATGTTCAGTGTCTTTAAACAACGAAACCTTCAAATTCTGACTCAGAGTCCGATGCAATTACCCATAGGTTTTCAATGAATGAATCATCAAGTTCATCAGTAAACCCCTTTCACATACCTAGTTTTAAACTTTGCATCTCTTTTAATACTGTCAACGCACTGTTTTTAAAATATGAATAAATCACAATGCAAAAAAAATTTTCTTGAATTCTCACTGCCATATAATCATTCTGTTAGCCTTTCTAGGTTTTTTTAACTAGTGAAATCCCTACCCTTTCATATACCTGAAGCCTGAAAAAGAGACCCCTTTTGGGCGGGGCATCCTCAAATAGGCTGTCATAGGGAGTAACCCTCCCCCGCCTTGTACGTAGAATTAAGAGGTAATTTTTCACTTTACAAGTGACAGAGCCCCCTCCAAGGGAAAAGCAAATAAAATTTAAATGATATTAACCCATTCGCTCCTGGAGATTTTGCCGAAAAACGCGTTTTGAAGCTAGTCGAGTGGTTTTCTGGTCACTGTCGTGCTATAAAGAGCTAAAACTTACCACAAACTGAAAAAGAATTAAAACTGAAATGCTTTTTAAGCTTTCAAATCCGAATTCAAATCTTGCACTAACCCTGGATTATCTTAACCCAGCTTTCAACAACTCGGCCCTGAGAAGTTTTATATTAACATAATTATTATCATCCAACTTCTGAAATGTATGACCATCCCCCTCCACTTGAGAAAAAACAAAAATTCAGAACTTGAAAAATATTTTGGTTTTATTCTGTAAGGTGTCCAATAATTATGGCCATACTTCATAGAAAGTCTATTGTTCAGTAAGGCTTATGACTATTGTGCAACTGTTACTGTTATTAGTAAACATAGATATTTTCAAATAAGAAGTTCACTTTCTTGTTATTGTTTTAACCCTTTAAGTCCCAATAGTGACCAACATCAATTTTCTCCTAACAATGTCCATACATTGTCAAGAGATAAGGTTGTGAGAATAATTATAAAAAAATGATCAGGAAAGAGAAAATGCCTTGATGCTTTATTAAATTCTCTCAACTAATTCTTAAAGGAAATGTATGGAGATCAGTTTGGAGAATTTGTATGTGGATACTGGGGCTTAAAGGGTTAAGGGATTAAGTCTTGCCTGTAAAATTATTTCCTGCTCCTGTCACTTTTCAGAGATTTTCACAAGTTCCTAACAGCACCATTTCCACTCGAGAAGGGAGCCTCTATTCTTGACTGATATCAGTTTCTCCAGCCAATGACCGTCTGGGACTAATCTAGCTCTCTGAAAGAGTTGCATCATTCTAGTTTTCGTCTGTTTCACTTTTACTTGAAGTTGGGCCATCCTTCTTTAAAAGCCGTCCATCATGGGGAATAAGATTTGGAATGCCATTCACTATTGGAAATGCCACACCAATTTCATCTGAAATCAGTTCATTTGTTGTACTCTCATATCTGACATTCAAATTAGATATTCATAATTAAAATCAACACGCATTATTTTATTATCTTACAGAGCTATTATAAGGTTTTGCAACACTTAGTTTGGGTTAGAGACTTGTGTAAGCACTATCATTATATGGCTAAGTCTGTTTTCGCCATGTGATTGGTCAATTTGCAGTTGGTAACTTGCTATACGGACCAAAATCTCAAAAGCACTCGCTCATTTCTCATCTCTAAATCTCTTTTTCTTGAAAAAAGAGTTTAAAGTACCGGTAAGTTACAAGATGTCTGTCAACCAAGAGGACTTGGATGTTGACTTTGTTCTTCAACACTTTAACCTGTGATTATTTGTGAACGAAAACAACCCAACAATTTAAACATAGAATCACTGGGGTCTACGGTCTTATTACACTCACTTAACAGTAATCAAATTTATATTACATTACTGGTCATAGCTATGACATAACAATAAAGGAGCATAGTTAGTCTAAGAAATTTTAAATAGCTGATAAGGGCCATTTCCATTTAATATACACCCCCCTCCGCTGTTGACAAAATTTTCTGAAGAGGTAAACAAAAACATGGAATTTCTGAAGGCTGTACTACTGAACACCAGATTTTCTGCGGGAAAGTGGCAAAAAAGCAAAAATTTCTGAGGTGTCTTGAAAACAAAGACCCCCTAAGATCCCTCACAGAATGACTCTGAAATTTATTGTTAATCTTTACGGTTAGGAAATTGAGTTAATCAACTTTCAGGTCAGTTTGTCCAGTATAATGACTTAAGTGGAACCTGATTCACTCAGTTTCCTAACCCTAATCAATAAAGTTCAGAGTCATTCGGTCGGGGGTCTTACCGGTCTTTGATTTCAAGACACCCAAATTTCTTAAGGTTGTAAGATTTGAGGCCAGATCTTCTGAGGGTAAGAAGCGGAAAAGCAAAAATTTCTTAAGGCTAATAGACTCATAGAGCGAATTTTCCGACGGTTAGGAAAATTCAAAGTCCTTCGTCAACGGGGGGCCGGGGTGTATATTAAATAGGATGGCCCTAAATATAGTTTTGAACGCAGGATTTTCTTCCTTACCTTAGTGGCTTTTTTGATAAGGGACAGACCAAAATTTCCAACAGCTTTTTTTCGATCGAAGTACCTTTCTCATTTCCCAATTGATTTCCAGAGCTGAAAGTTCTCGAAGATTTAGTGAAAACGCGCCTCTCTAAGACGTTTTGCAACGCAAGGAATGGCGATCTTGCCGCCATTTTGATACGCTTTGTAGCCACTCAATTTAATTAAAGAGGCCTGGCTTCAAAGCGGAAGGACTTTCAAAATGGCGGATCAACGCGTGTCGTGCGGGAGAGATTTTTTCTGTGTTCCTGACCTTGCTGGAGCCTTAAGGAACGCTACGAACGGAGGGTATGGAATTTATAAGTTACTTCTTTTAATAGAATTGTTTCTTTGAAAATAATAGACAGAGATCTCTTACAGCCAGTAGTGAATTTAGGTTTGACATGGAGGTTGAATAATCACATGTGCAAGACTTGCATACTGGAATTATCCCAAAAGAAAGCTACTAGATCACATTTTTGCGAGGAGGAACGTCTGCGACTCAGCGACAGAAATTCCATACTGATGACGTAAATCAATGTTTAACATAATAAATCCTGTAGTCATGGGTTTCCAAATGCAAATTTGTTCAATTTTACATTTCTCCTGGTCGATTTTGGTGAAGCGTTGTGTTCATCTGCAAATGAGCTCCAGTAAAACTCAGATGCTACTTTTAGAGAAGACTATATTCCACAAATATTGACTGTTTTGTTGGAGATTCATCACATTTACATTTGACCTTTGCGGCCTTTTGTCTTTTGTCTGTCATTCGTAAACAATAGCTAAAACAATGAAACTACTCCATCGACCAATTAGCGGATTCCAGACAGATTTTGCATCATCAGTATAGAATTTCTGTTGCTGAGTCGCAGTCGATCTTCCCCTTTTTATTAGAAATATATCTTCAGTTAATGCTTTCAAGAAGGCTCTTAAAACTCATTTATTTCAGAAGGTGTTTCCCAGCTAATTTATTGTTTTTATTCTCTTTATTAAGAAGGATTTGTATATAGGATTTTAAAGATTAATTTTTATTTTTAATTGTTATTTTTACTAATTTTTAGGAACGATCTGTAAATTTTGTTTTTTTGGAATATGTACTAGGATTTTAGGATTTTGTTGAGTCAATGTTATGCGCAGATGAAAATTTCTTTCCCTGGATTGATATTTGCGCAATACAAATCAATAAATATTATTATTATTATTATTATATTATGAGGAAGAGGTTGAAATATCGTCAAAATAATTTGCTTAAAAAAATCTCATGCCTCTGGTTTGTATTTTTTTTATTAATAGTCAGTTAATATTCTTCGAGACAATAATATTATGTCCACCTGATTATTTTTGTGCCCTCCATTAGTTATCAAGCTATGGAAACCGCTTAGCTTTTGTACAATGTTCTTTGACCTCAGCAATTTCTCTATGAGGGTTGCTCCCATTCTTCAAATTAAAACAATAATGCAGGACACTAAAATTCGTCCCCTCTCCATTTCAGGTTTGATTTTATCTGTGTTCCTATCTGCCATCCAAGATACCGCAGAGAATTCTTAGATCCAGTTCCCAACAGAACAGGAGCATTCACCCGTTCCGACTTGGTGCTTCCTAGTCAAGGTGATAATATTGCAATGGACCTCCACTGTACATATAGGGCAAGTCACCTACCAGTGAAAAGTGCTGGTTGAATGGTATAATCATGGCAAATTTTCAGGCCTTTTGGCTGCAAGCTGTATTTGAGGATGTCTCTGGTCACTGCCCAAAAGTAACTTTCAGCAGAGACTAGCAACAGCTGGAAATATGTCCGAGTTTAAGTTTTTGACTGTGTTGTATCTTATCAACTGGGAATTTTTACTTTTCTTAAATGAAGTTACTGCTTTATCAGAGTGAGGAAACCAGGCCTTTTCCCATTTGCTGTATGTCACTTTGTGACATCTGAACTGAACTGAATATGCCTTTTATTGACTTGTAGATTGGAATAGCCTGATTGTTGGCAAAATTTCACCGTGGCTTGACTTGGATTCTTCCAATGAGATTGTGCGAAAGAATTCAGAACTAGTAAGTTGCCCTATAAAGGGATTAGTTTTGTTGGTGTAGAGCAGTTTTGCATCCACTAAAGACATGTAAAACGTACAGTTGGCATCTTGATAATGGAGGCTCTACTTGTATGTTACCTGGTAGGAATATATATAACTTAAAGAAACTCAAAAGTCAGAGCTGTAAGGAGAGTCTTGGACTTAACTAAGAATCGGAACATTTTCTTTTTGTCCAGTCGTGCCTATGAATTAAAGGAGTTGTCATAGCTTGTATGCGGTTTCTTACATGTGTGCATGCTTACTAGCATGCTTCGTGTGACTTGCTCATTGATGAAAAAGACTTGTTGAGTTTTCTACACTGAGTGTTGTTGAATGTGTCAATATCCTGAGCCGAAACTACAAGAGTAGTCAGTTATGATCTGGCGTAATCCAGATTGTTAGTCAGAGCTGCCAGCTTTGGAATTGAAAATGGCCAAATTCAAACCACTCACAATTATAGTGTTCATTCCCAATCCCATGCACTGTGATTAGTTAAGTTCTTTAGGTTCTGCTTGTGATTAATAGTATACAATAGATTGTAAGCGAAGTAGTGGAAAACAGAACCTGAACTCTGCTCTTGCTAAATCTATACTTGTACTTGCTAAATCTGTAGTTGCTATATATACTCTGCGTTTCTGATTATGGCTCCCATTTCAACTCTGTCATTAGTGAAACCAGCCTTTAAGATAACAAAGTAAACTACGCACAGCATTGCTTCATGAAATGTGATTTTGATATATTTTTCTTTCTGCAGGGATTGCATCAGGAACTATGTTATTCAGTTCACTTGAGTCTTCCTGCTGTTCTTGTGCCTCTGAAGAGTTATAAGTGCACGAACCTTGCACATCACATCAACACAAGTATAAATGACACACATGTACAACAGGTTAGTTCACTTTGACATCCTGGTCTTATAACCCTGTCTCAAAGCGTCACTGAAAAGCTTTGACATAGATGTTGAATCCTGGGAGACCATGGCCCTAGACCGGCCTGCCTGGTGTAGCAAAGTTAACAAAGGCACTGTCCTCTACAAGCAAAACAGGATAGCAGGGGCTCAGAGGAAGTGTGAGCTGCACAAATCTAAAGTGATCTCCTTGACACCTACTCAAGAAACTTACCAGTGTCCGGAATGTGGCAGAGCCTTCTGCGCCCATATTGGATTGATCAGCCACAGCTGGAAACACAGCACCTAATCCCTCTCAACGTGATGTTCTTGGTCATCATCAACTATGACCGAAGAGCAATTTAACCCTGATCAGCTGGTACATTGTATTTGGAAATTGTAGAGTGGTTTTAGCTCTACCTCAGGACTCAAACAGCTCAAACTTGAAGTACATTGTCCTTTTCACCATTTTCATCAATTTCACTACTTTACGAAGAGTGCATAGCGTCAAGTCTCCTTTAAATTTTTTGTCAACCCTATGGTGATTTTTTTGCCAGATTCACCAATATTATTTTGCCATTCCATGCATTACTGGCCATAATTGCATTACCCTCAGGTGAATGCTGTGACTACAGCATTTTTACAACATCAACATCAATTTTCTCCCAATGATATCCATACCCTATCAAGAGATTAGGTTATGAGAATTAATAAACTGATCACCAAGTAGAAATGCTTTGATCTTTTGTCAAATTCTCTTAACTTATTCTTTAAGGAAATGTATAGAGACTAGTTTGGAGAAATTGTTTGTAATTATTGGGGATGAAAGGGTTAAATAATTATATGAAGCAGCTTGGAGTATTGCTTCTCCCCTTGACCAGAATGCTGGAACAACAGGGGCACATTCAAATATTTTTTTAAAGTATGAAAATAATGATCAGGTGCTCTCTCTTTGGTAGGAAGTTATAACAAGGTTTTTTTTTATGCAGGTTTGGATCCATGTTCCTATGAGGAGTCCAGAGGATGAATGTGAAAGACATTTGTTTGTAGACCAGGTAACTTAACTGTTTAACATCACATACACAGTAATGCATGTTGAAGGATCTTGGTGATGTATCTGTCACCTTGTGGTTGTATCGAAGCCCACTTTATGGACCACACCCACTTAATGAGGACACCTCGTTATTACATACAGTTTCTATGGTGCCGTCAGTCTCTGATCAACAAGGTTTGACTGTATTTCAGTTATTTTCCCTCATTTGTACAACGGTACAACATTTATGCCTCTCAAGAAAATCTAGAACAATGAAGCTAAAACTCAGACCCTAACCTTCTGTCAGCAAAAACTATTTCCTGATCGAAAAGATACAATTTTACTGATGGGTTAAAATAAATTTTGTACAGGTTTTTTAAAACATTCCACCCGCGAAAAGATAATGTTAGAGGTCAAATTTGATTTCAGGTTAATTTTCATTTAACCTAAGTTGATTCTCAATTCCAATGTCTCCTAGCCCTAGAAGACAAAGGAAATTAAGAATCAACCTAGGTTAGAAAAATTTTAACCTGAAATCAAATTTGACCTGTAACATTGTCTTTTTGCTGGTGCAACATTTTTAAAAATCTGTGCAAAATTTATTTTAACCCGTGGGTAAAATTGTACTGTTTTTTAAAGAATATTGTACTTTCTGCTTCATCTCAGCGATCTTTATTCGTAGTAAATCTATTTTTTCAGGAAGAAGTAGCAGTGACCAAGTTTGACAAAGATCCTTGGGAATGGTAAGGTTTATTAATGGATTTGTTTTGAATTTTTTGGATATTCTGTAGTATATTTATACAGTACTTACTGATCGGGATAGTATTAATTTTTATACAGATTGTATGAAGATGCCACTATCATTTGTTGTCCTTTCAATAATGTTCTTTCCTGTTTAGTCCATAAACAAGTACAAGCATTGATGGTTTTAGTCACACAACAAGGCAACCATTCTGGTGGACAAAACAATAAATTTTTTTTGCAGAATTTCCATGATAAAAAGAGAGTCCAGTTCCCAGTGAAGGAGTATTGGTTTTGTTTTTGTCCAAAAGTGTGAACACCATGACCTTAGCTGAAAACCAGCTATACAGGTTTAATTACTGTTTGGCCCTGATGCTGGTGACCATTTTTTTTTCAAACTGGTTTTTACAGAACATTGAGGAAGGTCATTTTAACTGTCTTTTTTTAATAATTTGTAGGTGGAACTTGTTTAGAACTATTTGTGCAAACAGTAGAAAAGTTGGTTTGGGTAAGTTCTTAAGTCCATACAAGGATACAGACCTTTCCTGCATTCCTGTAAACAAAGGCACCAACTCGAGGCTCAGGTGGAAAAAATACAGTGATTTGTACGAAATTGACCACTCGAGCCATTGCTGGAGTGTAATGCAGGAAAGGTCTATTGATGCATGTAGATTGTACAGTTTACAATGACCGCTACACATTTAAGTCTGACAATTTCTCTTTGGTTATACACTTTTTAAATTCCCTATTATGGACTGCTTGTTACAGCTGCCAGAGGTTGTGAGTTTTTGGCTGGTTCATGTGGTAAATTTTTGGGCTCTACAATATTTCTACTCAACGTTTACCATTAAGCCCACAGCATGAGTGATCTGATGTAAGTCAAACCCATATCATCCGTACAATAATAATAAAAATAATAACAATATTATTTATTAATATTTACAAAGTTAAAGATCATTATGATATTAAAATTTACAGTATATGTTAACAATAATGATTACACAATAAGAGTTCTCTGTACTTGTTTGGCTGAAATTTATGACAAAAATATTATATTTTGTACACTCTCTACTAGCCTTGGAGATTTCTGCTGAGTTGCCTTCAGAGGAAGAGTTAGAAAGATGGTATGGAGAACCAGTAAAAGCAGCAATCCTTCCCACAAGTTTATTTCTAACAAACAAGAAAGGTACAAAGAATTGACTCTTTTATTTAAAGTTCATCTGGGTAAGAAGAAGCCCATATTGCAAAATATATAATAAGGCTTTTTGCACGTATAATTATGTGCAATCACTCCTTCTTGCAAAGCCACCTGTCATAAATATTAATTAATTTTATATATTATTAGAAGTGGCCTGCTGTGTTCTTACCAGACCACGGCTTTGCAACATTGCCACACTTTTTCGGGAACTGCCGCACTATAATTAGCCCAAGGGATCCCAAGGGCACAGAGAAGGAACAAAAACCTATTACAAAACATACGTTATAAGCATACGTACACATACGTACATTTCCTTATAAATATATAACCCAAAATTTAATTGGTTATGGCATCTTTAGAAACACCCATCATTATCTACAGTGTAAGACTCAGACCTGTGGAAATGTTGAGTTAACTGTATCTAAAAAGTGTGTCCCACTTTTCTCTGTCATGACCGCACCCTTTTAGCTTCTTTATGGGTCCTGTGGACCTGAGTGTATGAAATCCTGGTAAGAACACAGGTGGACTGTGGCCATCTCTTAAAGATTAAGTAACCACTGGTCCAAAATTCCTGGGCAAAGAAGTGCAGTTAAAACCTGCCTTGAGCTCAGATGCACTTCCGTGAAACGACCACCAAAATTAATCTTGACATGCTGGGCAGTGGCTTCTTGATTTTAAAGTTTGACTGTATTAATCTTTGCTCAACATTATCTGATTGTTAGGCTTTCCGGTTTTATCAAGAGCTCATCAAGCACTTGTTAGAAGGTTGTTCAGGGTGAGAAGTTCTGTTGTGAAAATTTCCATTGTAGTAACTGTTTTAGTTAATTTTTGTATCCCATTTTGATTTTGCTTGTAATCACTCAATGCATCTGTTCATATTTCAGTTGAATGCACAGTTGATTTTGACTGGTGTCAACAAACACAAAGACAAGGTAGGAATGTACAACAACTCAATACCATTAGAACTTCCATTAATTAAACCACTTTGACTTAGTAAATAAATCTATAAAGTGTACATTATCTTTGTTAAGCATTCTTTCCAGGTTGCCATCGTGGAAAATCAATATTGTCACCTAACACAACAAAGATTTCCCATCAATCTCATATACCCAACAGAATTCAGGCCATAAATAAGCAAGAGAAATGCCACTTCATTGTGCTCTGTTCTTTCGCTAAAAAATTTTTAATATACCGGTAGTTCATTTTTGAAGCTTTAGTTCAGTTATATTCTATGTATTATATGTTATCATGTTTCTTTGCTTTTTGTATTTTTGTTGTCACTTCAATATAAATATGTTTACAATGAATTATTGTACTGTTTGTGAAGTTGTTAATAAAGTTTATTTAAAAAAATTGTCACCCAACACAAGAGCCATCATTCATTCATTCACTTTATGGACCAAATTAATGTAGTTAACCAAGGTTTCTCTTCCATTGTTTACATTGTAGGGACTGGGATTCTACTACCAATACCTTGCCCATCTTTACCAGGTACGTGAAAATAATTACTGTATTAACTGGTTTTTGATAACAAAACGAGACTTAAAAGTTGGCATTAAGTTGAAGCTCCCTTCAGTAATCACCCAAAGTGTGAAGATCTATGTTAATTGTAGTTAATTTTTTATCTCAGGTATTTTTTATTTTTCCTTTTTTTGTCTCCCTTGTTTGGTGAATAAAGCTACTTGTTTAATATAGTTAAAAAAATGTGTAGATCTGGTTTTCACTGCTTACAGGAGGTGGTTGCTGAAGAGATTCAAGCCACAAGGTAGAAAAACAAAAAGGATTAGGGGGGACTGAGGAGTGGGAGTCCATTAGAATAGGGGGGAGAGGGGTACGGGAGTGCAGGAAAGGTAAGGATGGGAGGTGGGAGTGCTAAAAGGGTGAGAATTGGGAGAAATAGAGGGAAATTATGCAACAGTGCTTAGTATTTAGCAATCAAAAGAGGGTTAAAGGGAGGAAGCCAAGAATTAAGGAGTGGGAGTAGGGAATAGAGGTTTGGACACCCATGTAACATAAAGATTTAAAAGGTTTAAAGGCTTGTTTATAGTGGAAAGTGCACTTAGCTTATCCAGCTATAGTTTACAGGCACTCCAGTCAAATACTTAGAGACAAATAATTCAAATACAACATAACACAAAGGGATTAAAAACCTCAACTGGTAGGAGGCAATCAGTTGGCTATTTACAAGCTAGTGTGGCCAAGGATTTGAACTTGTGACCACCAAGAACAAATCCAGTAACTCACCATAGCGGGACTCGAACCTGGGACCTCTGGGTTGTGAGTCCGACGCGCTGACCACTCAGCCACGCTGCCTCCTGTGACTTTGGATGTGGCGGTGTTTTGAAACGTGCTAACTGTTTCACTTACACTGTAGGTCATGGATTTTTCTTTTTTATAGCCTGGAAAACTCCTGGTGATTCAAACAGACCCTTCATGGTATAATGATGATATTGATGAATGTTTGTTTTAATTATTTCTTCAGACCCAGCCTCAGTTGGACAATGTCAGTCAGTTTGCTAAAGGATATGAAGACTACTTGCAATGCCCTCTGCAGGTAAGAAATGTATTGCATCTTGCTTTAAATTTTAGGGCTAAAAGCTCTACTATTCACCATCATTTGCCATGCTACATGTATAATCAGCATTTATTCTAGTAATTCTTCTGAGTACTGGGGATATTGAATCCATGGCTCAAAAAGGGTACATTTTGTACCTTTGCTGAAAGATAGAGGTTATTTTTTCAAAATGCAGGAAATTTGTGAACAGTTACGTGACACACCATGTGAGTGAGTCCCAGATCAAGAATTGGCCTACAGAATTGATGGCTCTTATTGTAATGATCTACCATCATCAGGGGCACCCAAGGACTGTTTTCTGTGAACTATTTTTTTGGAGGCAAATATTGCCTAGAATTTTCTAATACTTGAGGATGACTAAATATTTCTAGATAACTGTTCCATTCATGGACAATTTTCGAAGCTTATCTAATAAATTCGCTACGATTTTCTGAAGTTTAATTTTCAAATTTTGCTTCCCAAGTTAGGCTGTTTTTTTTGTAGAAAAAAGAGAACCTAAAATTTTGGGATTCAAAAATGTGATGGCTAGAGAAATAAGAAAAATTCTCATTTTCTTAATGCAGCAAATTTCATCAGAAAATTTTCGGGAAAATAATACTCAAGCCCTTGAAATTCAGAGAAGACTCAATGACTGAACAGATAAAAATTCAATGGCGCAACTTAATATGCATTTCTAGAGATCTAAAACTGCTCTGGATGGCCTAAAAAGTGTTTTCAATGTGGTGCCCCTGCATCATAAACAATCGCACATTTTTGTAAAAAATAATATTTAACCAAATAATAGTAAACTCTTTCTATAACATTAAATCTCCTTTAAAGGGTGTCAAATTAGTAGATTTTTAGATAATGTGTCACACTGGAATATCTCTTTGTGTCTGTTAGGAGGCAAAAAAGTGCAGAAGCGTGCAACAACATACCATACAATTGGAGGATGGGGATAGGGGTGGGGGTGTAGTACAAGTGGGTGAATGAAAGCTGTATAATTTTACAGAGTTGTCTGATTTTTCTGTTATTATATTTCAGCCTTTGATGGACAATCTAGAGTCTCAAACATATGAAATATTTGAACGAGATCCTGTTAAATATAGAGAATACCAAAGGGTAGGATAATATTAATTTTCTCTTGTTGGTTCTTTAAATGTATGTATAATTAGTTGTAATCTTTTACTCTTTATACCGTAAAGAATGTCAGTGCAATTTTAAAAAAGGATTCTTTAGCAACAGTTATTATTACTGCTATTTTGTTTTTTAATACTGAGTACTTTCGCCAGTGTATGCTTTTCATGCTCTATAAACTACATCACTGTGTCCTCAAATGTGTACATGTCCCTCTTCAGTTTCACTTAGGACATTTTTAATCTTAAAAATATCATGTCTCAGACTCTTGTCATTTATAAATTATTTCTATGCTAGTGAGCACAAGTCTCCAGAGACCAGTTGTATAAATCTGAACATTGGACATAACTAGTAACATCAGCCCTCAGCCAAGTCAAACTCTTTATTTTGACTCTAGACATTAACAGTTCACTTGTAATTTATTTCTATGCTAGTGAGCACAAGTCTCCAGAGACCAGTAATTGTATAAATCTGAACATTGGACATAACTAGTAACATCAGCCCTCAGCCAAGTCAAACTCTTTATTTTGACTCCAGACATTAACAGTTATGTCAGATGAATGGTTTTATCCAGCTTACCCCTTTAGCTCAATAGTAAACTATCTAGACTAGCTAGTGACCAGAAGTTCATGGGTCTAAAACCCTCTGTCAGCTGAACTCACGTTGTCTCACTGACTGAAATAAAACATTCTCAATTGCAGGCAGTTCATCAAGCATTGCTTGACAGAGTTCCCGAGGACCAAAAAGATTCTGTTGTGACGTTAGTATTGTTATTTTGTGTAACAGTTATTTCTTGTGGATACAATCAGTAGTGCAACAATGAACATTCGAAGAAGTTGTGTCACCTTTGTCTTGCTCATTCTGTTAACAATTGTTATGCACCCATATTCGCCCTGCAGCTTGAGAAATTACTTGTAAATGGCAAAATCACAGCATTTTGGCGAACAGATATGTCTCCTAAGCATTTTATCAAATGTTACAAACAACAAAAATGAACTTTGAACAGCTGTTGAGTTTTCAAAAAACACAATTGCAATCTGTTTCAATCTTCTTCAAGTTGGTCCACCAGTTCCTTCTTTTGTATTTGCTGTGTTATTTTAATGTTCTGAGCAGTTATATTAGTGTTTTACTCAGTTTGGTGGCGTTTCCCGCTGCTAGAATTTTCAGTATGTTTCGTGACACAGCTCGTTTAATTTAACCCTTTAAGCCCCTATATCTACATACAAATTCTCCAAACTGAACTCCATACATTTCCTTTAAGAATTACTTAAGAGAATTTGATAAAAGATCAAGGCATTTTCCCTTTGGTGATCATTTTATTAATTCTCATAACCATTCCTCTTGAGAATGTATGGATATTGTTAGGAGAAATTTGATGTTGGTAACTATTGGGACTTAAAGGGCTTTAAGTTAAAACTGCCAGCCGTTTCGTTGTCAGGGTAATTATGGTAGTTGGTGCTGGGCGTGGTCCACTCGTTCGAGCCTCACTGACAGCCGGAGAGGAGTCAGGACGAAAGGTCAGAGTGTATGCAGTGGAGAAGAACCCCAATGCTGTAGTCACGTGAGTGTTTCTATCTTGTTGTGTTAGGATTTTCCACATTCCACTTCAAATCAAGAATTTAATTGTGTAGCAATCAACCATGGGCTAATACCTACCGTAGGAGTCTTCTGAGGGCAGAAAATGTGCGCTCTGAAGTCGCCTATGTCACAGGCATTGTCAAATTCATCTTTGTTCTTTTTAGCACCAAAGTGTGTGGGCTACGGACATCCCCCCTCCCCCCTGCTCCGTCGCCCATGCATAGATGGATACCTCCTATAGATACTGTAATAAAAATTGATCTTTGATAAACTGGGTAACCAATGTTCTGTGTGAGCTGAATGCAAAACCTGTTGATGGTTGACGCTTGCTCAAGTACATTTTAAAGCTAACATTTGGCTCTTCTGTAGGTTGGAAACTTTGAAAGAAGAAGAGTGGAACGGTGACGTCACTGTTGTGTCATGTGACATGCGCGAGTGGGATGCTCCTGAAAAGGTAGGATTTTAGAGTAGTAGTGGCACGTGATCTTATGGCTGTCAAATCTTTCCGTGAATTGATATTCTTGGTTTATCCTCAGGCTGATATTCTTGTGAGTGAGTTGCTGGGCTCATTTGGTGACAACGAGTTATCTCCCGAGTGCTTGGACGGAGCGCAGAGTTTTCTTAAAGGTTAGTGAAATTTCGATATTTTATGGCCCATCCATATATTTCGATTTATTTCCTTATTTATTGCGAGAGCAAGGTTTCAAGAAAACGTAGCTCAGTTTACTAGTATCCAGACCCCATTCACCTTAATAGAGAGCTTAAGCAACAATGACGATGACGACAGCTACGAAAAGGTCACTTAAAAAAAAGTGAAGTCGCACTGCTTCAAACTTTATCGAGCTTATTCCATCTCGTTCAATTCGTCAAATGTTGGCAATTTTTTTTTTTATGACCATTTGTGATAGAGAAATAGGCCCGTCGCCGTCGCCGTTGCTCAAGTGCCCTATTGACTCTAAACGACTTTGACAAGAGTGTGTACGCCTTCCTCTACAGTCTATAAATCAACTGACAAAGTATATGCCTCAAATAACTTGCATCTTTTTCTCCTGGGCTTGAGTCGTTGTAGTTGTGATTTTTTTTTTTTTTTTGCAGACGATGGAATAAGTATCCCGTGTGAATACACGTCCTTTCTGGCTCCAATAGCTGCACCCAAGTTGCACTTTGAAGTCGCTCAGAGTAACGATAGTGGTAAAGGACCATCGGTAATATTACATGCAACTCTTAAAACTCTTAGATCAAGAGGTGTTTTCTCCATGCTGTGTTCCATACAATTTTTATGGTGCTCATGAGGAGAATTTTCGTCACTAGCAGGATATGTTATCTTTGATGATCGTTTCGGATATTCTCATGACCTTGACTACTTATGAAGTATTAAATCGATTAAGCGCCCAGCCTCGAATAAGCGCCTACCCCCTTACCGCCTAGACTTTCCACAAGTCGACTGCGTGAGTGGGCTCGGAGCGAGCGAAAGCGAACGGCGAAAAACCAGCAGAAAAACCGGAAACGGGCTTTTAGAAAGTCTACCTACCACCCCTCACCAAAAAATAATTGACCTCACTAACACTGAGTGAAATAGACCAAGTTCTACCCTGAAGACAATAATAATAATTAATAATTTTATTGATTTGTATTGCGCAAATATCAATCCAGGGAAAGAAATTTTCATCTGCGCATAACATTGACTCAACAAAATCCTAAAATCCTAGTACATATTCCAAAAAAAAGACCGAGTTTTCTTACTGTATTTCAAAGAAACTTTCAATGAACAGTTAAAATTCCGCATTGGAACATTTTAACGTTTTGTTGCAAAATATAATTACTACTGCTGAAAATTGTGAAAATGTAATAAGCGCCAACCTCGAATAAGCGCCCACTCTCAAGGTCCAAAAATTTTACAAGCGCTTAATCGAATAAATACGATATCGTAGGAGAGGCAAAGACGATCTGCTGGGTAGCTTAAAGGCCGTAAAATCTACACCTCTTTTTGTGCCTTTTAAAAGCGAGTTGAATGTACAGTAATTTCAGTCAAATACAACTCGCAACTAGCCCAGCTTTTATTCTTGGCCTCACCGGTTATACAAGTTATCCGTTTGTACTGATGTATCTAGCAAGAATGAAGTCATTTTTTATTAAGAAGTTATACAATTACAAAAAGGAATCAAGAAGTGATGATGGTTCTTATTAGGGTTGATTTTGGAGATGAAGGGCGCTTTCCATTCAACCCAAAATTCCAGAAATTTCGGTTGGTACATCACATGGAACGGACCATTTCGGTTTGCTCCGACCGGAATATTCGGGACCAGCTTTAAAGGTGGTTCACTTTGACCTGCATGTCTGGCCATTTACGTCCGTCGGATCTAAATGTTTCTTTCCATGTGACAAAATTGCTTTCCCCAGTACCGCTCTTTTGTATCCTGCTTACAAGAACAATAACCAAACGCGCGGTAGCTTGGGTCGGGTATGTAAAACCGAAATGTACCGTTCCATTGAGCACGTGAAATTTCCGAAATTTCAAATCGGAATTTTTGTTGAATGGAAAGCGCCGGAAATCATTTGATGTGAACTGCCACTCAAAAGAATTTCTTTCGCAGTTTGACTTGTTACACTTGCTCCTATACAGATATTTTGATATTTTGCCCCATCGTCAATGTCATTTTCCGGATCATTTTACGTTTCTGTGAAACTGCCCGCCTACCCCTCCCCGAAGCCAAAATTTTGCCCTAAATAAGAACTACAGGTGCTAATGTTGGTTTAGGGGAGGGGTAGGTGGGCAGTTTCACAGAAACGTAAAATGATCCCGTTTTCCTATCCTTTTTTCGTATATTTATTTTACTGACATTTGTTTTTTGTAGGCTCCGTTTGAGACCCCCTACGTGGTTCGACTTCATAACGTTGCTGTGATAGCACCTCCTCAGCCCTGCTTTATCTTTTCACATCCAAACAGAGGTTTGTGAACGGTTTCAAACTACTCAAGGTTTGGTAAAACGAGCAATAAAAACGTGCAACTTGTTTTGCAACATGGCTGCGAAACAAGTTGAAATGCTTTGTTGCGCGTTTTACCACCCATGTTCAAACCTGTCTTGCGACAAATCAGGTTGTTGCAGCTGCCTCGTACCCAGACGTCTCTCTCTCGATGAAAATGTGCGCGCAAAGGAAGGCGGGAAGGATACCCTTCCCATGGTCCCTTGCGGTTCATCACCAGTCACTCGTGTTTCGCGCTCGCCTCTACGACGAGAAAAACGAAGCGCCTGAGGAGGAGGCTGTTGTTGCAGGTTATGAAAATTTGTTGCAGAAAGTAGAGAGTAAAACGGTGGTAAAACGCACAGCATCGCTTTTTAACTCGTTTTGCAGCAGTGTTACAAAAACAAGTTGTACGTGTTTGTTGCCCACTTTACCGTAGCCGAACCAGTTACCAGTTTAAGATACCACGACAGCGACGGCGGCAAAAACGTCGCTTATAAAAAGTGACTTCTCGATCTATGAAACTTTAGCGCGATTATCCCAACTCGGTCGCTATGTTTTATGTAGGCGAACTCTCCTGGAGTTGAATTCATAAGAAAAATATCCAGGTTTACAAAGAGTAAGAGAGATTCGTCGTCGTATGTTCACGTTGTCGATAAAAGGTGAAATTAGGCAATTCACGTGGTAGTCGTGCAGTTACGGCAAAGAAATGTACAAAAAAGCGTGATGCACGTGCAGAGTTGTTGTGTTGTTAATCTTAACCCATTGCTTTTTGACATTCTCGTTGCCGTCGCCGTAGTGGCATCTTAAACTCCCTATTGCGTGAAGCTGAGTATGATATGAAGAATTATGCCGATCAAGGATCGAGGGTTTTCTGCCTCAGCAGATAACACCCTCCAAGTACGACATAATTCTTCAGATCATACTCAGCCTTCCCTAATAATTGCTTTATTATTCATTCAAAATTATTAATACTTTAAAACATGCTTAGCTCTTCCCTCAGGCTGTTAAGTTTTTGTCTTCATTTGTCCGTTTCTCTCTCGACAAATTCAGCGAACAGGCTCCACTAGAGGCGAGGTGAGTGCAGCGTGGCTTGGGGCATCAAAACAAAGTCTACAGGCTCTCTCGCCATTTTTCCTCCCCCAAGCCACGCTCGGCTCGTTTCGCTCGCCTGTTCATTTTTTCCCGCACATTGGATAAGACGGACCAATCACAATACAAATCATACCTCCTGTTCTTTGCCTTCCAGTTGAGAGAATCGACAATTCACGCGTGAAATCTTTAGAATTCGAAGCTAAGACAAGTTACACAATGCACGGATTCGCTGGCTACTTTGAAACAGTACTTTACAAGGACGTCACTCTGAGTAAGTACAAATCATAGAATTTTAGTATTGTGTGCTAGCCAAAACGTTAACTTTGCACAGCCTATTAAAAAGGCACCGGGTCATTAGAAAGAAATCGTTGAAGACGCAGAGAAGTTTTGAGGGGATAGCTTAGTTAACCTTTGTCTCAGTGAGTGTTTTGAAGCAATGAGAAAAGATGCTAACGAAAGAACTCATGAACTTTACAGTCGAGGTATCACAAGTGTACCGATATATTCAAATTTACTGATAATATAATGTATTTACCACACCGCGTTTTGCCATTGTCGCGTAGGTTTGTTCGCTTACACATTTTTATGCATCCTCGGAGACCCAGGGGTCACCCAGGGGTCGGGAGAAAAGGCGCGACGGAAGTATTCAAGCGCGGGCGGAAGAGCCCCTGGCTACCGACTCTCACCGGATCATTTCCAAACGGTCGAGTGAATGCTGGCTCCTGATTGGGCACAAAAAATGCTTTGTATTATTGTGCCCAATCGGCGAACAGCATCGCCTAAGTTCTTTTTGTGTGTCCGTACACGACTGCTATAGTCTCGCCGTACTATATTGTACTTGTCCGGTTCGTTGTTCACCATGGTTGTGCCCAAACAGAATTCAGCATTTGCTTGACTGCTTGACCCGACTGACTGCCCCTGGGTCTCCGAGGATTATTTTTATGCTGCACTTTCGGAAAACATCAAGTTCCCTTGTCCGCTGTTATCTCTATTCCCTTTATATTTTTCAGGTATAAGACCAGAAACTCATTCAGAAGGAATGTTCAGCTGGTTTCCATTTTTCTTTCCTATCAAGGTACGTGCAGTTTCGACAAACTTAAGCGGCACGTGACAAACCTAAACCAACCCACAACCTAGCTGGTTGTTTCCATCCGCCAAATTGACATTTTCCTCTCAGTGGCTCTCACAAGACAGTTCACTTTTCTTACATGAAATTTCTCTGTCTCTTGAATTTTCTGTTCATAAAAGTCCAAGTGTCTTCAATTTTGAAGGAAAAAAAAAATTGAGGATTCGATCTCGGAGCATCGGCTCTGCAGTGCATCACTAACCCCTACACCACCGAGGATTTGCTGATAAGTAATGGTTTGATTTGAATATATATAGCAACAACCCCTAACCCTAACCCTAACCCTTACTTTGTGTACGAATCATAAATCTGTCAACGTCAGTTTGGCGGATGGAAATAAGTATTGACCGGCCTTTGCTGGTACCTCTCGCATGCGCACAACCATATCACCCGGGCAGCGGCAGTCATGATGGACTGCTGTTTCGCCTTTGGTTCTCATAGTGCCATATTGAGGCCTGCGTTATATGAAAGCCCACTAGGCGTGTACTATTTTTTGCGGTTTGGTAAACAGCTATGGCATTACCGACACCGAAATGCATATTTTTTTTTAGATATACCACATACGGAATAACCATCGGTCGAAAAACATCATACAGAGGGGCAAAATATCGCGCTTGTGAGCGAAATGTTTTAGCTCTGATGTGAAAAGCAATCTTACAAAACTTCTCGGTCATCTTGCGACTTGATCGATCTCGCTGTTATTAAAATTTAGTGACCGTCCTTACATCTTGGGTTACATGCCTATAAATTGAACAATGTATGCCCGCGATCTATGTTGACGGAGACTGAAAGCAGTC
This sequence comes from Porites evermanni, assembly GCA_942486025.1. NCBI lineage: Eukaryota > Metazoa > Cnidaria > Anthozoa > Scleractinia > Poritidae > Porites > Porites evermanni. The sequence continues at coordinate 224,000 of CALNXI010000150.1, forward strand.
TTCCCTTATCGTAGGAAGTAAACGTTGTAACTACATTTCCTTAAGTTAATTTTATATAAGCAAGCCAATTGTTGACTTTTTCCGCTGACGCCATGTTTTTCTTAATTTAAAGGAACCACAGTATGTAACTGCGGGCTCAACAATAGCTTGCCACTTCTGGAGAAAGTGTACAAGGAAAAAGGTCTGGTACGAGTGGTGCTTATCTCGCCCCACCCCTACCCCTCTTCATAATCCTGGAGGAAGGTCTTACGTCATAGGCCTTTGAAACAGACCAAATATTCCGACCGATTAGTTTTGGTTTGTCTATATTTTTTAAAAAACGCTTTTTTCAATATGTAGAAGGGTAAGTTGAAACTCCTTCTCTTGTAAGGCTTACACAGATATTTGTCTTGGTTTGTGTCTTATCAGAAGGGCTGTTGTTCAATGAATCCTTAATGATTATAACATTTATCCGGATTAAATAAAGTGATTGGTTTCACCGACAGAAACACGTGTTTTCTTAATGCTGTAAGCTGCCTTTTAGGCTAGTCTCAAGAGAAAACGAAAGGAAAAGAATAAAAACTTCTAACATACAGAAAACAAACCCGCTTTTCAAGGCCGGATACAAGCATGTTATCATTTAAAAATTCCGTTTTTGTGCTTGAGTGAGGAGTAATTTGACAAGAAACATCAAGATGCGTGAAAAACCTCTTGTTTGAAATCAGATTTTACATCTGCTGAAGAGAAAGTGAATAGACCCTAGTTAGTACTTCACGTACAAATCAATTTTTGTTTACTTAAACTATTTTAATTGGTCACTTTTTTAGTTTTGTTTTCTCATTGCAGTTTAGTTTTTACTGTAAGCCACGTTTAAACCCTTGATGTTTAAGAAAAAAACATGACACTTAACGATTTTAAGCCCATCTTTTTCCCTCTGACGTTGAATGTTAGTTGAAACCCTTGTGTTTTAGAAGACTCTAGTTTGAATTAATGTAGCTCAGGGGCACCCAACGACAATTTTCGGAAGAATATCTGTTCGGAAGACGATTTTAGATCTAGAATTTTCGGAACATTTGTTGTAAAATTTCTTGCTTGCCTGCCTCTCCTAGGATTTTCGAACATCAAAAAATAGGAAATCCGAACAGATGAAAAATTTTTAGGGGATAAAAATATGCCTATATCTACCGTTTAAATACTAAAATACGTTTAACAGTGCTATGTTTAAGTGGTTTTGAACTATATTCTCGTTGGGTGCCCCTGGTAGCTACATTTTGTTATAAATGTTTCACGCTAAGATGGTGAACAGCTGGTGGAAATCACGCAGCGAGGTCGAGAATTAGGTTGCAAAATCATCAGCTCGTTTTGTTTGAAGTTCTCTACTTTTTTTGTGCTTGCTTCTTTTTAGAGTTTTTGAAGATCGAGGCCAAAGAAAAGCCCTTGAAAACCGAGAAAAAGCTGCTTTCATAGCCTCAAACCACCTATTTAAACGTTTTCGATACCGGCGGAAGGCCGGAACGATCCAACTAAACACAACTTATCATTCCAAACTTTGTATTGTGATATTGATGTTGCACGGAAGCCAGAATATCGTAAATTATTTTCGAATTATTTTCTCGTTTAGCGACTGTGAAAAAAATCGTGACACTGACTATGAAATGCTTTTTCTTAGGAATTACTGTAATAATCACTTGATACTTCATTAAGCAAGAAAAAATTAATTAATAGTAAAGAGAAAGAATGAAAATTTCAAACTGCAATATTTAAATCCCCGCATGTACGCATGAATAGCTGTTGTAGAAGGACGGACAATTTAATTTTGCGGGAGTTTTAATATCAAGTCTTTAGAGCACTTTGATTGACTTTAACATATCGAGAATTACTGCCGAAATAACTTTTTACCCTCAACACTTCCATAAAATACTCGAATGAAGATGAATTAAGCCAAACCAGAAACTCATAAGGGGTTTCTGTCCAAACTTAATTTAACGTTAGTCGTTCGGGTTACTTACTGTGGTTTTTGTACTGAAAGTCATCCTGTAGCTAAGGATAGTATCGAAAATGAGAAAATCAGGATATGGCCATTAATATAACCTACAGTAAATTATTTTTTTCGTACTGTTTCAATATGATCCTCTTTGACTAAATTGTTTTGGTCGAGTTTCGCTCTTGTTTGGACTTTAATGCAGATATTAGTTATGTACTGAAAATACGAAATGTGATTTCAAATTAGAAGATTCGTATTTTGTATAAAGTTTTTATTGATGACTACTGATTTGTTTTCACTTCATTTAAAGTGAAATGGTGGCTGGGTCAATTAATCCATTGTCTAACGCCAAAACCAGCTTCTTTTTCGTTATTAAATCTTGATTACTTTTTTTCTTTTTTCCGCGAGCGTTAACGATCTCTGATGTTTGAAGCTTCAAATGAGCGGAAAGAGAATAACAAGACTTAAACGTTTGCTAATGGTGCGATTCTATTAAAATCTTCTGATAATACCTTTATTTTCTCTTGCGGTGTTTTTCAGTTGCTCGGTTCATTTTCCTAGCTGGAGTCCTTGTTTACAACAACTTGAACTATTTAAATTCCTTAAAACCGAATGCTGATTATAGCAGTAAGAAGTGACATTGTTAATTGTCAACCGGACAAAAGTATAGCACTTAGTCGAAGAGCGATCATTGCTGCAGTATTTTCGATCAGGGTCGCTTGACTTTTCTTAATCGACATGATAGTTTAAATTAGCTGGATTTTTTCGATTTGTGAAATTTACGGAGGATATAGGACTGCCGGTCATTTAGTATTTTAAAAACCTTGGCCGGTTACCGGCCATATAGGCACAGCGCAGTTATTGTTTTCTTTAGGAGGTGTATTCACCTTGCTATTGTGTTCGTTGTGTCGATCAATGCATGTAGGTGCTGGTAAAACTAAGAAACGGATGTTTACTTATTCATCATTACTTATTTATGTAACGTTTCTCATGGTAAAAAGTTCGTGATCGACACCCGTGTGCGAACATAAAAAACATGTTCGTAGTTCCGGCGGGCGATACACTTCAAGAGCACTCGAGAGGTTTGTGTTGGGTCACGTATTATTGCAGTTCATAGTCGCGCGTTCACGTGGTAACAACTTAATGTGATATTTTATATTAATAACCGTGATAGTGCCAGCATTTCCAATTTTTAAAGAAGACTTCACGCGAAGATGAACAACGACTCTAAAGGTTCGCTTGATTTGGGCGCTGAAACGTCTCTCACCGTCGCAGAAGTGGCCCTCAGTGCCGCTTTTCTGTGCCTTGTGAACATCGGTATAATCGTCGGGAATATTCTTGTGTTAATAGTAGTGTGGCGGACTTCAAAACTTCACGAGCCGAACTACTACTTTTTGTGTAGCCTCAGCGTAGCTGATTTACTGGTGGGATTAATCTACTGCCCTTTGCTTATCGCCAGTGTTATTAATCAGACATGGGTGTTTGGAAGTGTTGTGTGCGTAGCCCATGCCGTGACAATTTGTATATCACTGAACGCATCACTGATGAGTTTGTGCGCCATCTCGATCGATCGCTACTACTTCATTACCAAACCTTTGCACTACCGAGAGATCGTGACCAGTCGAAAGACCGCGATCTTCATCGCTTTTGTGTGGTTTCATTCCGTATTCTGGGCCGTGGCGCCTTTATTTAACTGGGGAGAGTACATCTACGAAGAAAGTACCGCAACTTGTAAACCCAACTGGAGCGGTGATGGACTTCTTGACAAGACTTACGCGCTTTGCTTAGCACTGATGTGTTTTTTGCTTCCGGTTTTAGTGATGATTATTGCGTATTTAAGGATCTACAAGGCAGCTCGGAAACAACTACGCAACATTCAGAACATTAATCTTTCTGGAACAGCTGCAAACAGCATGGACGTGACGAAATCTCACAAAGCTGCAAGAACTGTTTCTATAATCATTGGCATGTTTTTCCTTTGTTGGTCCGTGTATACGGCTGTTTCCCTGTGGAAGCTGTTCGCCTCGTTAAGCGAGCTCCCAGCTCGTCTTGTTCGTGCTGGTCTGTATCTTGCTGTGTCCAACAGCTGTGTCAACTTTTATGTGTACGCCGTTAGAGACAAAATTTTCCGACAAGGACTTCGGCATATGTTCGTCTCTCACCGAAGTAATTACATGTACGAGGATGGGACTTTTTCGAACCTGAGTCGAGCGGCGAGGACAACTCCCTCGCATTCGCGAACGGCATTAGAACTCGGTTTTCCGGCTGCGGCTAGTCTTAGTCAGCGTTTTTCATTTCACACATCTTTATGACAAGAGTTTTCTCTTTATCGAGTTAATTTAATAACCAGAAACCTCTGATGTATGGTTCACTTCTCATGAAGGAAGTTGAAAACATCAAACGGACAGTCTGTGACGGATGCCATGGTGGAAGTGCGTACAACTCCATCATGGCATGGTTTGATGATTCTATTGTAGTTTCGCCCCTCTCTTGTAAATGAGAACACGTTTTCTTTTGAAATCTAAGTTGTGGAAAGTCAAGAAAAACTTTTCTAAGTCTTGCTGTTATAAATGTCAAGAAAAAAGTCACAAATTGTACAGGCTTGTGTTTACATGTAGCTGTAAATTAAATAATAATCAACTCATTGAAAATAAAGTCAAATGTTTACAATCACTGCGGAAACATTTTAAAAACCAGTCAAAACTGAACCTCATTAAATCATTTTTCTCTTCATGGAATTAATACAAAATATTATTTTATCCCACTGGAAATCCGTAAGTGACAGGTTTTTTCATCAATGAGCCAAACTGAATTACAAAACAGCTTTTGTTATTAAAACTAATTGTCAAACGCTGTGACCATTCAAAATTGCCGCATTTTCACGATGAAAACTTTCTTTTGTACAATATTTTACGCAGTGAAATTTTTTTTCTCTGTCAAATATTTTCCTTTGTCGCAGTACATTTATTTATATTTGCAAGTTGCTACTTGGGAAAATTCATTAGCTTTAATAGTTTATTCCCCGCGCTACGAATTTTAAATTGATTAGTTTGTAATCATGAGAGTTCGTGATATTAAAATGGTTTAAAAGGAACACGGGAGATCGATATGTTTAATCAAGAGTGTACTTACATAAAAAGTGATCGTGATCGTGATCGTGATCAAAACATTGTTTTATTTTAAACGCAATAGCTAACGATACAATCGACGGAAAAAGACCTCAGCTTAAGGCGCCATTAGAAACTACGCCGGTAACGTGTGCTCTGACTTGATAAGGTCTGTCTTGTTATTTTGAATTTGTGAGATCGGTAAGAACTGATAGTGCTGATAGTTGCTAAACAGACTCGATACGTTTGTTATGCTCCTGGCGCCCCGGAGCCATTCGGGGCCATTAGTTTATCACGAAAGAATAAACATTCAGCTGTTAGGACGTTGTAAAATATTACAGAGGAACATTCTTCAATAACAGCAAACTTCTAGACTGTGTACAGCCGCCCCCTCTCCCAAAAAAACGATTTTTTTTCTGAGGGAAGGGGGCGGCTGTACACAGGGTAACGAATTTCTTAAAAGTTACGAAGAGCTTTCACTTGCTGTTATGGAACAATTTTGCATCCTCGTGAAAACGAGGCTGCGAATAACAGCAATTTTTTAAAAGCGTCAATCGTGAAGGATGGGTTCCGATTGCTCTTGTAACTTTCTAGCCTGCGTTGCAGCTGGCCCACGCACTCGTCTAAACCATTACAGAAGGTTTAGAGCGTCTGCGACGCAGTCAAGTAACTTTCAAGAAATTTGGTGTTGTTGAGTTTATCCCTCTTTTCACTGTCAAATGTAAACCTGATAAAATGAAATCTTCATAGCACTTCAGCGCACGAGGAAGATAAGGGCAACGAGAACGGCAAAAAAGCGACGTGAAATTTCTTAATTTCGCGTTTTACGGAGGACGTGAGCACAAGACAACGATTTTAATTTTTTTTTCTTTTTGTGAACCGGTAGACACAATCCTACAGAATGCAACTCCTGAAAAACTCGCCAACATTTTAGCCTGCTAAAAAAAGCTCCTCGCGAAACGTCCCCAACGGCAAGGAGCGAGGAGAAACGGCTGTTTTCGCAGGCTACCAACATTTGACAAATGAAAAGAGTTGAAATAAGAGCGATGACGTTTGAAGCAGCGCGAATTCACTTTTTGGGTGACGCTGTCACTCCCATTGCCGTCGTCGTTGCTTGGTGGCCAAGTGATCGCGTCACCAACAGATATTATATGATAAGTGATTTTTCGCAAGTGGAGTTTTTCAAAATATCTTTTAAAACAGTATTGGTATATTGTCGTTTATTTTCACTATTAGGGCATTTCATTTACGGATATTATATTGGAGACGTTATAATAGGATCTAAACTAGGTCATATCTGCGTCAACTGCTTGAAGAGTTTTACTTAAAACGTACAAAACTTGTGCGCTTGAGAAGATGTCACGGTAAGGGCATATTCTTGCCGGGGCCAAATTTTTCCTGGTTCTTTCCATACGTCGTAGTTGGTTTATTTTTATGCAAAGCGTATAAACACTATTTTTTTAGCTTCATTACATTTCGGTTGCTCCCAGATACGACGGGAAATTATGCCCTCTAAAGCTAAAAATAACTGAATAAAAATAGCAAGGATAAATTGGCCTGTCCATGTGAAGGCCTTTCGGGTGAATAAAAAAAGTAAAGAATTTGCTTTTTTTGAAACTCTGTTGCTTATATATATAGCCTCGCTCAGTTTGTCAAATTCAGGCGAATTTTGCTGGAGTTGAATTCTTATTAGGGCTATATCTAGTGACTGTTTACACAATCCCCTATTTTTTGAAAGATCGTCAGGATTGAATGCTTGCAGATACCGACGGCCATCTTCATTTCATTTGTACCCAGGGGGCGGGTGTGGGGTTTGATTTTTGACACTCATCAAAGGTGGCAGCCCGTAACGCAAAGCGCTCGATCTCGACGATCTTATGGGAAAATAAGGGACTGTGAACAGTCTATAGATCTAAGTTCAAAAAGAGAAAGGAAAATTAGTCGATTTGTGTCCACATCGTCCAAAACGTCGCATTAGGAAATTTCACCTCGTGGACTGGACCGAAATCAAAGAAATGTCCCAAAAAGTGTGATGCACTTACAGATCGTTGTTTTACTTATAAAATCACTTGTTTTATGAAGACCTTGTTGCCGTTCTCGTTGTGGTTACGCTCCTTAGCTTAATTCTCCCTTTCCGGTTCCCTATTCAAAGGCGTGTCACGCTGGTTCGGGGTGTTCCTAAACATGTGTATGCTTTTTAGTTTGCGGCTAATGGCTCCTGAATCCCCTCATTTTATCTACATTTACATTTATTAAGTTGATAAAATCTTGTAAGACATCACATCAATTGTAATAAAAGCTAAAAGGCTATCTTATAGCCTGTGTTAGGCTCTCGGATACGTTTGACGTTGCGAAAACAAAGCAAAGCATGCGAAAATAAGACGCCCGAGATCTGGAGACGGGGGCGTCGACAGGAAATGAAAAAAAGGTCGCGGCGCGTTTTTCGTATCTTTGCATATCTCTCCCTGACTATCATGGGGCCTGGGACAGGCTATTGATTTTGCAACTACCGGTGTAAAGAGGATGGATTTATTTCTGTTCGTTTAATCACTTCTCCCCTCAGTTCTTTGTTTATTTCTATAGCGGGTGACCGAAAAGAAATTCGAAAGCTTGTGTACTGTTCGGCCTCCCTAAAATAGCGATGAAGTTTGATAGGTTTTCTTAAAGTTTGATGTATTGTGATTTCAAGCAAACTTTCGATCAATATTCTGCGTTAGTTATAATTAACGTTAAGGGTTTTCAGTCTTACTGAGGAAGGAGATATTTATATAGTTATGTCCAGTGCTGTGTAATCCAAGGTGGCCTAATATCTCATCTAGTTCAGTATATTTAATACTGTAAGTTCAACTTGTTTCTTGAATTTTTTTCCGGCTTTTCGGGCCTCAGTTTGGTCTAAAAATAGGGGGGGCTTCCCCTGGATCCGCTACGTTTTGAATCGCCCGAAGATGATTTGTTTTCAGCTAGTAAGCTGCTTCAATGTAAAAAGAAAGCCAGTATTTCTAGACCGCGTCAATCGTCAGGTCTCTTCTCGCCTTAGCACAACTCGCCTCAACACCAGAGGGCACTGAGCTGAGGGGTAAAATGGGATCTGCGCTTTGCCTATTTCGTGTGACCGGGATCAGGTGCATGTGGGGTTGTACTTTTAAAAAATTCCGGCGGAGGTGTGCGGTATGCTGTCTAATACTCTTACCCTATTTTAGACCAAAATATGTGATTTACTCTACCTATTCTAAACCTGAACTGATTTTCTCATGAGATAAATGACCTTGCCCTATTTCAGACCGAATAGGTTATACCAGAAACTGATAAGGGGTTTTCAACCCCTTATGAGTTTCTGGTTATACTGAATCTATATCCAGTTTAGACCCCAAACAGTGCCCTTTTGTGCTGTGCTTATCTATGAGAGAGTATCCCCTGCCCAGGTGACCAAGCACGTCTGCCACTGGGCCAGGAATCGGGTCATTGGGGAACTAAAACGGTAAGGGAAGGTGGATTTGAGCTCTCCCTCTACCGTCTCCATCCCCGTTTCAGCTGCGTGGCAGCACGCAATATAAGCCAAAACAGTTACGAAATCGAAAGTAGTATTGGAAAAAGGAGGCGCAGAATATACCCCAAGTGATGAAATACGTGGGACCTAATCCAAGGTCTCCATGCGGGGGATAGATCGTTTTCACTAACGTGGTCAGCAGCTGGGCAAATTTTTTGGGACAAAAGAAAGTCGTTACGTGAAAAAAGATTTCAATCTTCTTCGGATTTTTTGGAACACCAACATGACTACCGTGACGTCATGAGTAACCATGGCGGATACTCTCTGAAACTGCAATAAGCGTGTAAGTCTCTTGGCCTTTAATAACAACACCACAAAACCAAATTCGAATGAAGATTTATTGTAACCGACGTGCTTGGTACTAAGAGTGTGCATACAAACAGCGTGGGTTGAAACTAAAACGGTAAAAGAGCAAAAAAGTTACAAGTTGCGACTAAGGTAAATTAGAGTAAGGAAATAACAAAGCTGCAAAACGAGGACTGTGAAGTACACTTACATTGTTTCGGCCAGAGAAAACTGCTGTAAAGCGGACTGCGAATAACGCGAAGAGACTTGCAAGAAACTAAACAGAACTGCGCTAAGCGCGGACCAAAATGAACTGCCCAAACTGTACTGCAAAACTACGATATGAAAAATACGCTAGAACATGCGGAAAATAAAACTATAGAAACTTAGAAAGGCGCTAACGAAGATGAAACAGCAAAGAAACGCTAACGAGGGCGCGAAAACTGACAGAAAGGAATAAACACCTAAATTAACGCCAAAAAAAAGACTAAACAAAAGGACGAAAAGAAGTATAAACTAATTTGCGTACGCAAAGGAAAAACAAATTACGCAAGAACGAATAATAGAAAAAATGTTACACTTGGATCTTACATACCGGCCCCATAAGTGGGGAGCACACGCGAGGCACTTAAATGAAACAATTAAAGATCTAAGTGTCTTTCTAAGAGTTCTTAATGTTCTCTTCTCCTGAATTCAGAAAATTGCACAGAAAATAACTCCAAAGGGAAAGTTCAAGCTTCTATCAGCAAGCAAAGTTTGTCAATTGGCCTCTCCAAAACTGCTCCTTTTACTTTCACTCTGGTACGGCGCACCAAACCTTTCTTGTCGGCGAAGACTTCTACCACTCTACCAAGGGGCCATGAATTGCGAGGGGAATTTTCGGCGCTCACTAGAACAATATCCCCAACGGCCAGGTTCTTGCGAATCGTCGTCCATTTCTGCCTACTTTGGAGCAGAGGCAAGTACTCCTTAGACCATCTCTTCCAAAAGATATCTGCGAGATATTGCACTTGTCTCCATCTGCGTCGAGAGAAGGAGTCTTCCTTTTGGAATAACCCAGGGGGCATCTGAGGCTCCGAGCGTAAAAGAAGCAAATGGTTTGGTGTAAGGGGCTCCGGATCATTGGGGTCACCTGAAACTGTGGTGATTGGACGACCATTAATAATGCTTTCCACTTCGCATAGGAGGGTGACTAAACCTTCGTCGTCAACAGTTTGAGTTTGAAGCAAAGCTCGAAGGACCTTGCGCGTTGTTCGAATGCAGCGCTCCCAAACACCTCCATAATGGGAGCCATAGGGGGGGTTGAAGTTCCACTTGATACCCTTCTGAAGTAGAGCTTCGTGAATCTTGTTGTGATTCCACGCGTTGATGGATTCCCTGAGCTCCCTCTCTCCGCCGGTGAAATTGGTACCATTATCGGATCTGATCTCCTTTACCTGGCCCCTTCTTGCTATAAACCTTCTGAGCGCCATCAGGAAAGAATCAGTTTCCAAACTGTGCGCCACTTCAATGTGAACCGCGCGGATAGAAAGACACGTGAAAATGACCCCATATCTTTTCACAAGACTTCGCCCACGGCGTACCTGAAGAGGACCAAAACAATCAATGCCGACAGATGTAAAAGGTGGCTGACCTGGGGTAACACGATCCACGGGAAGGTCAGCCATTTTCTGCTCACAGAACGGGCCTTGACGCCGCCGGCAACTGAAACATTTCGAAAGAACTTTCCTGACAACAGAACTTGCGTTTACGATCCAAAACTTCTCGCGCGCAAGACTGATAACGTACTCTCTTCCAGAGTGACCGGAGATCTGGTGGTAATATTCTACTACAAGGTTGGTCACGTGATCCTTCTTTGGCAAAATAATCTGATGTTTGGCCTCAAATGCAGTGGACGCTAAACTTAACCTCCCACCGACACGTAAGACGCCGTTCACTAAGATTGGATCCAGACTTCGAAGGCTGCTGCTTTTCTTGACTTGCGTACCGTTTTCAGACTTGCTTAACAGCTCAAGCTCATCCGGAAAATTAAACTGCTGGACGTTCCTGAGGATTTCTAGCTCCGCGATTTCCAACTCTGTAACGGTAATTGGTGGTAAAGAAAGGATGGGAGTTGAATGGATCGGCTCTCTCGATTTTCCGCGTTCACTTAACCTTTGCAAGTTTCCACGGTACCGTAAAAACCATGCAACTGACTTCTTCAATCGGTGCCAGGAAGACGCGCGTTGAAAGTACTCAACCACAGGATGCTCCGACTCGGAAACAGAAGCGTGACAAACCTTATAAACCATCTTCACTTCCGGGTCTCCGTCTTGAAGACATCCAAGCGATAAGGGGTTCCTAGGCCAATCTTCTTCTGACTTCCAGAGAAACTCCGGCCCCAGTAACCATCTTTGGCAGCTCAACAATGCATTGGCAGTCAACGCTCTTGAAGCGCAATCTCCAGGATTCGCTACACCTTCCACATAGCGCCACTGATCTGGACTTGAGCCCTCTCGTAGTACGGCAACCCGATTGGCAACAAACGTGTGGAAACGCGTACTTTCATTCTTCACATAACGAAGCACTGACATGCTGTCTGACCAAAACACGGATTCGCAATTAGGAGGCGTCTCCAGCTCTTCCTTGAGCATCTTGTCTTGTCGCACAGAAACGGTTGCGGCCGAGAGCTCTAAACGAGGGACAGAAATAGCTTTCAAAGGAGCAACGCGTGATTTTCCGAACAGGAAGGAACAATGAACTCGGTCCTCACGGCTAACCAGTCGAAGGTAAGTCACTGAACCATAAGCTGCTTCTGAGGCATCAGAGAAGTGATGTAGCTGACTGGATTTAACGGGACCAAAATCCTCTGGCTTTAAACAGCGACTCACAGCAAACTCCGAGAGCTTTGGAACATCTGCTAGCCAATTTTCCCAACGTGCAGCGTACTCAGTCGGGATCTCGTCATCCCATCCTAGCTTAATGCGACAAAGATCTTGAAGGATTTCCTTCGCGGTCAGAACGAACGGTGCCAAGAATCCCAACGGATCGAAAATAGCACTCGCTAGAGACAAGATACCCCTACGCGTTGGTGGACGGGAGCTAATGTTGACTCTGAAGCGGAACGAGTCGGATTCTACACACCATTGAACTCCTAGGGCTCGCTGAACAGGCAACTCTTCCTTCCTTATGTCCATGTCCTTGATGTCCTTTGCTCGCTCCTTCTCAGGGATAGCTTGCAGAACATCACGGCTATTGCTGACCCATTTGGTTAGCTTGAAACCACCACGCGATAGTAAAGTGCATAAACTGCCAACATGCTCAATGGCTTTCTGTTCGCCAGGGAGGGACTTCAAACAATCATCAACATAAAAGTTTCTTTTAACTGTGTTAATGACATCAGGAGGGAAGCTGTGACGATTATCTTCTGCTGTCTTGCGGAGTGCGAGATTTGCGCAAGCCGGTGATGAAATGGCTCCAAACAAGTGAACGACCATCTGATATTCTTGTAATTCGCGCGCCATGTTGCCATCCTCCCACCAAAGAAAACGCAGAAAGGAACTGTCAGGATCGGGAACTCTCACTTGGTGGAACATGGACTCTATGTCCGCCATAACAGCCACTCTCTCTTCACGAAACCTCAACAGGACTCCTACAAGAGAACTGGTTAGGTCCGGGCCCTTGTACAGCATGTCATTGAGAGACTTTCCCATAAATTTGGCCGAACAGTCAAACACGACGCGGATCTTTCCTGGCTTGCGAGGGTGGTAAACACCATGGTGCGGTATGTACCAGGCGGTGCCCTTCGCTGGGCTCTTCTGATCAGGGGACACTTTGCGTGCATATCCTTTGGAGAGAATGTCTTCCATAAAGGCCTTATAATCTTGGTACAACTTCGGATCTCTTTCCAGCCTTTTCTTCAACCAAATGGCGCGCTGCCAGGCCTGATCCTTGTTGCTGGGTACAGGCGTTTGGCGATCCTTAAAAGGTAAAGAGATTTGATAGTGCCCATTTCTCAACTCCACCGTCTGTTCGGCGATTTGCATAAATCTACGTTCGTCTTGAGACATCTCTGTCTTGCTATCAACGGTGGGATCAGTAAAATCGCGATTGTAGAAGTCTTCTATCATCTGTTGGAGCCCGTGATCGACTTTAGCAACAAAAGCGGATGACCGTGAACTATGGTGACGACGGCCTAAGGGACCATTTACCGCCCAGCCGATTCGCGTTCTTGAAGCATAAGGACCACCGTCTTGACTGTGTTTGATATCAAGTGGATCGAGAGCCTTGGGAACGTCACTAGCAATCAAAAGGCCAACCTCAGCGTCGAGACGAGGCAGAAAAACTCCTTGCAAGTGGGGCCACTGATCAACGTCGTCCTGAGTTGGAATGTCGCTGCTGGACACAGGAATCTCCGGCCTGGTATAAAGGGTCGGGAGGCTAATCCACTCGTTCTCGTCCAAATCGGATACAAGAAGGTCGCGAACCAGGAAGCTGTTGGTGATGCTATTTTTCTTCTCAAGAGTAGACAGGGATATCTTAACTTGCTGACCATTAATCCCGAGCTGCTTCATGAGCGATTCAGTACAGAAACTGGAGTTGCTACCGTTATCCAAAAAGGCGTAGGTGACGACGCTCTCATCACTATCTTTAGCTCTTACTCTAACTGGTATTACGGCCATGCCTGTCCTACGACCCTCTCCTGAGGTCTCACTGTTGGCACTGGTGCTCGTTTTTACCATGTGACTACAAACTTGAGTGCTGATTACGTCTTCCGTACCCACTCCAACATCGACAGCTGGTCTCTCACGAGGGCTTGTATGTAAAACAGTAGGATGCCGTCCTTTACAGTTCGGAATCTTGCAATTTTTCCTCTGCGGGCAAAACTTTGCGACATGTTCGGTGGATAAACATCCAAAGCACAGCTTTTTGGACAACAGGAATTGAATTCTCTCTTGGTAGGGTTTCCACCGCAATGACTGACAATCCTCAAGGGCGTGGTTTCTGCTACAATAGAGACACCGATTTTTCCCTTGTGAGGGACCCTGATCGATTCCAGATCGCTGAACCTTGCGAGTCTGAGGTCTCTGCTCTCCATCGGCGCGTTGACTTGGCTCCTTTACACCGTGCGGAACCGTCTCACTGGTAGGACTTTCACTATCGCCTACATGTGCTAAAAGACTGAGATTCTTGGGATTGGATGTCTTGCCACCAGAGGACCGCTGACCAGGCGCCGATCTTACGGTATCGGATATCTTGCCAAAGACTGGGTTGGTTAGTATTCTTGCTTCGCGATCAACAAAGGCGACGAAGTCACTAAACTGTACTGGCCTTAACTGTCTGTCCATGATGTCATCAGCTAAGCGACGCCATCTTTCTCTCATGCTGTAAGGAATCTTGAGCACCAACTTTTGAATGTTTCCTGGCTGATCAAACTTAGAAATGTACTGGCTACCTGCCAATGCGTTCTTGCAACTTGCGAGAAAGACTGAAAAACGATTCAAAGCCACACCATCTTCTGCCTTTATGCTCGGCCAGTCGAGGGCCTTCATCTCGTAAGCGGATGCTATGCGATAATCGTCACCATACTTCCTTCTCAAAAGCCTACGAGCCTCATCGTAACCTTCTTCCGCTGGTAAATGATGACAGGATCTTACAAGTTCCTTAACGTCCCCTGCGGTGAACTGCTCGAGGTAATAGAGCCTATCAGTACTGCTAAATGTTCTGGATTCAACCAAATTTTCAAAGGCGCGAACGAAGGTGCGGTACTCAATAGGGTTTCCGTCAAACACAGGAACACGGGGCTGCGGAAGTTTGTTCCTATTCTGATTATGCGCTAGCAATTCCATTATTCTATTCTGCTGAAACTGAAGAGCAGTCTGTTGCCGCTGCAAACCAATCGTTTCCTTTCTCAGATCCTCGCCGACTGTACCCGCTTGATAATCAAAGTGGCCGTAAGGAACAGAATCCACGGACACGCCCTGGCCTGGGTGGTGCACCTCGCCTGGAAAAGACCTTTTCGCGCGGGGGCTGGTACGAGGGGGATCCTGATCCTGGAGCTCTGTCTCCAATTTTAAAGGCTTCACCTCCGGTAGAGAAGGGGAGGTCATTGCTGCGTAGACCCTCTCCTTAGCTGTTGTCTTGACTATTTCGGCTTCGAGGTTAAGGCGTAATTCTTCCTGCTGTAAACGAAACTTTTTCTCTTCGAGTGTTTGGCGCTTTTCGAGCATAGAAATTTCAGCTTTTAACTCGGCAATTCTTGCGGCTTCTTTGGCTCTCGCGGCTGCAACTGATGAAGCACGGCCACCACGTGAACTTGCTCGACTAGAATGTTTTGAAACCTTGGAAGCAACTGAAGGAATTGGCGTACCAGCACAACTAATTGAATCCTCGGGATTCACCGCCGAATCTACTTGAAGCGATTCTGCTAATAGCTTGTGTTCAATATTAATTATCCAATCGACGATCTCCTGACGGAACACATGAACCTTTCTCTCTTTGTCTTCAAGATAGCGTTGACCCTCAATAAGGGCGTTCTCATCCACAATTTCTCCCACGTAGTCGCGATGGGCCTCTTTGAATCTTTCAAAAGCGTTGTCCAAGTAAGGAAGCTTCTCTTTAACCTCCTGAAGATTATGATCATCAGTAAGCAAGCCAGAAATTTCATTGGAAATGGCGGTTACGGTAGATAGGTGACCAGACCTTGAATTTTTCTTTAAACGAAGTGTTTCCAGGTAAGACGCTTCAAAATCCAGCGAACGGTTTGGTTGTCGCACGCGTGTTCCAACTCGCCGGGCGACGGGATCTGTAAGCTGCTTGCGGCTAAAGCTCATGACGAAACGACATGTCACCAACAATTTTCAACGATGAAACTGCAATAAGCGTGTAAGTCTCTTGGCCTTTAATAACAACACCACAAACCAAATTCGAATTAAGATTTATTGTAGCCGACGTGCTTGGTACTAAGAGTGTGCATACAAACAGCGTGGGTTGAAACTAAAACGGTAAAAAAGCAAAAAAGTTACAAGTTGCGACTAAGGTAAATTAGAGTAAGGAAATAACAAAGCTGCAAAACGAGGACTGTGAAGTACACTTACATTGTTTCGGCCAGAGAAAACTGCTGTAAAGCGGACTGCGAATAACGCGAAGAGACTTGCAAGAAACTAAACAGAACTGCGCTAAGCGCGGACCAAAATGAACTGCCCAAACTGTACTGCAAAACTACGATATGAAAAATACGCTAGAACATGCGGAAAATAAAACTATAGAAACTTAGAAAGGCGCTAATGAAGATGAAACAGCAAAGAAAGGCTAACGAGGGCGCGAAAACTGACAGAAAGGAATAAACACCTAAATTAACGCCAAAAAAAAGACTAAACAAAAGGACGAAAAGAAGTATAAACTAATTTGCGTACGCAAAGGAAAAACAAATTACGCAAGAACGAATAATAGAAAAAATGTTACACTTGGATCTTACACTCTCTGTCCAGTCCCCAGAGCCACTCGGCTTGTAACGAGAAACGACGGGCTCTGGGGAGAAGAATGCTCTCCGCCGGCCTGACCGCCTTCAGAACCAACTCGATATCTTACTGAATATTACCTAATCCCTCGGGATTTTAACATCTGGAGCTATAACGAGTATGTTCTTGGTTTATCGGCACTGCAGTTGTTTACACATACATACACATACATACATTGTTTAGATGTAGCCATCACGATACCTGAAGGAAGATCACTGAGGTTATCCCCTATATTAAGATCTCTCCTTGCAGATAACCCACCCAGCCCGGGGAAGGTTGGCCACACCACCGGGGTCTACGACCCTACTCTTTTTGAACAGTGGTGTGGTTTCTTTTACGTTCCACAAGAACCAATGCTTCTTGTGAAATAATTGAAAGTGTTGTTAGAAAGGACTTACTTTTTTCCCTCTTTATCCGAGAAGACTAGAAAGTCTAACCTTTTGCAGATGTCATTACAAAGACAGCACATTCTTCTCAGTTATCTAAAGACCCTGATTGTTGGTCCGGCCGGGATTTGAACCCGCAGCCTCCCTCTCACCCGTCCGGCGCTCTCCCAACTGAGCTAAACAGGCGGCGGTAGTGGCTGGTTTGTTGTAAAAACGACGTCCAACTCAGCTGAATTTTTTCAAAGTCTGTACTGAATGCGCGTTTGGATACAGTTTGTCATAAACGCGTTGTTATGGGAGTTATTTCACATTAAAAATGTCCTAGACAGTTTTTTTCCATCCGATTGTTGTTAAAACGACTGAGATCCTTTTATCCTCACAACCTGAAGCGAGCTAATTCTTTCCGATTATATCTATGCCTTATAGACTCTGTTTAGAGACTTGTCGCTCCTCGTTGCACCCGAGAAAAAACCTCTGGTACCCAGGGTACTGCAATCCTCTCCACGAGTGGAAATAATGAAACAATTAAATTGTCAATTTTTTTAGTTACCTAGGGACACGAAATTTATTACAAAATTGCTGGGTGTACGCATTGATGATACGCTAATTCGGGAGATCGGCTGATCATTTATTAAAATAACTAGGACAGTACGCGCGTTCTGATTGGTTAAAAACCTATGGTTTATTGTGCCGGTAGCCTGAAATTCATCCGATTGCTTCTAGTCGTTTTCTCCTCTCAACAACGTCTGAATCGACCGGCCGTTAATGCCGTCCAGTGACGTCACTCACTACCCGAAAACCGGGTAGTGATTTTGATTGGTTGATTGTCTAAACATTCGCATAATTATATATAATTATGAGAAATTTTAGCGGCATTGTCGCTTGATATTCAGCGGATCGCATCCCTGGAATTCTTTCGTGTGGTTCAAACATTTCGACAAGCTTAATCTTTATCTTAAACGGCAAAATTTCCCTTGTCTTCGAAACTGAAATGCTAATGCTGAATGAAGAATCATCGCGGAGGGGCGGTAGGTTTTTCATTTGGAGCCGGTTTGTGGTTTCGGCGGCCGGTGATTTTGTTTACGCGCAGTTTTCTGAGTTCAATATTATAATTTGACCTTCTTGCTATTTTTACCGTCTCGTGTAATGATTCTGTTAACTTTTCTTTGTTGTTTCCTTGTTTTTTTCTTCGTTAAGGACCAAATAGCTTCTTTTCAATTAAAGCAAATCATTGTGTTTTTGAACTAAGTGTTCCGTGTGTGTGTTTATTTCATTGCGTGATTGCGACCGAGTTTGATTCAGATTATAGAATTCAGTACCACCAGTTCAGAGTTGTACTGCATGCAGTTGATAGTTTGAACGTTAAACATGAATTACGATCGAAAAAAATAAAGCAATTCTGTATCATGCAGACATTTCCAAACGATCGTGTTTTACTTTTTGCATGAATTCAAGCAAAGGTCAAGGAGTAGTGACGTCACTGGACGGCATAAACGGCCGGTCGATTCAGACGTTACTGAGGGAGTAATAACGACTCGAAGTAATCGGAAGAAATTCAGGCTAATTGTGCCGGTAACCTCATAGAAAACTTAATGTTATTTTATGAAAGCAATAGACCACACTTTCTATGGGTTTACAGGCGTTATAACCCACTTGGGATGTTGGGAGAACACGAGAAAAGCTTGTAAGTCACTCGCATTCGGCTCGTGATTTAAAAGCTTTTCTTGTGTTCTCCCAACATCCCACGTGGGTTATCACGCCGGTAAAACCATAGAAAATGTGGTCTATTGCTTAAATATCCTACATCACAAACGTCTCGAATGGCTTGCGTATACTGTATAAAAGTAGATCTCATACTAACGACTTAAGGACATTATTAATAAATTCTTTTTATTGATCACTAAGGTAGGCGTAAGTAGACTATTTTTCGTCTTGTGTGGGAGAATTGCTTAAAATCGCGTGCAGATCAACCCCAAAAGCTGAGCCAAATCTCTAGATTAGAGCAGCGTGTATGTATTACAAAAGCAGACTATTCAATGAGATCATGCGATATACTATTGAAGAGCTAAATTCTAACGCTGCATTGAGGTAATGGAAATGAATAATATGCACGATAAACAAAGTTTATTCTGCGTTCGCACTTAAGTTCTAATCTGAGCTTTTTCATTAGGTACAACCTCAGATGCTGTACGTTCGACATTGAGTTGTTTAAAACGGTATAAAACTTCAACCCGGTTGTAGAGGCTTATTTTGAGCCATGTCACAGAGATTTGAGGACATTTTAAATAGTTCCTGAGAGGCTGTGAGCCGAGGGAACACTCTGATAACTGGATTTTTTTATGACGAAGTATCCAAATTTTGGTTTTAGTTATAATAGTTTTAAATGGTTGTAATATAGTTTGTTGCAACTAGTCATAAATATAGTTAATTATCATTCTTTAGCGAGTTTAAGCAAAGGCGTTTTGATCGACGTTTTCAACCGCTTTCAAAACTGGCCGGCCGGACCATTGCTGGACCAGTCAGTTAGCGAATGAAATCGGCTTTTTCCAAAGGGTTTCTGCTGAAAACCATCTCCTTCTTGCATACTTTTAAGGAGTTGACTGATCTTGCTGGATAGTTTTGATTAAAAGTGAAATTCTCATTACGAAAGGAATGGTTTTGCCGGTCAGTTCTGACAAATGGAAAGCGCCCTTGGCTTAGTTTGTTTAGCAGTACATTTATGTAACATAGAGACTCTGATTTCATCCGAAAATTTGGGCAAACAAAAAGACTACTCCCTTTGACGTGACTCTCTTAAAAAATGTTTTTGCTTTAGCTCACTATTAATTCATTGCCACATCACGGCAGGGTAGGATCTGTTTTTAACTGGAAGTGTTCACCTGGCATACAAAGTTTGTATTGAAGTGAAGAGGGAATATTTGGGTAACAAGGGGGAAGTTTTATCTGGAGGGGATCAGAAGTTCCCTGCACTGGCACCCCAAGAAACCCTCTAGACCCACCCTGTGTTCTGTGCATTAAAAAATGACTCAGTTAAGATGTGGATGCAGACGATTGCTCCCGTGATATAGTAACCTTGGAATCCTCTTCATACAGGGCCCTCTTTTCCTTGTCCAAGGTGTAGAAATAGCTAAAGTTTGACACAATAACTGGGACTGGTAAGGCAAGAGTAAGCACTCCTGCGACTGCGCACATGGAGCCAATCACCTTTCCCCATGCTGTTGTTGGTGTCTTGTCGCCATAACCAACCTAGCAGACAAAGAATAACAGTGAGCCAGTAACAATGGACGTTTACTATGTTAAAAAAGGGCTATATGATGAGGATATTCATGTTTTTAGTTAATTCTTTCCTGAAGTCATTATACTTCAACCTCATCCCCAGGGCTTTTCCCTTAAAAAATGGGTGGGGCGGGAAAAGCCCTGGGGAAGAGGTTGATTATACTTACAATTCAGTATACCTTTGGCGGGCCTTACACAAAATACTCCTGTAGCATGTATGAAGAATGTATCAAACAATTTCATCAGGGACCACTGACCGTAATAAACATTTTTGGTGATTTTCGAAAGCATAACAATAAAACTTGGAAAAACTTGGAAAAATTTGGCCCAGTTTATTCAAGTTTTAATGCATGAGCATTCTTGCTATCCGAAGCAAAAGACAACAGGAAACAGATTCAATGGCTAAGGGCCACTTCACATGAGCCCGTTTGACCGGGCTGGCCCCGTTTCCGAGATCTCGCCTTACCACTAAGTCATTTGTAAAATTTTCGATGTCTTCATATGAGAGGGCGGGCTAGCTCAGTTCCCGAGATCTCAGTTTTTCCAATCGGGATCTCGGTGAGTAGGCTGCGCGAAAGTCAAAATTTTTGTATTTCGCGACGTTTGCTTCGTTTCTTGAATTTCGCGCCAGAACTCGTTCCCAGGATCTTTGCCCTTTTTTGATCTCAGAAACCGGGCTGAAATTTCTCATATGAACCCAAGGCGAAATAGGTCGCGGTAACCGGGCCAGCTAGACCTTTCAGCCGGGTCATGTGAAGAGGCCCTAAGTATAGTCGTAAATAACAAAACTGTACCATTATGTTTGGATCTTAATTGATCGAAAGACACGTTTTGTCTTTAAAAGAAGCTATGTCACGATTTTCGGTATTACTTTAAAACCTTGTTAAAAAACATTGGAATCAAAGAGGGTTCCGTTTGGTGTAAGATTGCTCTACTACCATATACCTCAACTAAAAGTGCATGTTTTTGACTTTCAATTGCTAGGGTGGAAACGGATTGCCACTTTGAAAAAAAGGGGGAGAGGGTAACGTTTTCATTTTAAAATCATGTTGTCGAAACATGTCCAAAAACTGATCATCCTTTTTTCCCTTTGTTAGAATCGTTTGATATCTTTCTTTTACAGTTTCAAGTAATAGAAAAGATGACTAACGTTACCTAGTTATAATTTCAGCTAAGCCGGCTTTAGTTTGTTCACATACCTTCCATTTTCTCTATTTCGATCGCGTCGAGGGCGCGTATGGAAATAAAAACCGTGAGAGATTTATTGATCGAAAAACAAGAAAAAGAAAAACGTCTGTGGACAGACTAGCTAAGCTTTGATCAAAAGAGTGAAACTCACCGCTGAGGGAACTAGAACAGTGATTTTCAAGAAAACGCCTTTACGTCTTTTTTTATCTTCGCATGCAAATAGACCTTTTTCTTAATTGACCTCCAGGCTTCATTTTGGTGTTAAAATTCTTAATTTGAAGTTAGCTTTCGTAAACAAAATAGCGATGATGTTTAGCCGGATCGTAATTCCACATAAGGAAGAAACTATGATTGCATGCTCCATAGCAGCTCTTCAATAATTTTTTTTTAACTGACCTTAGCTAAGCAAAGTTAAGACGTTACTTAACAACTCTAATGAAAATAGCTGCAAAAATTTGTGTGCATGAAAACTTTGCCAGTTTTTATTTTCACTGCCATAGAGTGAAAATAATTATATTTTATCGATTTTAGTATCCAAATTTCAAAGATCTTGTTTTGTTTCATTCGCATGCGTTGTCATTTCGAGGGCAACAATGTCATGCATCTCGAGAGGCAAAGGAATTATTCACTTTTATACTTTTCTTGTTGTCTTGTACGAGAAGGGGCTTTAAAAAGACAGGCAAAAAACTGTGTGACACCCAAAGATAAAGAGTGTTGAAAACGTCGTGCTTTCTTGGTCAAAAATAGAACCCCACTCCGAGAAAATAATGGCGTCTGCGAACACTATACAAAGGATTTTTCAAACTTTTGCTTTGGAAAGCAATTTAGCAACTTAGCAAATCATTCAGTCCAAAAAGCACTAAGAAAAGATATATTTGATACGTTATCTTAACAAACGTGCTTTCTCAGTTCACATGACTTAAAAATGTGTCATATCTGCGAAATTAAATTTTTTTTAAAAAAATTAAAAATCATTTAGTCCTTTTGATGTTGGTAAAGGTAGCTTTGCACCTTATCATTAAGACCTTTTTATTTTTTATAATACCAAAACGCTGTTATCTTCATGACATTTTTCAGCTTTTGCGGTGGAGAATTAAAACCACGATGACAATGAATAGATAGAAAAAAATCTTAGTAAGACTTTTTGTGGATGACTGTGTGAGATTTGCCGTGATATAAAGGAAAATATTCAGTTTTTAATTGTGACGCCAACCTTGATTTAAATATGAAAGCTACCCAAAAATAAGTCAAAATATTGTAGATGAACATCCGGTGAAGAATTCAACTTCTTAATATCAAAATAATCGATTGTCTATTCACGCTGAATCAGAATTTGATCCTTATAGAAATGCCTTGTTCATCGCACTTAACGCGTAAATATTATTTTAACTGCAGGCTACTCGAGGTGCTGAATGCGAAAGTGAGATAAATTTGATGAACCTTGTATTTTTCTTTTTCTTTGAGACAAAAAAATAAATATAGCGCAACGAGGTTTTGGGGCCTTGTATAATTGTATGAAAATATCGTTTTGCAGTAGGCATTTTATTATTTTTTACTAGCCGCCACCTATCCGCGTTTTTAAGAACATTGCAGTTTCGTTTGGTAACGCCACACGATAAGATGAATCTATTCAAACTACATACGAGGTATGATCGGGATATGTCGTAAGTAGGTTTTGCAGTCGCCCTTGGCAAGAAATGCGCTTAACTTTTTGAAATATCGACGTCAGTAGTCATTATTTTTTTTGAAAAAGAATGGCAACAAAAATATCTGAATTGTTATAGGCTGACCAGTTTTTGAGGCTGATCGCCTGAAGTAGAATTTGCGATAAAAACCTTAAAATGTTTATTAATTTGTCTAGCTTTTAGGGTAAATTTTCCTCTGTCGCTTGCTTTTAACTTTTATTCAAGCTTTTACTTGTATTATGCAAATTTCAAACTGCGGGTCGCACGATTTCTATTCATGATTTAAATGGCCTTATTCACAAAGCGTTGATCTAAAAAAGCGGTGAGTTTTTGAGACTACAAAGTTGTTTTAACAACTAAACGTGATTTGCAAATGTGGGAATTGTAAATTAAGAAAATCATTTTTCATTTAAGGGAATCATGTATTTCAATTTAGATAGCTCTTTAACTTTTTGAATTTAATTATCTCTCAGATTATCACTGTTCGCAGATTGAAGCAAAGAAATAATCATCGCCAGCCAATCACCGAAAGCGAGATGAAAGGTGATGAGTGAAGCTGTCCGACGAGTCAAGGTTGCCATGGTAATACTTACCGTTGTCATGGTAACTACTGACCACCAAAAGGCTTCTGGGATACTTCCAAAATTAGCGCTCTCAGCGTAGTAAACCCCGCTGGAAAATATTATGACTCCCATGAGTAAAAAAAATGACAGTAGAAGAAGTTCTCGCAGGCTTGCTTTCAAAGTCATGCCAAGAATCTTCAGTCCTCGGTAATGTCTAGAAAGCTTGAAAATTCGGAAAACTCGGACTAAGCGAAGGATTCGAAAGAAGGCCACGGACGAGCCAGAATCTTTTCCATTTCCACCTGCCGACAGCCCCAATATAATGTAATAAGGCAATATGGCAATAAGATCAATGATGTTCAAAAAGCCGCGAATGAATCGCAGTTTTTGAGGTGCGGCAAGCAGGCGTACAACGTACTCCACAGTAAACCATGCCACGCAGAACATCTCTAAGCCGTAAAGCGCTGAGTTTTTGTCATTTCGGCTCTCCCGGAAACGCGGCAAAGTCTCAATGCAAAATATTACAATTGACAGCAAGATAACAAACACGGACCATATGGCTACAATCTGGGCAAGAAGGGATGAATGGGGAAGTTCCATTACTTCCCATATTTTTCTCTGTAACGGATTCTCGGGCATCGGTCCAGATTCCGGTTCCACGCTCACTTCTAACGCTTTAAAGCGTTCAATAACATCGTCCCCCAACTCAAAAAATTGAATTTCATCTAAAAACGCTTTTCGGTCAACTTCGGCCGGCCGGAGCAATTTACCGTACGACTGATAAAAATAAAGTATAGCATCGAAGGCGATGCGATTTCTGTCGAAAAAGAATTCGCGTTTCTTTGAGTCGAAGTATTTTTCCCGCTTTTTTGGAGATCCCAAAAGTGAATCCGGAAAGCGTGATAGTGTTGACTCTAGAGTCTCATAGATCATTCCACTGACATTGATTTTGACTCGCTCTCTTCGTCTTTTGGCTGATCTTCCCAACAGAGGATATACAGAGATTTTCTCTGGCCTCAGAAATTTCGCTGCCTGTTCAAAGGCGCCGGTTCCAAGATCGCTGTTAAAGCGTCCCCGAGGAATTCGTCCTTCAGGGGAATACCTTCCGCGGAGCGCCGAAGACGAAAAAGAACGCCCGACGGCGTCAATCGAATGGTGTCGATTCCTGCGACCAAGATCTCCTCCTTCGCCAAGGCCATCAGTGTTCAATCCTTGAGCGCCTGAAATAAAAACCGCCTCCATCGATCACTACTTTTGACTTTCGTAACTCGCGGTAAAAAATTAACCGTGTCGTGATATGGTCGACGCGCGGTTGTTTAATACGTTCTCTCTAGCCCGTACAAAGTTTTTTGAATCGGTGGCGACTTTTAAACGCTGATTAATTCCTTTTTTTTCTTGTTGAACCGCACAGATGTTGCGAGCGCGAACTTTCCATAAGTGATCGTTTAGCGCCCAGTGGAGTAATTACCCCAACATACAGCAGGCATTGAATAATCGGCTGCTGGACAGCCCACCGGCCACAAAAAAGTAATCATTAACGCAAGAAAAGAGGTGCCTGTTTGGGCCATAACCCAGTAATGAATTATCACCGAGGAGCGTGGCAAGATCATGGTTTCATGGTCACGTGGTTGATTGATGTTTTCAACTCGCCTTTTCACACAGCTTGTTGTATCACCTGCTCTTTCCTTCATCCAACCGAACATCGTGTTCTTTTTATTGCAGCGGAGTGGAAGCATTAATCGAGTTAAGAGACTGCGAGAATATCAAATGGGAAGAAAAAGAAGAAAAAAAAAAGGAAAGAAAGAAAAAGCAGGAGATCCATTTCACATGTTTAAAATATCGCGCGCTTTGTCTGCCGAAATTATAAGGCAGGAAAAAAGGATTCATATTTCGCCGGGTATACGCTTCCTGTTTTGAAAACTAACTTTTGGCTCGATCGATCTTTTGACGACAGCGGGTATTGTTACAAAATGAATATTTCATACGAAAACGGATAAGCTCTCTATTTGGGGTAAGCTTAAAAAACTTTAAAATTTTAGATTGACTGTGGCTTATAATAAAATACTTTTACCAGTCACGAAAAAAGTGCTTTGACTTTGCACATGATTTCTTGACAACATTGTACAGAACACATTTTCAATTCTCGTACGCACAATTTTATTTTAAAAAGATTTTCTTTGATATTTCTTTTCTTGAGAGTTGAATCAACAAATAGGTTGTTTGTTTTGTGTCAGGGAGCTACCTTAATTATTAATGCTTTCTTTTTCTTTTTTTTTTGTTGACTTTGGGCCGTGAAAACCGGCCAGAGGGCAATATTCACATTATATTCGTTTGCTTTTTCTTGATTAGATCGACCGCAATCACTTAACGTTTTGTACTATTGATTCACCGAATCAGGGAGAAACATGGTCCATATTAACAGAGGCAATTTGTTGGGAAGTTCTTGAAAATTTACATGCAGGTTTAATTCGAAGCAGTCAAACTGAGCTAAACTGCTGTGTTGTGAAAAAAAAAGAAGAAAAAAAAAATTTCTGAATTTTATTCTTTACTCTAAGCTCAGATGCATCTTCATAGGCAAACATTAATAACATCACCAGTGCATCGTTCAGCCGTATGTATTGACTGATCCATTCATATGACCTAGCCATTGACTCATAATGTGTTTAATTGGTAAGGACTTATCTCACGCTGTTGGGGCAAAACATGATGAAGAACCCGGTTAAAGAAAAAAACATCAAAAGTTTGTCCTTTCGATGATGCCGGACCTATTTCATTTTTCTTTTTATTATTTGATCGGCATCTACATCACCACAACCTATTTAATGGCTTAATCTGATCCGTTTTGTTGTTTACAATACATTTTTTACACGCAACTCTTGACTCGCTCACGCGGGCGAGCGAGTGTATCACCTCTAGCAGCTGCGACTAATGCGGCTTGCATTCACGAGCTTAATTTCTTAGAATGGTCGGATTGTTGACAGGCTAAGATGTATCATCTAGCTTTTGAGGCGGAACCCTAACTTAGGGAAATGATTATATCATCGTGCTTTGTGTAATCCAAATGTTAAATGCGTTCAAATTAGCGTGTAGATCTATGTTGCGAGGCCCGATTGAGAGGCCACCTCGAACTAACCTCGAACCCGGGGCGTCTTGGGTCGGAGTTAATCTTATTTAACACGAATGTTCGGAACGCGCGAGGTACCTTGGGAATTAAGTTGGAGAAAAATTTGTGACGTGAGATCATGCTAGTTGTGATAAAAGGGGCTCCGTCACGCTATTTGCTTCTTGCAAAAATCATCGAAAAATTATTATGGTTAGTGCTCCCTGATGAAAATTGTTTGATGGCGTCTTGGTAACTCTTATCCTCATACACAGGAGCATACCTGTATACCCCCTTCATTTTTTTTCACAAACAGTTCAGATGATCACGTCATACGGCGGTGACAGCGACGGCAACGAGAACGGCAAAAAAAGCAATGGGTCTAGAAACAACAGTTTTGCACGTGCATCACGCTTTTTTGTACATTTCTTAGCCGTCCGTTGCACGACTACAACGTGAAAGTGCCTCATTTCACGTTTTGTCGAGGACCGGAACACAAGACAACGAGTTTCTTTTTCTTTTCCTGAACTTTGATACAGTCCTAGAATTCAGCCCCAGAAAAAGTTGCCAGCGTTAAAGGAATTGAACGAGGTGGACTAAGCGCGAAACAGTCCGCTGAAGCAGAGCTACTTTACTTTTTAAATGACGTTTTTGTAGCCGTCGCCGTCGCCGTCGTTGATGCTTAAGCTCGCTATCAGTTGGAACGAGACGGGCGTAAAGAACCTTTGACTGCTGTTCGCTGAAAAGGCCACGATATCATGGTGTATCTGATTTGGGACATCATTGGTCGGGGTGGGCGAGGTGAAATCAAACATGGACTGAAGCGGCTGCATAGGGCGCCTTTACGCGCTGACGTCGGATATTACCTTTCTTGGTTCTTTGCACTCATCTATCGGCTGCAAGTGAAAGTCGGAAATATACGTGTAAGCCTGTAAGTTTTTATGATTTCTTAGAGAGGCAAGACCGTAAAATTTTCAGAAAAGTTTCTAAGTAAAGGACATCCACTTTTATCTATTATACCTCGTGTTAAAATGTCCAGTTACAATCTTAGGAAAGAAACTTGTTTTAAACCTAAGATAAACACTATGCAGTTTTTAAATATGAATTAGCTATGTAATATACTAGATTTTTTAATCCTCACTTTTTACCTTGTTAAAATTTCTTACACTTACTTGTACCAAAAGGCATGTATTTTTATCTTTTGATTTTTACTGAGGGGAGGGCAGGGGGGGGGGGGGGGGTATCTTGGTTCTTTGCACTCATCTATCGGCTGCAAGTGAAAGTCGGAAATATACGTGTAAGCCTGTAAGTTTTTATGATTTCTTAGAGAGGCAAGACCGTAAAGTTTTCAGAAAAGTTTCTAAGTAAAGGACATCCACTTTTATCTATTATACCTCGTGTTAAAATGTCCAGTTACAATCTTAGGAAAGAAACTTGTTTGAAACCCAAGATAAACACTATGCAGTTTTTAAATATGAATTAGCTATGTAATATACTAGATTTTTTAATTCTCACTTTTTACCTTGTTAAAATTTCGTACACTTACTTTAGTACCAAAAGGTATGTATTTTTATCTTTTGATTTTTACCAGAGGAGGCTTGGAACCGAGTCCTCGGCGAACTTTCCCGACAAGCTTGACAGGTGACCTCAAATCCGAAATCGCCGAGGACGACTGGGAACGAGGCTGTTTCGAGGGAACTATGGGAGTCTATAAACCTATTTGCCGTTTCAATAGGACAATTGCACGATGACGATATTTGACTACAACTACCAGAATTCATTTCGGTTTTGCTTTGTTATGTAAATTTATCAAACCCGCAGAAGATTAAAGAACAATAGCCTTAATATGCACAAGAAAACAACAAACTCGAGGATTCTGGTAGTTGTAGTAAAATGACGTCATCGTGCAATTGTCCTATTCCAAATGAACAGGAGCCCATCACCCATGCCAGAAATGGATTTTAAGAATTTTTTTTGTTGGAGTTCTAATCCAAGTAATGATGACCAGGGTTTTGTGATGACATAATTTCTTAGAAGCCAGGTTTGAAAACGGGTATGGATTTTATACGCCAGGTCACAAAATGGGTGTGAAAAATAAAATTTCTTGGTCTGAAATAGGGTCAGGATTTGGAGAACCGCGTGGCATCCCCCCACCAGGAAATCCCAGGAGTACTCCCAGGCTCATCTCCGAAAAAGGTAAAAACAAATAAATAAAAATAAACACGCGGTATTATGTTTCATTAATTGCTTAGTATTTTATTACAATACATAGCATGTTTACAACCGGAACAAAACTTTTCAAGTTCAATGTCACTTAACAAACTTGGATCTGAAAATATCCTTGGAGTTAAAAGTTTATAAAAAGGAGAGTAGAGAAAGGTGAAGTTGATAATTGTTGTACAAAAATCTATGTTTGTTATGAAAGTTCCTTTAAATCGGTCTGGATTAAAAAACAAACAAACAAAAACAGGGAACTCACCTCACAATCAAGGATTTGAAAACCATTGTTCCTGAAAATACTTAAGTGCTTATTTATTGAGAATAAAATTCTGTCATGACTTCTACAAAATCCTTTGAACAAAATTCAATGAAATTAATCAAATTAGCTGGTTTGCGTTGGTCCTGCATCACAACCCAGACCTCTGTAATTCTAATAACTCTGGGAAATATTTACAAATAAATAAAACATAAAACAGTTTGTCTCAGTCTTCAATGTTACAACACTGTTGGCCAATATTGGTTTAGCAAATCCTCTTGGCTTTTCTAATGTTGGAGTCAGTATAGTTACATTCTGGCTGTCACTGAAAATGGTATCAAAGAAGCTGACCAACTTCATTAGAATCTTAAAGGGGTAAGGTGACACCAATTTAAGCAGTTTCAACATCTGCTAACTAATCACAGAATTGACTAAAACATCAAAATAAATATTTCTAATAATTGTAGAAAAACACTAGCAAAATACAGGAAACAAAAAAACAACAAAAAAAGAGCATAAATGAGCTAAAAGATTTCTTCTTTGTCTCACTTAATTTGCGTGACTAAGAAATCATCCATATTTATTACATGTTGATGGTTTCGCCAATGAAAAAAAAAATTTCTTTCACCAAGTTGTAATTTAAAGCTGAAATTACTGAAAATATACAAAATTAAAAAATACCAGTTGTCACCTCACCCCTTTAAAATTGAGAAATACCTGGTACCGATACCAGTCAGCTGCTTTCTTTGAACATAACACATAAGTCAGAGTGTCTTCATACAAATTTACATCACTATACATTATTTCTACAATAATTACACCGTGAAATAAAGCTGCATATTGAACCCATGATCTGACCAGCATTAAAAGTCTATCAATATTGGATGTGGATTGTGTTTTGGTTCAATTTCACCCTTGGTTTTTATTTTGCTCCGTTTCAAACTCACTACCATGGTTTACTCCCATGCATACCCACCCAAAAAGCAAAATCAATGTATTGCACCAAGGATAAAGCTAACCCAGAACATTAGAGAGGTTAAGCTTCACGTCAAACGGCAAACAGGAATTTGCACCATGTGGCCAAGTTTCCCCGTACTTGTTATTCACTGTTCATTATTTCTACACCTAAATTAGTAGTTTCACGCAACTTTTTATCTGTAAGAAATGTTTTGAACTGTTTTTATCTGCTCATTTTCTATTTTGAGAAATTCCCAACTTGAATCTGACGTTTGCCGTTTATGTGAAGCTTAAACTCTCTATATTTATCTTAAATCACATGGGAAACTTAAGTGCTGAGACGTAATTCCATCCATTTGCTTTCACTTCCTGACATTCTGAAAAATCACAACTATTTCTTTATAATTATACAGGTACTCTACCCATTCAGAGCACTGTAAATGTTTCTCCTACGACTCTAATAAATCTAAATTCTATCTACACATCTGTAACTTGCTTTCAAATCCACTTTACTTTAGCACTAATACAAATTATTTATTTGATAAAAATACTCTACATACTGTCTTTTACTTCTTGACTGATTGCCACAGCTGTTAGGCGTAGCAGCTGCACGCAGATCAGTGAAACACAGACTCAGTTTAGAGACTCTGCAAACTCCTTTTCACAACAAGTCATCACAAGGTTTCGCCTTTCAACAAACTTCACTTTGTGTCCTGGGAGCGCAGTTGCTTCTCATCAAGTACTACAATGTAGTCAGAACATCATAAAAGCCAACAGTCCTTTGGTGTGGCAAGGTGGTCATTGCACACTCTTCCTTGACTTTATATCTAACTTCAGCAACACCAACTGGCTTTAAACAGCAGTTACTCAACCATAACAGGAAAGAACACATGCTGGACATGCTGAATCGTGCCTCTGCAGATGGGACAAAGGTTGACATTTCCTGCACAGACATGGCATGAAACCATGTGACCACAAGGACAGAACACCGTGTCTATCTGTGCATCCATGCAGATTTTGCACTTAAATGAATCCTCCATCCTGGTCAGTTTTTGCTGGAGTTGAGTTGCTTGTACATCAGCATTCTGGGGTTTATCCTCAAGTTGTTCCCTGGCAGAATTTCTCTGAATGGGATCACACCCGCGTTTAAACAAAACTCTCCGACAATGATCATAAACCTCTTTGGAAGTCCTCTGAACATCAAAGATGTATTTTTTCTCAGATTCCTCATCTCCAAACAAAGAAATAAGAGTTTCTTTTAGGTCCCTTGTGAACTGGTTCGTAACAGCATTACGCACAGTCTCACAGCGGTAAAAAGCATGATACTCTGTGATGGATCTGTAAAGAGCGCAAGCAGCTACCTGACTGACCAGACGGAATGTGAGCATTGTCTCCCCATCAGAAGTTATTATCGTCAGATGTAGGTTGTTCTTCACATGTGTTGCCATTTTAAGACCAGTGTATGGAAATCTGTCACAAAAAACATACCAACCATTTCAACAGGGTAATATTGACACAGCACTGCGCCGCATCTCCAAAACAGTCATTATAGTCTAACATGGAACAGTTTCTATGTAAAGGACTGGCTGTTTATTACCTGTGAAGGGCCATATTGCTAAGGGGATATTTTCAAAATCAAAGCTTTTAAACAAAAAACAAACATTTGCATTAAAGCGTATAATTGGATGAATTGAGATGTACGTGGGCCAAGCTTGTGTGATAACAAATGGCATTATAAGCAATAAGTTATTAATACCAATTTGTCATTTTCACACTGTTACTGTCATAAGGATAGCTAGAGAACCACTTAAAGGAAAAATGAAAAACCACAAAATTATGGTCCTATAAATTAGACAATAGACAACAACCCTTTTATCTTTGCCCTCTTTGTTCAGTATAATAATATTTTCACATAGTCTTGAAAACAAGAAACGAGTCAAGAACCTCATGAAATGACACTCCTACATCTCCAAAGCACTATTTGCACGGTCATAAGTAGAAATTGATTATCAAAGACTGTCATGTAAATTTCACACCAATTTAATCCTTCATGTTTCAGGCCTGAGTTAACAAATTTGGCTTGGAGCTATGAGAATTATGCAAATGTTTTTACCTCTGTAGCTAATATAATCTTGAAACCACAAATGATTCTGTTATTTTTGTCAAACACTCTTCAAGAGAAGCAGTACTTGCAAGTCGAAGGTGAGCTTTTTGTTGAGAAACTGTCTCAGACCCTCACGAAAGCCTAAAGCTTTTCAACCAAGATAAATATCTCGGAGATATCGAGGTCAGAGCTGTCATTGATTATCTCTATAGTAGTCTTAATGATCTAAACTAAAGAACTATTGTAGCTTTTCAAGTTATAAAATTGTCCCTCAAGGTGACACAGACAATATCCAACTTACGAAGCCTTTGCAATGCAAAAATCATACGAGAGCTTGATGTGACATGTGATTACAATAGAGGGAACGAACTTGTCACGTACAACAAGAAAATAATATATTATCACAGATCACCCAAAAAATATGAGAAAATACTATTAGTAAAATATGGGACACAATACGTGAAATTTCTTCATGGGTGTTGGACAGCTAAAGATGTCGGTTCTCTCTCTATTCTTTTGAATGTGTAGCGTAATAATCCGATCCACCGAGAGCGAATGTTTATTGCTCATCTGTAGACTTAGTGGAGTCGGGTTGAATACATATGTTGAAAAGATAAACACGATCTGCATACATCACGTACGATGCTGGTACAATAAAACAATCATCACGCTCTAAAATAAATACTTTAATTTTGAACCGTTCCACAAAAAATACATGGCTGTTAAAAATAATTTGGGTTAAGAAACCATGTGTCGTTATGCAAAATAATTTAAGCTTAAAGCAAAATTAGATCTACAGGGTTTAGCTCGATCAGGACTTCACTTCGATCAAAATTAAGCCAAATAATAACATTCGTAAATTATTGCCGAAATTTTTTCTGTAAACCCTACTAAATTGGTGAAGCGGATAAATCCAATTCGAAGCAGTATTAATGTGTTTACCATAAGAAACACAAGCTTTGAACCGCTGTGACCTTGCCAGGTTAAACTTTGTAGTGCTCTTCATGTGATTTACTGTGAAGCTCGCTTTGCAAAACACGTATTTTCTTTCTTACCCTGTAAAGTCCCTTGAGATATAAGATCAGCTCATTAGGAAAATAAATACAGTAGGTTTTTTCCTTACCTATCCGTAAAGTTAAAGTCGTGGTCGAATATCTTTATTTCCTCACTTCCTACACCAATGTGCAACGATTCTCCCAACTCGTTTTTCGCCAAATGATACTCAAATCCGTAGTTGTCCATGAGCGACAGTTCCTTGATGAAAAACTGTTTCGCTGCAACCGATCGCATACCCTTCAGCTTGGCATGTTCCAAAGAAACGGTGCTTCGAAACTCGGAAGTCCACTGAGTTTCTACTTCCGATGCCTGACAAAATTCACAAGGTGAATAGGAATCGCCGTGATCTCCGATGGTTGCCTGAGCAATGAAAGCATATATAGTCGCTGCCTTCTCTGGATCTGGGGTTATCTTCTTTTCTTCCAAGTCATTCTTTAAATGCAAGAAGTATTGGTGCCTGTGCGAGAAAGAAATGGCAACATTTTATGAGCACAGCTGATACCAGATCAGGAACAAGTACCAGTTTATGAATTTTCCGAGTGATTTGCCCGCCAAAAAATCTCCAGTGGGAAAATACTCATTTCTCTAATTAGAAGATGTTTTCACATCTTACCTTGTAGAATCTTGAAGCAAATACTGTGGCTGGACGAAGAACTTTACGCGAAACTGCAAACGATACGGCGATGCACCGGAAATTTGTCGACGAATCCTGTTTCTCGTATTCAACCAGAGAACTTCGCTTTTTGGCCCACAGAATTGAAGTCCAAAATAGTCAAGCTCAATAATTCCGAGTCTTTTGCAGACCTGGCAAATAGGAACAAGACGTGGCGTAAATAAAGGGAGCAAAAAAGTTAGATCCTACGGGTTAAAAACATGACTGTGGACTTTGAGCCAGACAAGTCAAAGCAAAATACTAACCGCTTGTAAAAGCTCTTGTCCTCTCGCTTTCTCCCGAAGTTTGAATTCTGTGACAACGCTGTCGGGTAAAGAAACGTGGCAAAGCATTCTGAGTCGAAAGCTTGAGCTTTTTTCTTAGCTATCCATAGAAATATGATACACGCAAGAAGAAGAGAACGACCACCGTAGGAGCTTTGTTGTTCTGCACAAAAATTTTTTTGCGAACTCCGTTGAAATGGACTTCGATCAGCCAAAGGTCATCCCCTGTTCACGTGTATACTATTACGGAGAACCAATCAGAATTCACCCTGAAATTCTTCAACCAATAAATGGCAACCGGAAAGCAACTTGGTTGTCTAAGGGTTTTCCCGCCTGTAACGCGCAAAAATATTATGCACGTGCCCTCAAAGCATTTTTCCGTTTGACTGGTCCGCTTTCCTCTTCACTTTAATAAAATTATTCTTTGTAATCTTCCATATTTAGAAATGAAATCGGTTGAGTTGCCGCTCATGCATCCGTATACGCAACAGTGCAAAGTTCACAGTCGGACATAAAGTTCACAACAAAAATAAATCTGCTTACTCCTGATTTGTCATTTTTCATCGCTACAAGAGGTTTCTTCCCGCATGATTTTTAGCATTTATGTGAGCAACGCGGACGAATTCGTAAACGCTAAAAACTCACAAACAGCGTATTTTATAATCTCCAATAGGGCTACTCGGCGTTAATGTTTTTTTTCAATGGATATAAATTAGTTTCTCTGCCGATAAATATGGTTGCTTTCAGGTTCTTCAAAGATTAAACTGAAACAGCCCCAGTTTACAAACGTTTGACAAGTTTACATTGCATGAAGTGTTTAGTCCTTTTTTCTTCCCCTTTTTTTCGGCTCCCAGATCCGCTCTCAGAATTTACCTTGGACCCGTTTCGTTTTAAGTTTACCACGACGAAAAATGATTTTCGGTCGTCCCGATCGGTGAGGTCTGAGTTCAGCCGCCCCAGAAGAGGTGACAAAATTGAATAAAGAAAAGAAAGGTTTCAAGGAGTGGATGGCGAGGCTTTTATAATATCCTTGCTTCGCTTTCTTTGCAAGGTGCTTTTATAATAGTCAGCACTTTTTTACAACTTTTAAATTTAATGGTCTAAAAGGGCTTAAAATTCATGCACTTTCGGCCTAAAAATTGGAATAAAATAAAATTTAAATGCAGAACTGCGAAGTGGTAGGGGGATTGGCCGTTAAATTCAGGTAAAAATTAAAACCAATTTTAATACTCCAGCAGCTACCATAAGGCGGTCCGAAACTTTTTCACCGAGCCTGTCAACGGCCTTTTAATACAAACTTTACCGGTTCGCAACGATAGAGAGAACAAATTCGCAGCCATGTAATATCTTCTGCTTTTTAAGCACACTGTAAATCAAACTTATCGTGAGGTTCATAACATGAAACGGTGTTTCCCCGATTATTTTTGGCAAGTGACAGAACACTCATAATGGACAGTTTATGAACCTGAAACTGAAAAAAGGTGATAATACATAAATGTATTGGGCGAAACAATAATATTATTTTAAATAAAATAATCCGTTCTCAGATTAAACCTGTAGTTTTATTCACGAATCAGTAAAGCAAGTATTTTGTTTTCAATCTTTGCTTTCTAGTATTGGCCTTACAAGGCTGGCTTCAAAACCCGAAATGATTTTTACAGACAAATATCCGAAATATCAATATTGGTTCAAGGCCGTACCTCCGTTTTCTTTTTCTTTTTAATTTACTAGAATTTTTGTGCCAACGGAGCACAACAGAGTATCCGGAGAAGTGTTAAAGAACTCTAAAAGTGGACTTTCGGTATCGAACTATGTTCGTGATCATCAATGCACAAAGCAAGCGTTATTATGACGATATTGCATCAAAAAATAAGCTGTTTTCATAAGCTTGTTAAGCACTTCTTTATAGCAGACAATGAAAAACGCCTATGAATAGGCTAATATATA
The DNA here is from genome assembly GCA_942486025.1 of Porites evermanni. Taxonomy (NCBI): domain Eukaryota; kingdom Metazoa; phylum Cnidaria; class Anthozoa; order Scleractinia; family Poritidae; genus Porites; species Porites evermanni. The sequence goes on from CALNXI010000150.1 coordinate 260,075, forward strand.
ACCGGCTTTACAGCTTCTCCCATTGTTACACTTGTCAGCGCAAACTTTATTGCACGATATGGCGGTTTTAAGTTCACTGAAGCCTCACACGAAGGGAAATATCGCGAACTGCGCCTAACCCAATTGAAAAATATTAAAGTTGAAAGTGATCATGAGACACCTAAATTTCAAGGTGGATTTTTTGCAAAACGGTTTACGTGCATCTTTAAAGTGAGACGGTTTGACGCCTAAGTCTAGTTAAACATTGCAAAAAGCAAATTAGGTTGATTTAGTCATTTGCCCGTCAGTTATTAATACTTTTTTAATGACATTTTTTTCAGTTTAAGATAAAACATGGTTTTGGCACGGTCGACAAACAGGGAGACAGATTTCAGTTCTAATAAGTAATACAATACTGGGAAGTGAAAAAACTAAGAAGTTTCGTCGGTATTTACACATAAAAAAAACAAGATACCATATCTGTAATTTACATGCAATATAGGATTTAAACAACTTTTGAGGAGAGTGCATTGACATTATTTACAAAAATGATAAAACATCGAATTCAACGGATGTGCGCGAGTTATGAATGCCTAAAAGCCACGAGTCTATTTACAAATTCTGAGAACTCTATCACAATTCCGTCCAAAAAGGTCTAAAAAAATTAAAATTAAAATTTGCGTCGCTCGTTTATGTTGGCGCGGCTACAAGACCCGCAGGACCTCGGCCGAGTTGCTGCCCGCCGACGTTGCTCTCCAAAGGTTTAAATCCAAGTTCCTCTGTCGGGACGCCAAATGACTTCAGCTTGGATTCGTATGTACGAATAAGATCGTTGTGTGCCTAAAGGAAAAAAGGAAAAGAAATTTAAGTGGTTTTTTTACACTTTTTACAACCTCGGACAGAAGTATTGAGACAATTTCATCTATCTTCTTACTTTTGCCCCATACGCCCCCTCCTCAACCCTATTCAAAGTTGTTTTGGTTTAAAAAAAGCGTGTCTAATTTTGGTGTTATCCTAAACAACATTGGAGAATGGTAGTGTGGTAAAACGGGCATTCGTTTAACCACGGTTCGATCAGTTTTATTAGGATGACATGAAAGAATAGTTTTTTTGGCGATGTGTCTCAACAGGTTTTGGGATTGGGACAGGGAACTCTGGTCGTTGTATTCCTGTTCTTTGTTTTCGGTCTCATGAACCACACCATCTTCGCGCGAAAGGAAATGAGGCTTTTCGGTAGCAAGATAAATTTTGTTAGTTTAAGGCCCCGATCAAAAGACCCAACTGCACCGTTCTAAACCTCTAATTTCACTGGTCTGCTTTAATCTGCACTTCCATTGTTTTCAGGGATGGGGGCATTGTTATGTGACAATCCCTATTTTTTTCCCAGCTAATCAAAATAGGTGCGGGATCGCCCCTTTTTTTCACCTGACGCTAGGGAGCGAAGGACACCTCATTTTGCATAAGGTGGATGTTTTTCTCAGAGTTTGGCGGACGTAAATATTCAGAGTTCGTTGTAAAATGATGCAAATAAAAAAATCTACCAATTAAAGGGGCTGCGGGTCAGGTCACTCTAGGACAGCTGGGTGCTTACTATTTACACAAACGAGCCGGGTGTAAACATTGTGTATCAACATAAAACTATATAATAAAATTCGACTTGGTTGGAGAACGATCCGATGCAAAGTATATGCAAATCAGCTGAACAGACTTAAAAGGAGTTGAAAAATTGCATTGCCTCATATCACCCATATTTTCTGAATCTTCCCAAAAGGGATGGCGCACACCATTTGATTTTCCTACCGGAATTTCCGGTTTTCCTGTGTTAATGGTAAGTATCCCGATCACCATGTAGCAAGACAGTGGATGCAGCCATTCAGATTGGGGGGGAGGGGGGGGAGGGTTGTCTAGACCCTGAGATAAGCGGGACGCCCGGTGTCAATTTTTTTTTCGGCCCTTCGGGCCTCAGTTTGGTCTAAAAATAAGGGGGGGGGAGCTCCTCCCTAGATCTGCCACTACAAGAAGCTGCAATCAACTAACGAAAACGCGCGATCGATAGGTTACCTTGCAGACGCGTGCCAGTTCATACTGTAAGTCCTTGATAGCGCTGTTCTTCGAGTCCAGGACATCCTAAAACAACAAAAGAATTGAGCGTTATTTGGCCTGAAGCATTCGTGTACTCTAAAGAAGTCGTCTGGACTTAACGTCTGGACAAGGGTTTTCAAGCCACAACCTATCCATTGCCTGCGTCTCAGACGCTCTAAACCTTCTGTATGGTTTTGACGAGTGCGTGGGCCGGCTGCAACGCAGGCTATCTATCCATAGCTCTTGAAAAAGGAAACTTGAGTTGTGGTCATTTTCTAACAGTTAGGTCTTTGATGTCTAATATTATACATATTTTTCAATTTCTAATAATAAAAATAGGAGACAGCGTCCTATAAAATGGTAAAATGGCCTAGAAATTTTGTTTACCCTAGTAATAGTCAAATATATGGAAAAGAACCTTGGTATAACGAAACCTTGCTAGAGCAAACATATTTTGCCAGTCACTTGGCCCTTCGTTATGTCGAGGTTCCACTGTATGACTAGAAACCCTCGGATATACCGTTGCCGTTAAGGCTGTCAAGAGAAAAATACCACTAATTGCTTTATTATATATGCAGTTTCCGTTACAGGGATATTGAACTCCAGAGTGTCCGCCCAAGACATCCACGTCTTGATCAAAATTCGTTCGAATCGCATTCTTTAACTCGCTGCTCACTACTCTGTGGACCTCTCGGACAAGTTACAGGGCGACAAACAAGACAGTTAGTTTACCAGTAATAATAAGGAAATTACCTCGAGTTTTCTCGTGACCACTGTAAGGGCGGTAGGATCCAGATTGGATGCCGAGAGAACTTCATTAAGCTGTGCTTCCTGTTCAAGAAAAAACACAGATAAAACATTTGGTAATGGAATAAAAAAATAATATAAATAATAATAATGATAATAATAAAAGACGACCATCAACGTACATGTAACTTTTAAGCAGAAGGGTGATCCTGAGGCTCTTAGACAACGAATACTTTTCCATCCAGAGCCATTTATTTATCACAAAATTGTTAAAATGGCTATTCAAGATGGTCAGATGCATAGAAATCAAAAAAAGAGTTAAGTCCCTTCTGTACCTGGCACTGGCCACACGTTCGTATTGGCACTTAACTAACACGTACCATTAATCTGAAACTAGATTGCCAAAAAATGCACAGACTGAAACAAGTCTCTGAAACACCTGAATGCCCTGTTTCCGGGAGTGAATAAGTTAACAGTCATTTAAACTTGTTTTGCTGCCAACTGCCCTACCCCTTTTCATATTTTGTTTGCTCTGGGCTCGCCAAAACTTTTGCGCCTCGTTTATAGGGGAAGGATGCTACGTAAGCTAAAGGTTTTCTTGCGAACCGCGGATTAAACGTCGGTAAAAGAGACGCTTCCCAAAGGAGTTATTGAACAGTTTCAAGGATGAGCTGTTAAAACCAACATTATCTGAGATACAGTAAAACCCCGCGTATAAGAACTTGGTTTTTAAGAACACACGTAAGAACCTATTAAGGCTAAAAGTTTAAGTTAGGTTCTTAACAGTGGAGTTGCTGTAAAAGTGCATTAACTTTGAAATGGCATTTCAGAGAACTGACTATGAGTTTGTTTGATATGTTTTGTTAAGGCATTGTACTGCCTTTAGGCATTATGGTATGAATGACTTATATGGTATTATGAGATTATATTTATAATATACTTAAATGAAATTCATATGAAAATAGAAGAACCTATTTTAAGAACCTTGGTAGTCTAAATTTGTTTTAAGTACTATTTATATAAGAACCTGTTGAGGCTAAATTAAAAAATCCAGGTTCTTATACGCGGGGTTTTACTGTATGTCAAACAGATAAAGGTTTTTAATCAGGGATCAATATTTCAGCTTCAAGACTTGCTGTGGGCTCGACTATCAGCCGCTGTAAGCGGAATGATCCTGTGCTCCTTCCCGAAAGACTCTTCAAGAGAGCGGCGGAAGTTTGAGCCTAAGCTTGATTGCACGGATAGTTGGGACCTTACTATTCGACGACTGCAACCTCCATGAAAACGTCGCTGAAAATAGACTTCGCATCCTTTCACTTTTTTACGTGATTACGCCAAGTTTCTCTGTTACTTAAAAAAAGGAAATTTAAGTTTGAGCTGAAGAGAGGGGACCGCGCCCGAGTTCAGATAGGCTGCGAACAGCAGACGTATTTCCGGTCGTCGCTTCTCTCCCTTCTTCTCTTCGGAGGGAGAGAAGCGACGACCGGAAATGCGTCTGCTATTCTAAGGCTAGAGTTGTCAGAGTTCAGACATAGAAAATAGAATTTATCGCCATGCCGTTCTCAAGTAAACTTAAAACTTGCTCATTACACATCGTAGTTGTGCAGGGACGGCAAAGAAATTTACCAAAAAGCGTGATGCGCGCGCAGGGGTGTTGTTTTGCTCATTAAACCTATTACTTCTTTTGCCGTCGCCGTCGTAGTTTCGTAAGGTCACTAATAATAGATTCGTCTTCTTTTCATAAAAGTTTCTAAGGATGACTCGTACCTTCTTTTCCAGCGTATCAGCCAGAGCGGCAAGTTTCTTTTCCAACAGTAAGTTCTTAAAGTTGCTCTTCTGTTGTACTTCATGGATGGCCTTGACAAACTTGCCGTACAATTCATCGCGTTCGTTTTGAGTCTAAAAACATCAAAGGAAAGACAATACCAGCTTGATCATTAAGAAATGTGAACACATACAGTACAACGAAACAATCAGTTGGTAACATACAGATTTATATTCAACACCTGTACCTTTATATTGTTCAAATAGTCATTTTTTCGGGCGTTCAATTTAGCAAAAACAGAAGACGCAAAACTTTACTCAAACTGATTGTGCTACAGTTCAACTAAATTTGACGTCCAAATGACGTCTTTAATGCAAGTTAGCGAGAGCGCAGGACTTTCTCGCACGCTCTGAGCTATCCAATAACAACCACGCGGGCTTATTCAGCTCAGACCGGCCCCTGAATCAGTGATCCGTTAGTCTATTCTTACCTGAGAGAAGCGTTGTTGGAGGACCTCGTGTTCCCAATGTAAACTTCTCAGCTCTTCCTCCTGGACTTTGAGCCGTGCTTTGGCGCTCTACGGATTAACCAAAGAAAAAATTTTATCACAACAGAGTGACATACCAAAAACTACGAAATAGCTAAATACGCTTGGGTAAATCAGGGTGCAAAGAAAGTCAGTTTTACAGGTTGCCATTCGGGCAAGCTGTAGCTAACATGTACTAGCCCACAAGTCATTTCAACTAGCCCCAAAACCCTTTTTGATTAGCAGGATTGATTACAATCCTTCTGTAACTTGAATTTCCCAAAAAAACAGCACTTGCCCGTCGGGCAAGCTAAGAACAAAAATCACTAGCCCGACAGCAAAATCTACTGGCCCCGGACTATCGGACATGACTTTCTTTGCATGCTGGTAAATCAATGGCGGCAAAAACGAATACTTACAGCCAGTGACGCTTTGTCTTTTTCGTAGTTCGCAAGCTTAAGATGAAAACAAAGAAAAAACAGTCAAATGAAATTACTGAACAGCATTCGACAGTGGTAAAGTTTATTATGTTGCAAAAGGTGAAACCTTTTAACAATTAAGTCTGCCTATGAAATCCATAAGTGTGGCTATTCAATCGACATCTTCTGTGAGAACAGTACTTTTCAACATGAGTTTAGGTCAATATAAACAGGCAGATATTCCTTCTTTTAGTCTTAAAAATGGATAGTGAAATCGTCTGCCCTACGAGCGAAGCTGCTGAGAAGAAATTGGCCGCACCCTTCGTCAGTATTTTCAGAAAAGTTCCTATTTTATTGTTTGGAATGAACGTCAATCATTCTAACCTGTTTTCGGAGCTCTTCCACTTCTTCTCTGGCTTTCTGTAATGGTTCTGTTAATCTCTTATTCTCCGCCATGATTTCATTCATTTGTTTCTCCATACGCTCTTCTTTCTTTTTCATATCCTCTACTTGTTCCTGTCAAAACATCAACAACAGCCTCACATTAACATCCGACATGAGTTTCACCCCCCGTCGGCCAAGTTATTGCAAGACTGTTTAGTCACTCTAACTTCAACCTCGTTCCCAGGAAAGGGAACGAGGTTGCCCTAACTTTTAAATCTGTTGTCAAAATCCTATGGTGTTAGTGGATGAAATACTGAGGTGTTACCATTCATGTGACACCTCACTGGCAGAACTTCTGCATAATGTTATTCATGTCTTGAAGACCATTAGAACATTTAATGAGACTAGATTTACAGGTAAACAAACAGCAAGTAATGCCCTTTGTTGAAAGTCATTACAGGTGGATAGCCAAGCCTTCAAATGACACTGTGATACCTGGGCTGAGTTGTTCAAAAGGTGGATAACGCTATCCACTGGATAAATCTCTATCCAATGGATAGCTTAATTGGTTTCCCTAATACTTATCGGCCTGATAGTGATTTATCTGGTGGATAGCGCTATCCAAAAATTTTAACATTTACAGTCATCTTCGAAAGTTTGGAAAAGGGGTATAATTGCAAAGTGGTGCTTCCTGGTAATAATGAACGACCAGATGATACCATTGTAAGACCACATAATGGCATGTTAATTACATGTACGTTGGTCACTTTATTTTACAGAGTTCCACTGAAAAGACATGTGGACATGTGTTTTTATCCAAACACTGTTGGGGAAACCTGTACATGTATATACTTCATAATAAGTCAGCAGTCAATTTATTACCTTGAGAGAATTGATGAGCGCTAGATTGTTAAGTGTGATGTCATTATAATAATTCTTGATGTCACTGAAGGCCTTCTCATGATTCTTCATGAGGGTGTTGATTTGACCATTCTTGCGCTAAGGACAAGAACAACAAACTAACATATCAGCTTTGACGAATAATTACAAAGCATGAATATTACATTTTTAACACAACCTGGGGCCCAAGATATGTACTCTAAATGAATTATTACCAGGTGAGTGTGCAATAACTTAAGTCCTGGTCAATACACTGGAACTAGTGCTATATGCTGGGTGTGAGTGTGAATTGGGCAGGGGAGTGTGTGTTTGCTACAGGTTTTCCTATGGGTGAGCAAAATCTGTCACATTTTTAGGGGGGAAATAAGTGATTAACTTAAACTCTGGGCTAATAAACTAAATCCTCTCACCTTTTCAACGAAATTACTTTTTCATTTTTGCATGGTACCTTACATTACACTTTTTTGGTACATTTTAGAACACTAATAATAAATTGGCATGGGAAGTTGATGGATGTTTTGGGAAAGGGTACATTATTTTTATGTCAAAAGTCATGTAAAAGGCAAACCTCTTCAATTTCATGAATTTCAGTCTTTCTTCTCAGCTCTAGTTCTTCCCTTAGTGACTTCATTTTCTTGTCATACTTAGATTCAATTTCTGTAAACAAAAGTACTCTCATAAGAATCAAACAATTTAATTTTAAAAATTGTCAACAATCCAATGATCGCAAACCTTTAACTTGTCTTTCAAAGTCTTGTCTGAGTTTAGTCACATGTTCATCATGACCCTGTAGACAGAGAAACCTTCATGAATATTTTTAGGTTAAATGCAGGTAGCATATCTCTACTTAATATGCACACAATGGTAAAGTTAATATTGTTATTTGCTGGGGTTCTAAGAATAGCGGCAAATTATTGTTTTGATGGTTCTAGCTTATTGACAGCTGTCATGGAGACTCAAGTATAAAAGGGCGGAATGTTACTGAGGTGATCATTCTTAGCTGACATCGCTGCCTGAGTTTTGCTTGTCAATGCTTTTTTCCTTTTTGAGTCATTCGAACTGATTGTAGTTCGTTGTTGATGTACTCATAATTTTGTATTCTAGTTCAACCTCTCTCCCTTGAGGTTCCTGTTCAGTGTCTGGCTCTGCTTTTGGGAGGGTCCAGGTTTCCTCCTTAGCTAAGGGGGTTTTTCCTGACGGGCAGCAGACACAAGATCATCTTTATTACATTATTGATCAAAGAACTTTACTTGGAACTTGTTACATTTTTTTCTGCTTGTCTGCCTTTGCAGTACCTATGTGTTTGTATTTGTATAATAAACGGGGACTGATGTTAGCATTATGCTGGGCTTCTATCCAGTGCAGCAGTCAGTTTTCCTATTTAGCACGGAATGATTTCATTGTTTTTCACTGTTCACTGTTTCATCAATAGGGAATTGGGAAAGCTTAGATTATGCATGAGTTATACAGCTGCGCATAAACCAACAGTCATAACACTCGGGTAAAGAAAGAAGGGGTTCTAGCAACAAATAAAGATTGTCTTTTATCTATAATTTATGATGACTTAGTTTTATAGCCTTACCCTCTTAAGGTTCTTGACAACATCTTCGTGAGAAAGTTCTTGCTCTTTGAGTTCAACCTAGGTTCAAAATGTCCATGAATTATTTTGTATTCAATTAACAATAACTGTTTGCATTGTTAGGTCACGTAGCCAGGTAGTAGCTTCTTGATCTTGCTATTACTTGCTTGAGATGACAATTATGTAAACAGTTTCAGCACAAGGATATTCCAAAAAATGTTTCAGGCTAAACCTAGGGTATTATAATAAGCCATAGGATTTCAAATCCTACGGATAACAAGTGATGTATGTGATGCTTTACCACTTGAAGGAAAGAAAATGCTGAAATCAAAGTTGAAAAGTTCTTTTTTGGGAATCTGACATTTTGATACCTCTGTCATTCTATTTGTTTACAAATGTAAATTACTATATGTATCACTGCATAGTTGAAACAGAAGTTTCCTTGGGTTCACAAGATGTCAGCAGTTTCTTAGAACATGAAGAGAACAAAATAATAGTAAATGGTGTTCACTGTACAGTACTGTAATGTCATGAAATTGTTACTTATCCTTGGAAGTAAACTTACTTTAAGAGATCTTTTGTCTTTTCTTAGATCTTGCTCATTATTTTTATGATCATCCTGCGCAAGCTTCAGTTGTACAGCACCTAAAACAAAACATGCAGTATTGTTAATAACTGATGAGTGATCCAGAGTTATCAGTTATTTTTAAAATCCTTCTGGTCAGCAAACAGCAAAACTGAGTGGTTGTGCTGATGCATAAGTTTGTTTGCTCTGACTTGTCAACCCTCTGAACTGATGTGTATCTGTATCGATATCACATAAGCCTGAGCAAACCGTCGGTATTTCGTAATGACACCACTGGTTTTTCCATGAAATGATGTCTGAGAAACAAGCGCAGAATTTCCATACTGATGAAGTACTGGGTGATGCGTCATCAGTATGGGATTTCTGCGTTCGTTTCTCAGATGTCAATTCACAGGGAAACCAAAGTGGCATAGCGAAACGTCAGCTGTTTCTTAGGCTAGTATCATATTTTGAGTCACCTTTCTGTATTATTAATAGCCAGTTTAATATACATAATTTGTAATAGTAGAGCCCCAATTGAGTCAAACAGGACTGGGAAGAATTGTTTCATAAAGTATGGGATAAACAACATCATTTGTTACCCCAGGGTGTTATTATAATAGGGTTTGTTAGATTTGTGAATGTATATCATAGGTTCAACAGTACATGAATGTACTTACTTTCAGCCTTAAGTTCAGCGATGTTGTTTTGGTGCTCATAAAGCAAGTGCTTCACTTTTTGTTTATAGACTTTGATTTCAACCTGGTGTCTCTCCTCTGCCTCCTCCATTTCCCTATCTTTATTACGCAGCTCTGCTTTTCTTTCTTCAAGTTGTCTCTTTGTGATCTCCCAAAATGTGGTGACCTTATCTCTTTCTAGCTGAAAATAGTTACGCTCTTCACGTTCTCTGTCCAGTTCTTCTCGCAATCTCACAATATGCTCCTCAAGTTGTTCTTTACTCATTTCTTCTGTGCTAATGCCATCGACTATTGTTGGTGTTTTGGATTTTGCGGACTTCTTCTTCCCCTTTTTCTTTCCACTCTTCTTTTTGGGTGGCTGGAGGAAAAACAGTAAGCTTACATCAAGAACCTTACCAAAAACATAACAAGAAGTAACAACTGTAAGCTCTACTTATCAGCTACTAAACATTCAAATGCTATCAACCTACCATGTTGAATAATTTGATAGAAAAAGAGACGAAGTTATTCTAAAACGATCGCTTCTTCAACAATTCAACATGGAGAAGATTGTGTTGCCTGGAAACGAATTCAACAATATCAAAACTCCCGGATATTAACATGAAAGTTTCCGCTAGCAGCTATATCGTGGGCGCGAATTAGTCACGCAATAGTTTAGACAAAATCACAAACAATAAGAACAGGTTAAGTCTCAAAGACATAATACATTGGAATTTGCCTTTACCCCTTTTAATAACTAACCCATTATGTTCTATCTTGGCTTTTTTTTAAAACTATCCTATGTCAAGGAATGCTAGATGGCGATGGCGAATTTGGTATGGCGTGACGAGGGACACAATCACTTGAGAGTCACGAGCTTGTGAAGTGTTTTTGGTTCGCCTGAATTTGCAGTAGTTTCTTCATCTTCTGCTTCTCATTATGTTTTTAACAAAATTGTGTTTGCTTGTTTTCGCAGTCGAGACGGCAAATTATGTCTCATTATTCGTTAACGCCTCGCGTGAAACGGTGAATTCAGCTACTGGTACGTTTCGCTTCGCCAATATTTATGGCGACCACATGGTTCTTCAGGCAAAGCCGTTCAGTGCCATGGTTTGGGGATTTGGAGAAATCGGACAGACAGTTGATGTACGTGTTGGAAACGAATTTCTTGAAACCAAGGTGATAGAAGGTCTGTATGGTCTGTAGGGAATTTTGAATTTGTGATGTTAGTGATTATTGGACATCGATCCAGGCAATATACAGCTGTATAGGAGCATAGGAATTCTTTGCAAAGTAAAAACAAATAATAGTTGAACATAACATACGATAACGTTCTGACGCAAAAAGGGTTAAAAAAAATTGAAACATTGAATTTTAATCTCTTCACAAGCAGTGACGGGAGGGGGGGGGGTGGTTATGAGAGGGGAGGGGTCGTGGGTAGCATTCTCTCTCCCCCTCTTGGAATGCTAATTATCAAAATCATGAGGGCTCCCTCTTAAATCTTCTTTATTTGAATAGAGCGTTTTCATGGACAGCATGTCATTTTTAAAGGCACTTTGTCCAGAGTGAAAAAAAAAACTCATTGCATGTTGGGGGGAGGTGGAGATGCAAATTTCCAAAATCAGGGACTCCCTCTCAAAACAATCTCTTTCCCAAGTAAAATGCCCTGTTAAACAGCCATATTTGAACTTTGTCTGACATTTAAAAATGTTGGATCTTAGGTGCCAATGGTTCTGGTGTGTGGAAAGTTACACTCGACGCTCAAGATGCTGGAGGCCCATACACCATCAATGCCTCCTCAAAAGTGGGTAACACCACCGCATCCATAAGCCTGGCTGATGTGCTGTTCGGTGATGTTTGGTTATGTAGTGGGCAGAGCAACATGGCCTTCACAGTTACTCAGGTACAGATGTGTACATGTAAGCTCTTGTCTATGTATGGAAGACACAGCACAGTTTGCAACTAATTATTCATGATCAAGTTGGCATAACCAGGCCCCAGTTGTTCAAAAGGGGGATAGTGCTATCCACTGGATAAATCTTTATCCACTGGATAGTGCAATTTATTGGTTTCCCTAATATTTATCCACTAGATAGTGATTTATCCAGACAGTGGATAGCACTATCCAGCTTTTGAACAACTGGGGCCAGGTGGTTGATACTGTCCTCTAGATAAATCTTTTCCAGGTATAACGCAATATCAGTTTCCCTACCACTTATATCCATGGGATAGTGTTAACGTAGGCTATCTAATGGTCTGAGTTCTATTGGTGGCTGAAACATTGTTGCGGTCCAAAGTCGAAAACTCAAACTCCGCGTATGTTAAACTATGTCTTTATTCCATAAACATTCCAGGTTTCCAAAGACAAATTAAGATCTGATCCGAGTCAACTTCAAACAAATTCATGATTAAGTGGGTCCAAATAAGGTCAAGTATCCTATGCACGACGAGTTAGGTTTTCTAGAATCAAAATACAAGCTTATGATGAGTTCAGTGTTCAAAGTTCTTTAGGAAATGGCTGAAATACAAGTCAGAAAACCTACCGACTGTTTTGAGTTGCACGAGTACACTTCCAAAATGGCAAACTTACAAAGAGTCAGGTTTCAAAAAACATTTTTGTACATTGCAGGCACGAAATACGTGCGCAGCAGTATTAACAAACATACACTACCACACCCCTTAACCATTTAATTTTTGACTGCTTTGAAGGTCTTTTAATGAGACAGAACGTTTGTGGTGAAAATTACATTTATCTGATTGGCCTCTTTTACTTGAATTGTTTGTTTTCCCATTGCAGAGCATTGACAATTTCACTGAATGTTCTTTAAGAAATTGTGCCTCCCCTCTAGGTTTTGGGTGCAATTTTGATTGACAATTGAAAGAACACGTGACAGTGAGAAATAAAGATGTTTTCAAGTTTTTTCACGTTGAGAACAGTTGAGTTAATGTTTCTGTGTTTTATTGGTGTTGAAAAAGTGTTCGCGTTTAGCGAAGAAAAATTTAAGAAACAGAAATTTCTCTTTAAATTATGAATACATACATAATACCGGTACATGTACATGTGAGAAAGACAAAAATGGAAAGAAACAGCACTCTTAAAGTAGCATCACAAAATTGGCCTGTGCTCACCATGGTAAATTAAAAAAGTGAATTAACAAACCTAAAAGCTTAAAAGAGCTCTGTTGTCTTATAAAACTCACATTAGGTTGTAAATGCTTCAGAGGCTATTGAAGAAGCTGACCATTATCCTGACATCAGACTGTTTACAGCAAGCCTCATAGCATCCGAGACTCCTCTTTATGAACTTCAAGAAGTTATGCAACCATGGAGTGTAGCCTCTTCTAGTAAGGAACTGAATTTTTTTTGCCTATTAATGAAAATTTGATGGTTAACCCCATCTCAAATATTTGAGATATGATAGACCTCTTTAGCTTGTATGTATTGTTTTCCCGATGAAGGTCGCAGGGGAATTTGCCCCTTTTTCTTTTCATAAATTATGCGTACATACACTGTATGAGTGAAGACAAAATTTGAAAGAAACAGTTCTGTGGAGTACTATCACATGTGGAAAAATAGAAGACAGAAGTTCAAGGGGACTAATAAGAAGCCACATTTTGAAGTTTTAGTTTCTACTTTTATGTTTTAAAAAGTCACAGGTGCTCAGAATAGTTACTTGCCTGTGTAACAAGGCTGTGCTCTAGTAGTAGAGCCCCATCACAGGAAAAAATAACGGGGTCCCATTTTTGGGTATTTAAAGAATACCTACAAAAATCCCAAATTTGGAAGAGTGAGACAAGTCCCAATCTGGGAACTTGGTTGGGAATTCCCTGGTTGGGACTTGTCTCACTTTTCCAAATTTGGGATTTTTATGGGTATTCTTTAAATACCCAAAAATATCCAAAAATGGGAATCCGTTATTTTTTCCTGTGCATGGCCTTGGCGCCCGACTTTTGCTCTCGGGTGCAACTAGAAATTCTTAGCTTTTCCATACAAATCATATGCTGGGCACCCTAGATTTTGCAGGCTCAGAGCATTGGGCTTCCTTTCAATTTAATTTCCATAGAGCACATAATTACGCAGCCTTGTGAAAACTTGTTTTTTATAACATCTTTGTATGGAAAAGAACAAGAAACGTATAAAGTGTGTGGGGATAACATCTGTTACAGTATTACTGCAAAAGTATAATAGTTACCATTACTATTGCATGCATTAATCAGCAAAGCTACACAATAAGGTGGCCAGAGCTTGCAACCCACAATATTTTGACTAGCTCATCAGTCAGCTTGGGCAGTTCAATAATATTGGGTAGAGTGTTACATCTGGTCATTTTTTAAGGTCAGGGCTCATGTCATTTGACCCTTCAAGCATGTATTTTTTTTCCAAGCTCTTTTCAAAAGGCATCAACATTTTATAGTGCCACCATTTGTTTCCACTTGAAATGTTGCCTGAGGAAAAACTGCTGAAATTCCATACTCAGATGGTGTGTCACTGCACCCAGGTCTGGGTAGTGCTTTTGGTTGGTTGAAGAAAATTTTCAACCAATCCGAAGCACTATGCAGATCTAGCTAGTGACACTTCATCAATGTGGAATTTATATCTGTAGTCATTCCTCAGATGTCATTTTGCGGGTATTAAAACCAGTGGTGGTTTCACAACATGTTGATTGTTCTCTCAGGATAGCATATCATTGTCCAGTGCAATTTGTTTTTGGAGAATGTAAAGAATTGCATAACCCATTTTCTTTATAAAGTTTTTACTGTTTACAAATTTGTCTCATTTTTCAAAGAATCAGTGAATGGTGGTGCTTGGAAATACTTCTCAGCGGTGTGCTGGTTTTATGGTAAGAATCTTTATGACCAGTACAAGAAACCAATTGGATTGATTGCTACAGACTGGGGTGGTACCCCAGTTGAATCATGGTCATCGCCAGACGCCCTGCATCAGTGTAACATAACTGGAGACAAAGTAGTGGATGTGTAAGTTAACAAAAAACTTTTTCACACTGCTGAAGGAATTTAATAAAGTCAGCTCTTTATTGATTAACAGCTCTATGAGATGTTCACCTTTCTAAAATAGACACCTAGAGTTGTTCCGGATCATTATAGGTTTCTGGGAAACTGCCCACGTACCCCTCCCCTAAGCCAACATTAACACTTACTTTTCAGTTAGGGAAAAATGTTGGCTTAGGAGAGGGGTAGGTGAGCAGTTTTCTAGAAACGTGTAATGATCTGTTGTTCCCTGCTGTTCTTGTGTCATTGTCCTAGACACTTGAACTCATAGGCCTGGTGATCAGGTTCAACATTTTTCTTTTTGGAGTGGATTAAATGTAGACAATCCACCTGATTTTTCTTATTGCTCCACAACTTAATACCTCTACTGTAAAATGGAAATTATCAACTGGTAAGTTCCATTTTTGTCTTTTATGTTGTGAAATAACATTAAGCAAAGTACCAAGCTTTTTGAGAAAAATCCGCATTTCAGCATAAAACAACCAAACATGGCTATTTAATGTAAAATCAGGTGAAAAATCTGCAAAAGGCAATTTTTAGGTTTTTTTATTTAATTTGCAAAGATTTCACTCATGAAGAAGAGAATCTTGCAAGAGTCTTGAAAATTTCAGACTTTTTGAAAAATAAAATGAATTTGAGAGCCCTTGAATCGCAAAATTTAATGCCCTTTTTGATATTTGCCTATTGAAATCACAAACATCAAACCTCTCAAAATACCGTCTTGCCAAAATTGTGAAAATTTAGCGCCAATCGGGAACATGAGAACAAACTATACAATGCAGGTGAAAGAAGAAAGAACAGGTTTTTTATATGCATTTATCTTCTTTTCCTATTTCTTTACAGATTCGTTTCACCTGAAGAAGAGATATTTAAGGGCCCCAACACACACTCAGCATTGTATAATGCAATGATTCATCCTTTTTTGAACATGACCATATATGGGGCTATTTGGTATCAAGGGGAGGCTAATGCAGCTGCACCATTTACGTACAACTGTACATTTCCGGCTATGATTGATGACTGGCGTTCCAAATGGTTCTATGGTACCGACAAGCTCACTGATCCTGAATTTCCTTTTGGATTTGTTCAGGTAGGTCATTGGGGGTTAGTAGGCTGTTGTAGGCGTTCAGAATGGGGACGGTGCAAAAAGATCTGAGCAGGGAAAACAGCGAGGGGTGGGGTAGCGGACTTCGGGCCAAACTCCACTATCTGAACACCTGGAACAGCTATGAGGGTAGTAGACTCATTATTATCATTATCATCATCTACTTCATCATCATCATCAGGTTCGCTCTTATCATCAAGTTAATTATTCTCAATTGACCTTCCATGAACAGCCTTCGCGTTTTCTTGCTTTTCAGCGTTATTTCGGTGGAAATTCCACATTCAGTCACTTTCTCGCTGGTCTGCCGCGATATCTTTTAGGTGATGACTTTCAAAATAGAACTTGACTATAGAGGATAAGAGATTACAAAAGGGTTGGCTAACCACATTGAGCTACAGGCTGGATGGTCTCCCTCGCAACCTTTTTAAGTGTCATCACGCAACGCTTGTGCGGAGGAGTGTTGCGTGACAACACTAAAAACGGCAGCGAGGGAGACTACAGACAGGAGGGAGTTAAAAGATAAATGTTGCGAGGCTGTGTCAGTCGGGGGAGGTGGCGAGGGGATGGGTGTTGAGGCCTGATTGAAAGGCAGAGAATGTCAAAGGCGGCTGTCTTTTTGTTTTTTTTGGTATTAGCTATCATCGTTTTACCAAAAATCAAAGCTTGCAGATGGCTTTCCTGTTATCCGCTGGGCTCAGACTGCCAACTACGGCTATGCTCCTAACCTCAGAGAACGGAATGTATTTATGGCAGTTGCGATGGACTTGGGAAATAAATCAGCTATTTATGGCAGTGTTCACCCCCCTGACAAACAAGATGTTGGGTTTCGTTTAGCCCTTGCTGGACGAGCAGTTGCGTATGACGATTTGGATGTATATTTCTCCGGTCCCATTGTTTCTGATGTGACATTCAGTTGGCAGATTAACACCACATTTTGGAAAGCAAATGTTAAATACCACCACGAAAGTGTAGGAAAAGGAGGTATCGAAGTGCGTGCCTTGCGCGGCTTTCAGGTTTGAGCATTTTTTTAACTATTAAATTAAAATAGTTAAATCTTCATTGTTACAAGGGGCAATCCTCTGAGAGACTGGAATTTAGACTACGGCTAATGGTAGATGAGATGTCACAAATACCAACAAATTGGGGGAAACCAAACTCGTTGCGAAGATGAGTAGTCTGAAAGATCACCCTTCAGTTGTGATTCTGAAAAAATATAAATCCATCGACTTAACAGGAGCACCCAACGACGATTTGTTCGTAAATGCATTGAAAACACTTTTTAGGCTATCCAGAGTACTCTTACGTCTCTAGAAATGCATTCTAAGAGGCGCTGTAAAATTGGTATCTGTTCGGCTGAGTCTTTTCGAAATTAAAAGGGCTTCAATATTATCTTCCCGAACTTTTAGATGCAATTTGACGTATCACGAAAGTGAGACATTTTATGATTTCTCTCTCCATCGCATTTTTGAGTCCGAAAAGTTTAGGTTTCCTTTTTTTCTACGAAAAAATAGGCTAACTTGGGAAGTGAAATGTGAAAATTAAAGATCAGAAAATCGTAGGGAATTTATTAGAAAAGCTTCGAAAAATGAACATGAATGGAACGGTCATCTAGAAATTTTTAGCCGCCCTGAGGTAATAGAAAGTTCTAGGCAATACTTGCTTCTCCGAACAGATATTTTATCGAAAACAGTCGTTTGGTGCCCCTGACTTAACTTCTCAGGTATGACCCAGTCTCTGTTAGTATAAAAGATATGGCAAAACGAATACCTCACGTCAACCGTCAGTTTTCGAATTTCGATTGAGTGGATTTAAATCTAGCCTGTGTACAGCCGCCCCTCCGTGGTCGTTAACCTACTCCCTCAAAACCACACTTGCGGTTTATTTAAGATGCTTGTATTATTTGGGACATCATCGGCACTCAATGACTTTTCTGTTTCATTGCTCTGCTATATGCATATTGCAATTGTGTTAGCGAGAATTTGCAATTGCATGCTGTGCTAGTTGAACATTGCGTTTATCCCGTGAACAACTGGTTCAAGATTGTATGCTGTTCTAGTTTCTCATTCTCAGCAAGAGCTCAAGAATGCACTTGGCGCTAGCTGCTTATTGCACGAGTTCGTGATTGCGTGCGGTGCCAGTTGAAAATTGGGCTTGTGACAGCCAGAATTTTACAGGGCTGCATGAAGTGCCTATTGCAAATTAATAATTCATAATTCCCTCTAAGTACTCACGCATCTAAACGAGTCAAACGGACAAAAGTGGCTTAAGAACGTTAATTATTCCAGTGGATGTGTAAAGCATTTCGTCACCGCTGTTAACCCACCACTAACCGCGCGAAATCGCCCGTTTGAAATCACGTTTCTTGCAGCATGAAATGTGCAATATATTTGTAAATAACTCAATAAGCAGCGAGTAACTACAATGAAAATCTTGTCTCTCTACCCACTTGTACCTCTACAAAAATAAACTTCTCTTTTTCTTTCGCGTTTTCGGGAAAATTTTTCGCAAAGACATCAAGGGTTGTAAACACCCAGCTAAACTTATGGACAGAAAAAAGCGAAATTTTGATTTTGACGCAATTTCTTAGAAATATAGCTGTATTCTCATCCCAGGAAAGAAAGCTCGATTGGTTTCCCATCTGCAAACAAAGATTGGGATAGTTTTGCCTTATTTGTCCTGATACTGGTAAAATCCTACGACAGCTGCGAAAAGAAGCTGTGTGCTGAGAACACCAATTTGGGTGCAACTTAGAGCTTTTGAAAAGCTGGACATGTTAATTTAAGACTTTAGATGAATATTTTGTTCACGTACCTGATGCAATGGGACCAAGGGTGACGCATATGGTCAGGGCACTCGCCCTTCATCAGCATGATGAGATTTAAATACCATAGTTGATTACTTACGCAGGTTGAGGTTCTGGTTGATTCTCCCTTTGTTCCAAGGGGGTTTCTTTGTGTTACTTTACCTTAAAAACCAACACCTTCTTATTTCATTTCTATCTGGAACGCACGAAGAAGTCAAGGCGGGTTCTTTGGCGGTAAACAAACAACTTTAAAATTTACAACTCCAGTTCATGTAATGGCCTTGTCTCCTCGTTCTGACGTGTCCGTGGTTATTCGATCAAGATAATCCACTTAATAAAAAATCTTTTCTAAAGTAGCCGTCTTCCAACAAAAATAAGAAAATTGTTTTTGAGTTTTCAAATCAGTTGAAAGGATGGATTGTACTTGTTTTTCTTGCAGTACTACTGCGTATCATCCAGTAACCCATCAGACTCCATGTTCACAGAGGCTGAGATTAGCACAAGTGCATTTAACATGCTTGGTTTGTCTGGTGAATGCCCATCCGGTTACCAAGCAACAGGGTTAAGGTATGCTTGGAATGTGACACCTTGCGAGTTTAAGAACTGTGCTGTTTACAGTAAGGAGAATGAATTGCCAAGTCCTCCCTTCGTATGGAATGCACCAGATGTTCAGCCAACCAAGTGATTGTCAGTCGTAACCGCTATTCACCCCCTTCCCCGAAATAGTCAGTATCAAAGAAATCCTCAATTTCATATCAAGTAGAAGTACCGCTAAAAAGGTTTAATTTGCATAGTTACACCGCAGGAACTCGTCACCAGATTCCACAGTTAGCACCAAATTACGTGCCTCCATGACAGACTCCTAGTGACACCCCTAGGATTGAAAGGGGTGACCGGATTGCTCTCACGGATTTTTTTATGCAGCTTTAATCTTAGTTACCGAACTTGTTCAAAGTTTGCTAGATGTCCTTAAATTTTGATATTTGTAAAGCCTTAGTGGAAATGTCACTCAACGATTTCCTTGACTTTTTAAAGACGTTTCCCATCAGCAAAGATCAGTTTAAATGAAATAAATGTTTAAAAATGCTTAACTTATTTTTGTTGCATCCTTTTTAACTTATTCTGTCCTTTTAAAATATTCTGGAAAGCCGAAATAATATGAGCCATTGAGCGATTTTTCCAATATGTTAAATTGAATGTTAAGAAAAATGTTTCTGCGCTGCATTCAACGTCATTTGTTAGGAGTAATGATAGGGTTTGCTAATTTGCTACCTTCTTTATACGGTTTGTTGGGTTTCGAACACCTCGCACTGTGGAGTCCTTTTTAACTCGTGGGTACGCGCGAGCGTACCACGAGTTATTGCAGGGACTGAGATATGCAAATGAGTCACTCGCTCACTCGTAGTAGACGCACTTCGTAATTAATCGGGTCCGAACTCGAGAGCGCGAAGATCTATCGTTTCCAAAGAAGCACGCGCTCGCTGAAGTTCGGTAGCATCAAATTCCTCGCTGAAAGTAGGGCGGATAAAGTTTGGGCGGTGAAACGAGCGCTCCGCTCTTCATTTAATGTGTGATGCGGAGTAGGACTGGCACGAGCGCTCTTTCCGCGCTTCCAGTGCGCTTGAAGGCCGGCGAAATTTTCCTTTTTGCAAACCGGAAATCCTATTTTCTTTCTGTAATTTCAGGCTACAATGTTAAATAGATAAATTCGTTTCATAACAATATCAATAAACAGTTTCATATGTTTGTGTCTGTACGTCTATAAGTCAAACTTGTTGGTCGTATAATGCCAAAATTTGAGTTTAATTTGAAAGTGTTGAATACCTCCTCCTTCCACTAAATATCACCTAATCGTCTTTCGCCGTTTCGTTTGCAAAAGCTTAACACTTCTTAACCTCAATTTTTACATATGTTAAAGAGGGATAAATTTTATAAAACATAACAAAAAATTAGATTGATATATATTGATATAGTGGCGTTGTACTTCTTCAAACTTTGCTTCTCGGGTGCAACGCGCCATGGGGATTCGCGCAACGCGTTGCAAATCCGGCAACCGCATGTAAACAAAATTTAGTGAGGTTAGTTGTAAGGTTTTTTCTCCTTTTTTCTCTCTAAAACAAAACAAGGTAAACAGTAAAAACTGAGGGGAAACTAATTTTGAAGTTTCGAAGAAACAGAAAGACGTATGAGATGTTTTTTTCAAAATTAAAAAGAAGGATGATGGTGATTGAAATTAGCATAATTTCACCTTGCACGAGCTGCACGCAGTTATAAAATACATACACGTCATCTAGTTATGAAGCACGATCTGCTGTCTTTTAGTTTTGCCATGGATGACATGAATGAGATTTTCCTTCTTGTTTTAGACAGTACTTAGTTGTTTTTGTTTTGGAATAACATCGACATTGGTAGTAGTCAGTGGTAGAGTCATGGAAGTAATAAAAGAAACCCTTTGAAAGACATGTTTGTCTACTCCAACTAAACCTCCCGCAAAAAATAGCAACATTTGCCTCTCGGAGACAGGGTAACAAAGGAACGAGGAAGAAGTGCAAGAAAACAAATCAAGCTGCCATAATTCAGTGACAGCGGCAGTGTCTAATGTACAAACCACATCGCAAGCCCTTTCCGAAGGCGAAAACAAGCGACATTTCTAAGCAGATTCCCTTCCACTGCATCACACCTTTTTGCTCGGACGCGCTCGTTTCACCGCCCAACCTTTATCCGCCCTGCTGAAAGCGTGCATCGTGCGCTACAGCACGGTTAGGATAGAGGTCTTACCAAATTTAAGACACGCAGGAATCTTTCAAATTAGTACGATTCAAAAGCCTTTAATCCGTCCACGCGTTAAACTTGACAAGAAGATGAGCATTTTCTCTTCGACTCCTTCAACTTCGACGCTGGCTTGATCTCCTACCTTGTAGTAGTGTAGTAGGTTATGTGCATGAATGAATTTATGGCGGTCAGTATAAAACACGGACTGCGGACTACGGACTGCGGACTGGGTATAAAATACGGACTGGTGAAATGTATGGTAAATAAAGGCACTTCTTTTTCTTCTTCTTCTTAAGGACTCCCCAAGATCACGGGGGGAAATGGATGTGAGTTTGAGCATTACCTTTAAAATAACAGCGGAAATCGAGATAAGAAAACATAAGCTAATGTTTTGCATCCTACTTCGCGGAGGATTTGTGTCGGCTTTGTATCGCTTATGTTCTTTCACTGCCATGAAATGCGTTTACATTGTTTTTTACTGTCAGTAGCCTTGTTTCAATTAGCCTTAATTTCATCCGATTGCTTCGAGTCGTTTTTTCAATCGGTTAAGTATGGCTCGATCGTTTGCCCCGGTCGTTTGCCGGCGGAAGTTCCATGGAAAAGGCATTAAACCTGAGACTTTTCGCCAAATCACGTGACCATCCTCAATGGCATAGTGGCTATGTGAGGTCGTGTCAGCCCGAAGGTACCGGGTTCAAATTCTGCTGAGGACCTTCTTTTTCCTTTCTTCCCTTTTTTTTTTCTTTTTTGTTTTGTCTTGTTTGCCTATTTGTTTTGCTGTTTTTTTTGTTTTTTTGTTTTTAAACATATACTTAAATAACTGTTACTAAAGTGCAATAAACAGCAAGAAAAGTATTGTGTTTCCAGAACAAGGATAGTATATTTATCATCTGAATTTCTATCATTTCCTAAAATTCACTGTGGGAAAACCAGAGGTGATAACTACTTGATTATTTTCTAAACCACGTACCCACGAGTTGATGATAGTCTTTCTTTGATTATATTTTCACGCTCTGCCTCTCAGTTCGCATTTTTTGTCAGTTGATCAATATGCCGAACATACTTCCATTTCAATGATGTACCGCGATGTCCTTCAACCTTTAATCTGTTTTATGTTGTTCTGTGTGCACATCTCAAGTTGATCTTGGGGGCTGAAATTGATAATTTGCCGAAAGTCGAGGAGCCCCTATAGCAAAGGCTGTCTTACAAACCTCGACTGGGCATCGATCAACTACCTAACTGAATGTCTTAAAAAGAGAATGGTGCGTAATTTTAAAAACCAAAAATAACTATAACTTTTGTGCGCACAATAACGAATTGCATATGCTAGTATTAGAATGATGTTTATACACAGTTTATGAAAACAGAGGTGTTTGAGAAACTAGAGAGCTGAAGACCAACTTGAGTTCACATGTACACTCGCGGCTCCAAAGAAGTATTAGTTATACCAACATGAATGTGCGAGGGCGAAACGTTTCTCCCTTGCACGCTGTTAAACTAGAAACTTGATACTTCGGACGTGACGCTTTCCCAGGTATTTTGCTCGCGAGGGGAAGGAACATGCATCCCAGCAAACTAAACGCATGTGTTACATACTAGCTGTCATAGGTAAACGCACCAGGGTAATATGCTATTGATGAATCCTGTTTATTTTGTCTCGTTGGGTTAGTATACAAAAGCTAAGAAACGGCGATGAAGAGTGCGAAGCCGGTGTTGGTGCAATAAGGTTTGCATACAAGAAAGATGAACTCGATCATCTCAACAGGTGATCTTTTCTCGTCCAAAAGGATCATTAGTCATCCACGCAAGCAATAGGTAAACTGGAACTACATTTATCACAAAAATGAAAATGGTTTTGCCTTGTAAGGGATTTACAACACGGTGTGGACAACTGCGCCACCTTATCAGCTTCGAAAACGCTTGTGACCCGTATCGTTTTCAAAAAGAGCATCGTGATACATATACTGAGAACGTAATAGCGCAAAGTTGTTGCTGCACTGCAGAGGAAATTGCTGGGCTCAGAAGGTTGAAGTACGGCTAATGTAAAGAGAACTGCGCTGCCAAACAGTAACAAAAAAGAGATCTCTCCACTAGACTTGTTTGACTTTGTTTCTGGCTCACACCTGGCGCAGAAGGAAGATCCTATTGCCATGCTGATAGTCCCCTGTAGGCACTTAATACAGTCCCAACAGCGTGGTGCAGTGATATCCTTTTGGGTATCAGGTAAGCATTTTGATGAAAAGAATGACACTGGCCTTTTGAGAGTTTTCCATCGTAAGCTAGAAACATTCTTACCGCCTCCCGTAAACTCTTTTCTTGACTTCCTCCATTTAGCCCTTTTTCGATTACCAAATATTGGGACAGAATCCATCACGAAATTTAGTAATTTCACTTTTCAGTGGACAAACACCTTGTACCAGAATAATTTAAACAATGTCGTATTCTTTTTTACATTTTTCAAGGGCATAGATATTATTAGTTATCTGTAATAACACCAAAGACTATTTCTCATGGGAGCCCGAGAAAATAAATGTCCAATTTCACGAGAGTTGTGAAAACACAGGTAAATTCTGAAAATTTCATGTGTAATATTTGATATTTATTTTCTCGAGCTTTCATAACAAATTTGTTTGGGTGTTTTTATAGATAACTAATAACATCAAGAGCCCTTAAAAATATGAAAGCGAATGCGATGTTTAAATCATTCTGGTACAAGGTTTTTGTCCACTAAAAATTAAAATCACTCAATTTCCTGGGGGATTCTGTCTTAAGTACTGTTAGGGTAGTTTCCCTCTATTATGCGTGAGAAAGCTGAACTACAGGCAGTATAGAAAGGAATGGAATGAATCGGTATGTCGTGGCCTAGAGGACAAAACGACGGGCGTACTTTACATTATATAGTCACTTGTTAACAGTAGCTGGAACTTCCGTATACAAGGGCTGTGCTGGCAACAGCTATCAGTACATTTATGAGCTTACTGTTACCAACCCATAGTCATGATATGAATGATGCATGAAAGCTAGACCACATTCCCAGGAAAGTTCCCCTAACCTTTTTGAACAGTGTGGTAGGTTCTTTTACGTCCCCTTCAAGTTGACTAATGAAAGAAGGACTAAGGGGACAAGGCCAACGGCTTAACTTCACCGCCCAATGACGCGATCATCTGATTTGACAAATCTCAAATCACAGTCACCATGATTTCACCAGTTGTTTTTTTTTTAAGACCCTTGTTGTTGGTCTGGCCGGGGCTTGAACCCACGACCTGTTGCTCGGCACGCCTGTTCTCTCCCATCTGAGCTTACCGGGTGGCAGTAAAGCTAACTGGCAGTGGTAATTAGTTTGTGGTTTTGAATTTTGCTCGTTTAGTGATTGGTCACAATGTAATCAACATTCCCTAAATATTTCAAGTGCTCACGACTTCCTGAGTTTGACAGTATAACAAGCTTAGTTCGCACGGTTTATGACCATCTGGTTACCAAGTAAGAGGGTTAAGGTATGCTGATTTTTTGTTATACCTTGTGCGTTGAAGAACCGTGCAGTTTACAGTAAGGAGAATGAGTTTTCAATTCCTCTTTTCTGCCCCAGTTGTTCAAAAGGTGGATAACGTAAAAACCTCTATCAAGCGGATAACACTATTAAATTGGTTTCCCCGATATCTATGCGATTTATGACATGATGGTGGTGGTGGTAGCGGTGATGCTGATGGTCATGATGATTATGATGAACCTCCCAACTGACTGTCCTTTATAATTCGTTTTCCACACTTTTAACGTATGGCTCATAAAGTAAATACTATCGAGTGAGTGGAGTAAAGGTTCATTGCTAAAGAGGCTTCTTCAACATAGTCAAAGGCTTGGAAAGCACATGTGCCCATAATTACTCATGGACGTAAAGATACTGACTTTTAACAGTAACACTGTATCTTTAATGTTCCTTAGTCTTCCACGAGGGCTATAAAAATGATTAATTATTAATTATGGTACCTATTGGCTTAGAATGGCTTCGCTTTTCCGAAACGACTTCCTTCACTTTTTCAGCATTTGAGGGGACAGGTGATCCGAAAAATTGCGTCCATTTTCAGTTTGGAAAATGCGCAAAGCCGGTGTTGGTGTAATAAGGTTTTGCACAAAAGAAAGATGGCGATGTACTCATCTGAACGGATGATCTTTCGCGTCCAGGAGGATCTGTAGACATCCACAGAATCAACAGGGATACTGGAACTGCATTCACTGCAGAAATAAAGATGATTCCCCTTGTCAGCGTTTTGTAAGAGGATATAAACAACTAGGCCACTTTGTTGACCCTAAACCAATTGTGATCCGCATCGTTTTCGTGAAGAGCACTGTAACATAGAGATTGAGGGCAAAATAACGCCAGAAAGTTGATGCAATGCAAAGTAAATTGCTGGGTTCAGAAACGTTGAGGACGGCTAGTATATGAAGACCTGAGATGCCAAAGAGCAGCAGAAAAGAGAACTCTATGTTGGAAGCCTTCACGATTGGGCTGTTATTAAACTTGCTATAGATGCCGCAAGCTAAGATGGTGAGAATTAATCCTATGGAGGCCACCACTGTTGTGATCAATCCTGCGGGAATTGTGGGAGTGATGTTTAGCTTGGGTAGTTTTTCACACCTGCTGCCATCACTACTTGGCTTTGTCTCAGGCTCACATGCTTTGCAACTGTTGGATCCGAACTCGGCGCTGACGGATTCTTGAGGACACTTAATTAAGGCAATCCCAACAACATAGCGAGGTGATCTCCTTTTGAATGCCTGGCAAGCATTCAGTTGAACAGGAAGACACCGAAGTGGACAGTGTTTTCTGAACGTAAATTCGTTGTATCTATCTTGAGTTTAGGCGTGCTGTCCTTGTTCCAAGTTCCCATCGTGACCTTTCTGAGACGTGTTTCTGTGGCTGGTGAAAGTTGGATGTTTATGATGCTGTATAAAGCAGAGAAAGGATCTCAAAACCTATGAAATCGCACTTTTCCGGTCAAACCATCAAAACTGTCGTTGCTGAGGTACTTTTGTAGATCACGTCCCTTAATTGTCGGATGGACTGAAGGACAACTATCTCCAATTCGAAAACCTTGTTCATCAGTGCAGCGGTAAATTAAAAAAAAAATTCCAGAGCATAAGCAATAGCGTACAGAGCATCAATGACATACGATATGAAGGGGCTGCGTAGAATAGAAAGTTCTTGGTCTAGCTTGTGATTTGCCTTGCAAATTGCAATCCCCATATCAGTCGATTTGGCTATTGAAACTTATTGAACAGTTAACCTGCCATCGCCAGAATTCTCTCCACCATTGTACGTCGCGCTCGACGCTTTCTGCTCATGTGATGCTCTTAACGTGTTCCTCAAATGCCGGAACAGGATAGTCATGCATCTATTACCAGTGACCCATTGAGAATCGTGAAGCGAGGGTCCGAGAGAAGTCTCTCTTCGATAATTCTTTCGTCGCTCATTATTAAACTCTCTTGCCATTAAGCCAAACGATGATCACTCCTATTGTGCGGTGCTTTTTCATTCTAGCAACGATCTGTTAGCTATCTGTTCCATGTTGCCGCGGTAGTCTAGGCGAGGGATAAACTCATTGAAAGCAATGCAGAACGTTTTGCTATTGTACTATTCTCTTTCCAGCGCTAAAATTCCATTCCTTCCATAAGAATTATCCAAACCAATAACTGCCACGTATGTCCAGTTAAAGCGCTCTATGAAGTCTGTCATGGCCTTTGCTATCCACGTATCAGAAGAAACCAGCGACCTGAAGTAGGCTTGCTATCAGGATGGTACCGGCGGAATCATAAGTACCGATAAGCGCTGAGATGGGCATGAACCCACCCTCTTACTGAACTGCTCTCTGTAGACATGGAGGAGTTCGATTTACACATAAAAACTGGACCGCTATTACGCTTGAAGTCAAAGGCTTCTTGCATGCCCAGTACCCGACTGTCACAGTAGTTTCTTATGTCATAACCGAGGGACACGTTTGCCAAAAGACTTGAATTCTTGTTTACCATATCAATAGCAAAGATGACAGCGTCAGCAAGTCCAAATTCTTTAGCGGAAAATTCGCCACTCATGTGGAGACTGATTAGGCCCCCTAACATTACGTCACCATCTTTATAGGCTCTCAACCCCTGGTTGCAGGACATGCAGTGTCCACATAGTACAACAAAGAGAGTCGCCTTGCGATGCAGTAGGGAACAGTTTTGCTTGTCAAGTCATCATCCTTATTCTTTCTTGCCTACAATGAGTTAAGTAGTGAGCTAGCCACCCATTAGTACTTCACCATCTATCTCTAAATTTCATCAAGAGATCCAAGAATCTAAACTTTTTGATATGATTGCATTTAATGGTTGAGCCTAATTTAAGACTAAGCACTAGAAATTTATTCATTCCCAAGATCTGAAGACGAATGGTGTGAAATGTTTAGGAGGGCACTTTGTGAAATGACAAAATTTATGTAAGACAACCAATTTTACATAATTTTCTTGGCCGAGCATCATTTCAAACTCATTTATCAGTGACACGTTAGATAAACAGCTGGACACAGGCAAACAAAAAGTAAGAAAAGGAGGCAGCACGCTGGCAGTAGTATTTGATAAAGAGGACTCCTTCAGCTGGAATGGTTTTTCGAGTACAAACAGCCAAGAAGGTAGAAAGTCCAAGTCCCAAGGCTGCTTTTTTCATAGCAATTTAAGGATAAATGTTCTTAACCATTACGTTACTTTCGATCGCTAGCGCATCTTTTGTTTCTCTTAAGTTTAAATTATTGTTAATGGTGTCTTCGACAAAGTAAAAAAATCTAACAATTAAGTTGGGGGCAAAAGCGTACGGTGCATTGCAATGAATTATGTTAAGCTACAAAAGAATCAATGGTGTTGACTCGTGTTTGTGCAGTGCGGTTCAGAATATGTTCCCACAAGCATCGGTTGTATTTCAGCTCTCTTAGCTTGACGCTTCTGTTTGACAGATGATCCCCATGTCTAAAGCCAAAAATTCTCTTAAAAGCATCTTCAAGCAACTGAAGGTTGGGATTGTTTATCCTTGGACGACCTCCAGCAGAAATAAAAGCGACATATTCTTTTTTTGTGGAATAATTTTTATTGGTGATAGATTGTAGAAAGTATATAACTTGAATTAAGTCGTATTTGTTAAGTTACAAAAACTTTTTTTTTAATGCGGTGTGTTATCACCTTAAATAAATGGAACGTTAACTTTTTGTGGCTTTCAAGCTAATGTAACTGATTTTACAATCATGGTATCCTATATCAATATTGTCGGTTATACAAAATTTGTTATATCCACCTGCCTTATTTTCCTTAATTGGAAATTCATGTAAGCTAAGCTATGGACAAGAACTGGCGCCAGAGAAAACGAATATGACTAATTGAGACTTCTGTTTCCCATTTTTGTTGATGTTGACTAGTATATCTTTTTGGACGGCTTAGTGTGTGGTATCGTGGGATTTTTTTACGGGTCACACCGTATTTTAGAGAGCCCCTAGGGCAAGTCAAAATACGAGAGACGAGTGAAGCTTAGTTGCATCTAGTTAGCAGAATAATATGCAAAACTATTGCAGATCTCATTTTTAGCCATTTCCTTGTTAATTGGCGTAAAGCCGGTCCAAATAGGAGGTTTTGGTTAAAATATGCTGCTTTTGCCCCTTTTAAATTTCGCATTGCAAGATTTTAACAATAACTGGTGTTATCTTTATTTTGCCTTACACTCCAATGAGGGGTATAAAAATGACTAATTATGTATTATAATACGTATTGGCTTAGTGTGGTCTTTTTTCTTAAACGACTTCATGTAGGTTTTCCGAATTTGTGAAGATAGTGATTTGTTTTATTTGTTGGTTCTGTTTCGTGCAACGAACCTAAATCATCATTTACACTCCCAAAAAGGTCTTGCTGCTGTAATAACAACGTTTTTCGTTCTTATGCGGTCAAGATCACTTCAGACATGTCAATCTGCTTAATAAAATCATCTTACCGTGGCAGTCTCTTTTGGACTTGTCTTGGTTGTATCAATTAAAAGATTGGATTTTACGTATTATTTTTGTAGTACCTCTGTATTATTAAAAAAAAGCCCCGCAGATTCCATGATGACTGAGGCTGAGCTAATCACCAGTACATTTACTGTGAACGCCCAAAATGTTTTATAAATGTTGAGTGAGAGTTGAGTTGCGAAGAAAAAGCTAATCAGGCTTAAGTCAACTAAACGCCAGCAGCAATGTTAATGGCTTTGCGGTTTTGAGGTTTGCTCGTTTTGTTATTGGTCATGATCACGAATGAAATATTTCAGGAATGTTGATTGCCCATGTAAGGTGATCCGGATTCCGGAATCCGGGTAATGTTTTCTTGTGTAATCCGGAATCCTGGGCTTTGGAATCCGGAATGCAGATCAAGGATTTCGGAAGTCTCATGGAATCCGGCATCCAATATTAAAATGAATCCGGATTCCAGTACCTGGAAACGGGAATCAACGGCGTGGAATTCAAACCCCATTTACTTGCGCTAGAAAAATTGGCACAGCACGCCAAATTTTTGGCACCGTACCTCGTTTACCCGTGCCGAGACTACCTCCGGCACCCTTAGAATTTTGAGCACTGGTGCCATATTACATTTGGGACCGATACGTTTACACGTCGAGGTGGGAGTGCCGTGCCTTAAAATCGTCAACACGGTGCCAAAAATTTGACGTGCCGTGCCGATTTTTTTTAGCGCGTGTAAATGGGGTTTCAGAATGTAAGACTTTCTCTTGGATTCCTTTAAACGGAACGCGGTGTTAACAGTTTTTCTGCCAGTAACATGCTTGATTTGCATGGTCAATGGTCATCTGGGTGCCAGTAAACAGGGTTAAGGTATGCTCGGTGTGTACAATCGTGTGAGTTAAAAAACTTTGCTGTTTACAGTAAGGAGGATAAATTGTCAAGTCCTCTCTTTTTATGTCGTGGAATTCACTGGATGTTGAACCTATAATGGAAAAAATTCTCCCACACACCGTAGAAAGATGATCATGATAATGATGGTGAACCTACCAACTGACTGCCTATTATAACTGTTTTTTTTTTTTCACCCCCAGGTAAAAAGTTTCATTTTATCATATGATAGAAATTAATATTACCGAGTGAAATTAAAGTACTAAAGAGGCTTTTTACACAAACTCAAAAGTTAGAAAAGCACGTGTGTTTACAATTGCCGCTGGGCGTAAAGGCATTAACCGCTTGGCTATGGATAGGGACATTATAGAACGATGCAGATCATGCATACCTGAACCAACTTAGCCTTCAGTTTAAGTGACTAAGTAGGTAAGCAACGAATGTTGGAGGGACAGATCTTTGTATGTGCGGTGCTTGAAAACCTAAACAAGGTCTTGAAAATAGCCCACCTTAATGCGGAGCTCCTGAAATGTAGACAACACTTTTTTCCAACAAAGGAGTTGGCCTTGGAAAATGATTTTGACATCCTATCCATCTCAGAAACCTGGCTCAACTCTTATGTGACTAATGCTAGTGTGGAGATTTCTGGGTACAGGATCTTTAGGCTTGATCGCATTGGAAAAACAGGTGCCGGGGTCTGTGCCTACGTCAAATCTGTCCTGAAGGATCTCACGGGAATAACCGAGTCTGGCCTACATCAATTGTGGATTCAAGTGCAAAAACAAGAAGCTACTGGTGTTTATTATTTATAGACCTCATGAAATTGGAGTCGCGTGTCTTGAGAATGAATTGATGCCCAAGTACATCCAGGCTTTATCACTTAACAGGGACATCGTGGTAACTGGCGACTTAAACTGCCATCTCCTCTCAGAAAACCCTTGAGGAGACGCGTTGCGCTCCTTTTGCGCAACTGTAAATGTTACGCAGCTTATAGATAAACCAACTAGAGTAACAGAAACATCACGCAGTTTACTGGATATCATCATGGTTTCCAACCCTGGACTAGTAACTATAAGCGATCATTTCTTAGTCTTCGTTGACATCAATCAAAAATCACCTAAGCAAGCCCCCACTTACGTTGTTACGCGTAGCTTTCGTAACTACAAAGCTGACCAGTTTGCAACCGACATCGCCCATATCCCGTGGGATACTGTTAACTTAGGGATTCACTTGATGATAGGCCCGATGAGTTCAATGATTTATTTTTGGCTTGCTTAGGAAACCATGCCCCTGTTAGGACAGTGTGGAAATACGACACAAACCAAATCCATTTATCACGGAGGACATAAGGGATTTGATGAAAAAAAGAGATTGTCTGCACCAAAGAGCGCGTAAGACTGGGACCAAGGAGGACTGGAAAGTTCTTGGGGAGCCGCGAAATAGGGTGAAAGAGGCGTTACGAGAGGCAGAACGGGAATACTATAACTAGGAAATTTGCGAAAATAAGAACAACTGCGGGGCAATTTGGAAAACCATTCGCAGCGCTCTTCCAAACAAGACAGGTCGCGCGAGCTTCACCAAAGATACAGATACACTTGCTAATGAATTCAATCACTTTTTTATACCTTTGGGAGAGAAGGTAGCTCGTGACCTTTCGTTTGCCAGCTCCGCTTTCCCTAGGGCCTGGAAGAAATCAGTGGTGGTGCTGCACCTTAAGCATGGAGATTATGAGATTCCTAATAACAACCGTCCGATCTCCTTACTTCCCGTACTTTCCAAATTGACCGACAAGAAACTCAACAAGGCAACCTAACATGCCACCAGAGTGGAAATCGCAAATACCACTCTACCGAAACCACGAGTCTGCTTGTTTCTGGTCACATTTTCAAAGCAATGGACAAGAAGGAGATAAAGGGTATGGTCCTGATCGATCTAAGCAAGGCATTTTATATCATATGTCACAGGACACTCCTTCTTTAGTTGCAAGGGCTGGGTGCGTCAAGTAAAGCGTCCAAGTGGTTTCAGAGCTACCTTACCAACCGTATGCAGTCAACACGACTAGGAACATCCCGCTCTGAGGAGCTTATCGTTACACATGGCGCACCTTAGGGGTCCATTTTAGGGCCGCTCCCGTTCAGTCTCTACATGAATGACTTACCTCCGTTGTCAAAGTGTCGAGTCATATGTCGATGATACCAAGGTTTACCTTTCGTTCTCATCCAAGGACATTGACTCCTGCCTGACAAAAGTCACCGAAGATCTTTGTCTCATCGCCGCCTGGTGCTGTACTAATAAGCTACTCATCAATCCTAGTAAAACCAAACTTATTTTGTTTGAAATGCGACAGCTATTAAGTAAAATTCCGGATGTCAGAGTTCCTTTTCTTGGCCAAAACCTCGCTCCCGGACCCTTAGTCAAAGACCTGGGTATCATACTAGACTCGAACCTTACATTTAATGAACATGTAAATACATTGACATACATTGACTTCGTCCCTTATCGCTTCTCTGTGTCAGGTAAGCAAAGTTAGGCATCTATTTTCCAAATCAGTACTCTTCAACATTTTGAATTGCTTGGTTTTTAGTAAGCGCTTTTATTGTTCTACTATATGGTCTGGCACTTTTAAGCAGAACATTCATAAACTGCAACTTGTACAAAATTTTGCTGCTCGAGTTTTAACTAATACTAGGAAGTTCGACCACATCTCACCAGTCCTGCGAGAACCGGGTTGGTCCTCTATTAAACATCTGCTGTTAGTACGCGATGTCACACAGTTGTACAAAATAGTGAATGGACTTGCGCCCTCCTATCTAAATAGCTACATCAAAAAAAGAACAGGAATCCATAGTTATAATACCAGATTCAGGGAAAATCTAGACGTTCCTATGTGTAGGCCAGCCACTGCACAACGTTCCTTTCACTATCGGTCTATCAACACTTGGAACTCGCTAAGCGCAAGCACAAGAAATAGTAAAACGCTCACTAGAACTAGGTGACTGATGGCATGACTAAAACAGTGTTTATATATATGTCATAGTGGGAGCATTTTTAAGTCAATAATAAGTATACGTATATGTATATAGTATACACGATATATTATCGTAGCTATTTCTTAATTTAATTTTATTCCCATTTTTCCATTTATTATTAACAATTAGATTTGTAAATTAGTCTTTTTCTCCTTCTTCTTTCTTTGTTCCATTTTGTAAATTAAATCGGAATAGCCAAGTAGTGGAGATTTAATAAAGATACTGTACTGTACTGTATAAATACCTCGTCATTTTGCAAATTCTGACCAATCCCGACAGAGTTACACACCATAGTCTAACATTTTTTGCAAAAATACACTGCCAATTTTGCTATTCACCAACTACACTTTCGAGATAAATTTCTCCCTTTTATGGAACGTTAAACAGCCACAATTTCGTAGGAAAGAGGGACGATAATGCGGGCAACAAAACAAGTTAAAGAAAATATAGAAAGAGATTCGCCTAAACAGTCCAACTTTGGATTCAGGAGCGGGTTGGTTAAAAAATGCAGCTTTTGCGCTGTTTAAATTCTGTATAAGGGTTCGACAATAACATGATATCTTTATTTTGCCTTACCCTCCTGTGAGGGCTATATAAATAACTAGTTATGAATTATGATTCCGTATTTGCTTGGTGAGGCTATCCTTTTCTCAAACGACTTCAAGCACATTTCAGATTTTGAGGGGACAGAGATTTGTTCTACCTTTGGAAGTTAACTTGGCCCTACCAGCTGCTTAGTGCACCTTAATTGCCCAACTCTACAAGGCGTGCATGCCTCTGAATCGAATTCGCGTTCTCTGATTAGCTAACTTTGTACAAAGATCGTTGCGATCTGGCAATGACAGATTTTACGTGCTATTATATCCATAAATTTCGGATCAGTTCGGTTCAATTCAGGCAATATTCTTTTAGCCACAGTCAGAGGTTACGCCACTAGTTTGTTCCCGCTCATGCGGTCACTTTTGGGCCTTGTCCGTGTCAGACTATCCTCTGTGGTTGTGCCACTGTTTCTAGTCACGGTCCTCCTGTGCTCCTCTTTACCTGTCAAAGTCTTTTCAAGTTCGTCAATCAGTGCATCTTGGTGTATATATATTAAGGTGCCAGAAGATCAATATTCCTATCCGACTTTCATCACGAATATCCTTTTCTGGACATTTTTGTGCTCTTTATGGTTTTGATAATGTCTAATGTGCGCCAAGACGCCAAGGCCTCGTGGCAAACCACTTCTTGGTCTCAATCAACTATCTTAAGTCCACCAAGGTCTTTTAATCGAGTTTCAGTTAATCAAAAAAGTAACTTAGGTTAAAAAACGATTTTAAATGAGACTGTTTAAATTATTTTATTCCCTATATCTACTCAACGTTTGGTAAACTTGAGAAACAAAACCTACTATAATTTACTTGTACAAGCCCTTCCGTTTTCTGGCTCTAGAGTGGGGTTAGGTGTCCCGACATTGACGGGCTTGAGCAGAACTCTTGTTCCTGCTACGCTGTCAAACGAAAAACTCGTCACCTGCGATCTGACGTGTTCCACCGTGTTTCGCTGTGGGCGGAAAAGGAGGATGTAGACTTTTGGTCCGAACATGCAACCCAACAAACCAAGCGAAGTTACTAACGTCGTTAGGCAAGACACCAGTGTTACGTACCTGCTCTCAAACGTAAACGCCACTGGGTAATATGCTATTGATGACAACAGTAGAATGTACATAGAGAATCCTATGTATTTTGTCTCGTTAAAGTTCTCAGGAATGCCTCGTCCTTTGAAAGCGTAGTACGTACACAAGAGAGCCACAGTAATTATGTAACAAGAAACGGTGATGAAGAGTGCGAAGCCAGTGTCGGTGTAATAAGGTTTGCACAGAAGAAAGATGTACTCATCTGAACGGATGATCTTCTCGCGCCCAGGCGGATCAGTAGACATCCACAGTCCCAACAGAGAAGTTGGGACTAGATTCACGACAGAAGTAAAGATGATTTGCCTTCCCTGAGTTTTATAACACGGTGTAAACAACTGGGCAACTTTGTCGACCCCAAACACGCTTGTAATCCGCATCGTTTTCGTAAAGAGCACTGTAACACACAGATTGAGGACAAAATAACGCCAGAAAGTTGCTGCAATGCAAAGTATACTGCTGGGCTGAGAAAGGTCGAGGACGGCTAGTATATGAAGACCTGAGATGCCAAAGAGTAACAGAAAAGAAATCACTCTGTTAGAAGCCTTCACGATAGGGGTGTTATGAAACTTGACATAGATACGGCAAGTTAACAAGGTGAGAATGAATCCGATGGAAGCTGTAACTGTTATGACCATTCCCGCGGGGGTTGTGAGAGTGATGTTTAAGACAGGTAATTTTTCACACCTGGTGCCCTCATTGTTTGGCTTTGTCGCTGGCTCACACGCTGTGCAGCTCGTGGATCCGATCTCGGCGCTGATGGTTCCTTGAGGACACTTAACACAGTCCCAACAACAAGGCGATTTGCTTTCCTTTGTTGTGCCTGGTAGGCATTGAGATGAACAGAAAGACATCGGAGTTGACAGTGTTTTCCAACGTAAATGCGATGTATTTATCTTGAGTTTAGGCACGCTGTCCTTGTTCCAAGTTCCCACCGTAACCTTTCTAAGACGTGTTCCTGTGGATGATGAACATTGGAAGTTCATGATGCTGTATGAAGCAGAGAAAGGATCCCCAAAACTATCAAATCGCACTTTTCCGGTCAAACCATCAAAACTAACGTTCCTGAGATAGCTGTGTAGATCGCGTCCCTTAATCGTCGGATGGACCGAAGGACAACTATTTGCATTTCGAAAACCTTGTTCAGCCGTGCAGCGGTAAATGTTATCCAAAGCATATGCTATGGCGTACACAGCATCAATAGTATAAGACACGTAGGGGCTGAGGAACTTAAAAAGAGCACGTTCCAGAGTGAGATTGGCCTTACAAGGGGCAACCCCGAAATCAATCGATTCGGTAATTGAACAGTTGAATTGCGATCGCCATATTTCTCTCCACCATTTTACGTCGCGCTGGGCGCTTTTTGCAGGAGTAATACTCTTAACGTGCTCCTTAAATGCTTGAACAGGATAGTAGTATGACTCTATTAGCAGTGAACCATTGAGAATGGAGAAACGTGGGTCCGAGAGAAATTTTTCGTCGTAAGAGCCTCCATCGCTCATTAGCAAAGTCTTTCCTTGTAAGCCTTCTTTGGTTGCCTCCATTAAGAATTTCTCGAGATATTTGTCGTAAAGCCAGACGATGATTACTCCGATTCCAGGGTGCATGTTGATTCTGGCAACTATCTTTTCTATGTTCTCGCGGTAGTCTAGTCGCGAGATTAACTCATAAAAAGCGATGCAGAATGTATTATTCTTGAACGATTCTTTTTCTAGCGCCAAAATTCCGTTTAGTCCATAAGAGTCCTCTAACCCAACAGCTGCCACGTATGTCCAGTTAAAGCGCTCTATGATGTCTGCCATGACCTTTGCTCGCCACTTATCGGAAGGGATTGTCCTTAAATAGTCTTTGTAAAATTGTGAACTCAACTCTGAGCTTGTTGTAATTGAGCTAATGGCAGGGATGTCAGCGACCTGAAGTAGGCTTGCTACCAGGACCGCGCTGGCGGAATTGGAAGGACCGATAAGCGCTGAGATGGGCTTTGACCCGGTAGACCAAATAATGGAACTGTTCCCAAAAGACATGGTGGAGTTCGATTTATGCATACATACTGGATCGCTATTACGCTTGAAGTCATAAGCTATCTTCATAGCCAGTGCCCCAATGTCACAGTAGTTTCTTATGTCATATCCGAGGGACACGTTTGGTAGAAGACTGGAATTCTTGTTTACGCTATTAATAGCAAAAATGACAGCTTCGGCGAATCCAAATTCTCTAGGATTAACTTCCCACTGTTTATCGTGGGTAATCATATGGAGACTAAAAAGGCCACCCAACATTACGTCGCCATCTTTATAAGCTCTCAGTTCTTGGTTGCAAGACGTGCAGTACCCAAAGACCAAAACAAAGAGAGTCAGTCTGAAAACGCAGGAGGAAACCGTTTTTCTTGTCCAAGTTATCATCCTTATTCTTGTTGCCTAAAACAAAGTAGTTAGTGAGCTAGCCACCCAGTAGTACGTCACCATCTATCTCTGAATTTCATCAAGAGAACTGAGAATCTAAGCTGGTTTGTGGTTTGTATATTTTGTATGACCCTACCTCAAGACTAAGAACCAGCAATTCATTCATTCCTAAGGGAGCACGTCGTGAAATGCCAAAATTCACATAAGACAACCAGAGGAATCAAAGTCATTTAGTTTTCAAGACACCACTACCGGACCATTTTTAGTAGTCTTAGAGGGTCAGAATTAAGCCCCGTTGGTGTATAGGTATACGTATAGCTATGTATAAATCATTTATAGTCACATACCTTCTTGCATACTAATTTGGTATAGGTATAGGTATAGGTATAGGTATAGGTAAATCATTTATAATCACATTCCTTCCCGCATACTAATTCGGTATAGGTTTACTAATGAGCGTCTCCCTTATTCAATAGAAACGATAGGCTTGCCTCGGCTTGCCCGGTAAGTAACTTGAGCTCGGTTTTCAGACCGTCTATGAATAGGAATAAGAGAAGCGATCACCTAGCAACGCGAGAAACGGCTTCCTATATCTTATTCAGCGCTAAAACTCGGATATATATAAACAAAACACATACACAAAGTAGAACTGAAAACTCTCTATTTCAATTTTGTCTGACGTTTTCTCCTATCTATCTCGAGGAAATGAAAAACTATTACAGTCTCAGCATTTCACACACCGTTAGTCAGTTAATTATGCGAGTTTGCAAGCCCAAAGTTGAATACAAATTAGCTCTACAGGAAAGACCCAAGGGAGCACCTTGACCTATTATTATATAAACAAGTTTAAATAACTTAACAAGGATCAATTGAAACACGCGAATAATAATTGCTAGCAATAAAACCACAAGAGAGATACCGTTTTAAAAACTTTATTAAAAAACAATGACAAAAAGAGTCAAATACACAGCGATTTGTAAGGGATGGAAATTAATTAATCTTCATCTTCTTCGCCCATGGAGTACTTGTAAGGTTTGAATTTCTTATGCCGACGTTTCCTCAGCTGTTTGGCATGAGCTTTATGATCATCCAAATAATTTACAAATTGAATCCGACGCCTTTTGCGCTTTGGGCCTTTTTGTGATGGGGTTTCTACTGTGGGAGGAGGGGTCAGGAAAGCAGGATTTAAGGGTGGTGGAGGGGTGAGGCTTTCTTTGTCAGGTTTTTGAGAGAGAGCCACTTGTGTTAATTCAGGTGTTACATTAAAGGGGTTGAGGGGAGTGGAGAACGGTGTCGTTGCTGTCGAAGAATCTTGTGTCCTTGATGTTAAGTCTGGAACAGTGCTGATTATTTCTTTCGGTCGTGTTCTTGTATTTAATTGTTCTTTAAAAGCCAGGCATCTGTTTGGCAGCTGAAAGTATCGTTTAGCTTTTTCATCGTCCCAAAGATCGTTTCGAGAAAGCACGTCATCCATGTTGCCTTGTATTTCTTGCATAGCTGGAAGAAGCGGGACAGGCGAAAGAGTTTGCTGCTTCAGATATTTTAGAAGCTCTTGAGGAATACTTTCTTGAAAGCCTGCCTGGTTAAACCCTTCTTCACTGGGCAGGACGTTTGTTCGCAACCGACAATTATCTTGGGTAGTAGTTTTCAGATCAATCAGAAGATAACCAAAAGGTCTTTTTACAGCCTCTTCGTACTGATTTAAAAAGAAATCCGTCTGCCCGGGATACATTTGCTTGGCCAGAGTCAAGATTTGCAATTTGTCGCGTGGATTCTTAAATAACACCAGATAATGGCTGTTTAGGCTTATGCTGCGGCTACCTTTCCCCTGATGAAATAGAATCTGCACGATATAAATCACGCTCAGATTGCGATGATGAGAACCACGAGTAAAGAGGTTCACAATTCGCTTGTCTTTACTGGCGTCAATCATCTGATCATCAAACACGATCAAATTCCGTTTGTTCACATCAAAATAGGAATCCTGCTCCAAAGCCGTAGCAATTCCCGTGACGAATTCAATGTGTGGCATGGCGACTAACATTTGTGTATACGCAGGCTGCCATTGTGAATAACACCAAACGATCCTCTCCGGGGGAGGGTAAATGGTCTTTGAAGCTTGTTGCAATAGAGATCGAACCCAGGCCGTTTCTCCGGACCCGGTCATTCCGGCAATCATGGAGGTGAAAGGACGCTCGACGCGAAACCCCTGACATTTCTGTGAAAACACTGGAACTGTTTGAAATGGGACGAGACCAGCATTGCGGTGTTGAGACATCACGTGCCTTTGCATATTATATTTTTTACTGAAGGATTTTTCGCGGACAGAGCAGAGCCAACTCATGTCAACTCCTCAGGAGCAAAATGTAGACTGAGAAAGAGGTAGATTGCGCATTTATATAGGTTTTCAGGCCATAAAATTCTATTTTTTCCTCCACCACTACCGCCACCACATTTCAATTGTAATCTCTCGACCACCACCACTACCATCACCACCACCACCACCACCACAATTCTATTGTTTTCTTTCCACCACCATCACCAACACCACCGCCATCACATTTCAATTGTTTTCCCTCCACCGCCACCACATTTCTATTGTTTTCCTCCACCACCACCGCCACCACATTTGTATTGTTTTCCCTCCACCACCACCACCACCGCCACCACATTTGTATTGTTTTCCCTCCACCATCACCGCCACCACATTTCTATTGTTTTCCCTCCACCACCACCACAATTGTATTGTTTTCCCTCCACCACCACCACATTTCTATAATAATAAAATATGTTTTGAGTCATCTTTCCCGCGCACTTCCGGAAAAGCGTGCTTCTGATTTGCTGCATAGTATGGCCGCGTCCAAAGATATTCTTTTCTGGACTCCCAGCGGACAATTACTTCGAAATAAACGCACTATTCCCGTCACAAACATCGCTGAGCTAGTTGAGTATGTGTTACTCCCTCATAACAATAAGGTTACCATGCCTCGTGCGCTGAATACGTTTCTAGATGGACTTGCAGAGTTAGGAATCGATAAAGGTTTAATCAAGAACAAAAAGTTGTTAAGTGATTTAATAGAAAAGGAAAAAGGCTACCAAAATGTAGAAAACACTTCCGATAACGAGAGTAATATATAGATTTAGCCAGGGCTAAAAGCGAAGCTCCTGCTAACTCGAATTTATAATTTGAATCAAACAATTGTAAATTTGTATTCCACAAATCAGTTAACTTTAGAGCACATTCATGTGACTTTTGACGGAAAGGCTAAGTAATTTTAGAGAAAAAAAAATTTGCAAACAGTCCAAGCTAAGAGTGAAATTAATCTTGCATCGACTTGATAACCTTATACGTACACCTAAAAAATAGCATAGCCATAATGGTTCTTGATCACAGTACATTAGGAAAACAAATCAGGCCGAATTTTTTGCGTTCGACAAGTTTACTTTACAAAATCTTGCCAACAAGTCTGGGGACGTATAAACCAACCTTTTATACC
This sequence comes from Porites evermanni, assembly GCA_942486025.1. Taxonomy (NCBI): domain Eukaryota; kingdom Metazoa; phylum Cnidaria; class Anthozoa; order Scleractinia; family Poritidae; genus Porites; species Porites evermanni. The sequence goes on from CALNXI010000150.1 coordinate 300,878, forward strand.
TTTTATACATCACATCTGAAGTGAAATAGTACCATGAGGCGCTGTTTTTCTCATACAGACCTCGGACCTCGCGGCATTTTGACTACTCCTGCAAGCTATGTTCATGAGCGACTGAAAACAAACGGCACAACAGCGATCAAAATTGCAAAAGAGACTACTAACAATCAATAATGTTTTAAGCCGGCTTCCCGGTGTTTGCGTTTTTCAAAGATGAACTCGAGGCAAGAAAATCGC